>JARHVA010000489.1:3250000-3602500 GCA_037957365.1 Torreya grandis | reverse complement strand
AAAGCTTGGACAATGATTTTGATTTATTTTAAACCTTGGGTTTTCAAAATTCATCTTGAAAATTGAATTTATGCTTTTTGGATTAATGGTGCAAATATGTCATGTCCAAGTGTCTCTTTGATTTTCATATGTTCGCAAGACTATTCATAAATACAAAAAATTATCTATGTCCAGGCCCAACATTCATTATGATTCCCCAAACTCTTTGAGCTCCAAGATTAGGATAAGGGTAGGATCACATTACTCGAATCCCTTCAGCCTTTATAAAAAATGTAAGTGTTCCAAAGTATTTGAGATCTAAGACCTTAACAAATTGCACTAAAATGTTAGTCAAAATGTACCAAAGTTTAAACAAAGTTTCATACCTTGTCGATATTCAAGTCACCACATGACATCCACATGGTAGGACCATGTTTAACTAGGACAAAGTTTGCTTCATGGAAAATTATAAGTCATTCGAGTTATCATAGCCCTAAAAACATGCCACATAGTATAACCTCATGAACCTAGAACCATGGAAATTCAAAGAGAATCTGATAATCTAATGGTCCCGAGTCACTAAGGTTTCGATCTTTGAGGGTTTGAAAGTTCGCATAATTTTATTAACCTAAAGCTTCAAAGGGGAATTATCTACTTAATGGCCCTATGGTTTAATGGCTCTAAGTTAGTATGTTTATGAGTTTATATAGTCATGGACCTGAGTCTCTGAGTTCTCACTACCTCGAGATTGTTTCGCATGGCTCAATCACATTAACTTAGTTCCAAAACATAAAGTGTGATTATAAATCTAAATACTTAGGTAAATGAGAAACAAACAAGTGTCATGATCCATGAGATTCATGGCCAAGGTACAAATAGATGAGTTCAACAACAAATTAAAAGGATGATAAGGGAGAGATTGACACTTGTCTTGAATAAGTGGTTGAACATATAAAGATAATGAAAAGTTTCCATTTGGAAAACAAGAGAACCCACCAAAACTGACTGGAGAATTTAAATCCAAATAGGAACAAAATCAAAAGTCATTATTTTCATTGATGTCGCATGAATTATGCATTCAAGGTGCATGATTTGATAATATATGTGAAACCTAAGCAAAGGAAAGACACTTCACCATTAGAAAAACACTGTAATATTGAACTCTCAAACAACCAAAAGCCCTAGCATTTTTCAACGAATCTATAGGAGCATCTATATGCTTTCCAAAGGAAATACACAATCCTAAATTACTAAAATGGCTTCTCCAAAACTAGAACATGTTTAGGCTCCTTTTACATACTCCATTTTTGGAAACACCAAATACACAAACATTATATTCAATAAAAGTGCCTTGGATTTTAAATTTACATAGTATTTAGCCATTTATAATGTAGTGGAGTCTATAACACTGTACTCTTCATAAGATTAACTATCTTAAGAGTAGAAGAAATACATTAATGACTTGTTACCAATCAATACCATGGGACTCCATAATGTAGTAGTAAAACCAAAGGTAATACCATTTATTAATTTGTTACATGATTTTTCCTTTAATTATACATATTCTGGGGTTTTTTACGTCTTAGAAACTAGAAAAATACAATTACATATGTTTATAGAAATGCTTATGAGAGGTACCTTATGATCCTAGTTCTAGAGGTTCCTATAATCATGTCTTAGTTAATGTATGTCTTGAGAAAAAAATTCTAAATGGGAAAATGAAACAGTAGTTGGTGAAGGGTCAAAGATTGAACCCCAATGGAGGCATTTACTTGAACAACATATTCAAATTTAGGCTTGGTATTAGGATAACCATGGATAATTTGAGTAAATTGTATGGTTTTCCTAGCATTACTTATGTATAGGTGGAGTGGGTTCTATTGTTGGACATTCTCATAACTTATGATAAAATTATGGCCCTAGGAGAGATAATCAATATCATATTGATGACACAAATATACAATCATGAATAAAGAATAGCTGATAGAAATGTTTGTATGATGTCATATCTATTGGAGGTAGTTCTTGGCACGATCCATAGAGCCCATGGAGAATTATGGTAGCCATCTGTAGAATATGTTGATAATAGAATCAGTGAGGACTATGATTTTTTTTGTTTATAGATACAAAAATTAGATTACAAGGATTTATGAAGAAATTTATCCTCAATTTACCAATCAATTCATAATATACAGATGCAAAAGATCTCTAAGAATTTTAAAAGAAATATATCCATAGTGAGGGATTATTGGTACTACGCAGACTATACCATAATCATAATTGAAGGAAGAAGGGCACCCCCTCTATTTTTACCACAACAAGTTCTATAAAATCTTGTAGAAAAAGAGGTGGTCCACCAATTATACAAAAATATAGATGAGCAAATTGGCCTCAAATATCAGGGCTATTACTATAATACCTATAGCTTTCATTTATGGTAATGCCACACTTCAACTAGGAAGGGAATGGGACCCCAAAAGAAAAATCAAGAAATTATATTCAACTCCATAAGGATAGAAAGGGGGTGACCATTACATATGGTCACCAAGAGTATGAACATGATGTTATTTTTTTGAATGCATCAAATGAATTTAAAGTTTGGACCCATATGATGGATAAATAAATGACAATGATTATTGCCTAAGCCTTTTAATATAACCTAGAAATAACTAAAGAATAATCAAATTAAATGGTAAGGAAAATAAAACAATCTTGGAGTCACCAATGGCCCCAAACACAACCATAGGATACAAGACAACACCAATATCCTCCCTTTCCTATAGAATAAGAGACCAACCTACAAGAGGGAGAGTCCAACTATCAAAGGGAGGAGAACCTCCATATTAGAAAGTAAATTCTTAGATGTCTCCCTAGTCCTCATTTGGCCTCCACACATCTAGTTGCTACCATAATTTTAGGCACAACTACCATAATTGAGAAGACTCCACCTCATCAAGATAGACAACATAACATATTCTATTTGGAACCTCTCCCTCCACTTATAGCACATACACAAGTAAGTATCCCATAGTTTATATAAGTTCTATTCTCATCTCTTCCATTTACTCTTCCATCTCCATCCATCACCACTAGTGAGGGGGTATCTCCCCAAATACTCCCTAATATACTGATCTCCTCTCCGTCCACTCTTCCTTCTACCACTATTGTTTCACTTTACATTCCTTCACCACCACCTATAATGGAAATACCTATCACTATGGCTCATTAATTTGTTTCATCATCCCTCTCGCCTCCTATTCCCCTCAAAATCACCTATCAAAGTAAATCTAGAGTCTTCCTTGCTTCCTTAAAAGTCCAACAACTAGAGTAAAGGCCATCATTAGGTCTTACTACTCTTGAAAGTTCCCTTGAGGGGGAAATAGAAGAAGAAAATCATGAATATATGATATCATTAGTATATTATCCTCTAGATAAGGAGGAAGGAAATGCATAAGTAATGATGGGATGAGAACCAAGGTTAAGTGAAGAGAGGGCACAATATGAAATAAAGGAGTCAAATTAAGAAAAGGCCAAAGAAATGAGCCTGTGAAGCTTACAAGAATAAGGAACTCCACTTGGGGTATTAAACCAATAGATCCTCATCGAGGAAGAAATGTAGAATATTAATAAGGTAGTTTATTTTCTTGATTATTCTATTAATTTTATAAATACACTAGCTAAAAATTTGCCTCCTATCATTCCAAGGGCACCATCTTCTAGTTCAATTGATTCTTATATTATTTCAACATCAACACAAATAAAGACTTCAAAGAAAAGATTCTATTTTGAAAATTTGGTTTCATTTTCTATTTTTGATCCTAAAAGGCCATCATTCCCCCCAAAATATTTAGCTTAATTGGATCTATAATTTACATTATCTAAACTTGTACAGTCAACCATAATGACATTTGTGAAAACTCTAAGATTAACCAAATATGTGACTGAAGTCACCCCATAAAGAGAAACCTCAGGATGGAAAAGATTTATTCACCCACCCCTGAAATTCCCTATTCAGATAAGTGACTCATTAACACCTCCATTAATAACTTACCCTCTAATGATCACTCTACCCTCTACCTTTGAAGAGCCAAGTTAACCAAAATAAGAAGGGGAGCTTATTATTCCCCCATGGGTTAAAGAGCTACAATGTCGAAGAGATGAGAGAGATAACTCAGTCAACATATAAATACTTACAGTCTCTAATAATTATGATAGGAAAAGTGGCACAATTGAAAGGTTTAAGAAGAGGAACATGGTGAACATAAGTACAAGGAAGGAAATAGGTTTGAACAAAGAGAAAAATCATTTCCCCTAGATAAAAAACCTAAAAAGAATATTAATAACCCAACATAGTATACAAAATATTTATGTTATTTTGTGGGTTTAGATAGAGAAGCTAAAATGGAAATGTATAGGAGTAAAGAGGAAGCATAGAAATATCTATTGTAGAGATAGATCATCCATGCCCCATGAAAAATTGTAGATAATGTACAAAATTCATCCACAAGGCTATAGTATTTTGAATAATACTCAAGTCTCTAGGGGAGAAGTCAGCCTAAGAGAATGAAGGTTCTTATACTCTTGCACCAATTAAAATAATTTGAAAAAATGATTACCTTTTTGGTACAGTGTGCCAAAAGTAACACATTCAATCACATGAACCTATGTCCAACCAAGATGCCGTATGGGCCCTAAGTTATATAATTTAAAAAATGGATGGTGCTATTAACTGATATACGTAAATGAATGCTTTGATATGACACTTTAAAAGCCATGATAATGAGGCCTTAGAATTTTTTAGAGATATGATGGCCATAGAAGTGATAACCTCTCTTAGAGAGCTAGTAAATAGGCCCAATTTTGAAACTCTTAAAGCATCTCCAGATAGTTTTAAGGAGGAAGTTGAGGGAAATATCTATAAAAATAATGATGATATTCTAAAACTAATAAATTTTTTTAAGGATAGAGTGATGAATGTTGAAGCCCTTAGATTATATTTCATGAGCTTAGAGATAAAACACATAAGGCTGATGGCTAAGGCTATTGAAGTATTCAAACCTTTCCTTCTCAATTTTGATATTATTAATAAATAATTTGAGACAAAACACACATTATTTAAAAAACTCATAGCCACAAAGGGATTGTTGGAGTGAGTACCAAGCATGCATTCTTAAAAACGTACAATTTTAGTATTACAAATGTAGTAATCTTTTATTATATATGATAAAGTTTAAGGTATTATTATTTCATTGGACTCTTAACTATGTTTTATTGTTGGTATGCTTATAGTAGTTTTTAGTAAACATTGGTTTTTAATTTCTTGTCCAACCCTTAGTTCAAGAGCCATATTAGAAAGGTTTAATCTTGTTTGATCCACATGCCTCTTTTCTGCCCTACCTTTTCTTATTTTTTGAGTTATTGATCCTACTCACTTTAGGATAGACCCATCTTCAATCCACCCATATCAAGTAGATCTAGATTCATATCATATCCAAACCATCCAAGGCAAACAATTGTTCCATTCACCACTATTATATTAACAAGTTGTTTACAAAACCCAATACCTATAACTTATGCCTTAGAGTTATGGGTAATGGGTTTTGTAAACAACTTGTTAGTAGAATAGTAGTGAGTGGAATAATTGTTTACCTTGTATGGTTTGGATATGATATGAATCTAGATATACTTGATATCAATGGATTGAATATGGATCTAACCTAAAGTGGGTAGGATCAAAAGAAACTCAAAAAATAAGGAAAGGTAGGGCATAAAAGAGGCATGTGGATCAAACAAGATGAAACCATTCTAATCTGGGTCTTGAACTAAGGGTTGGACAAGCAATCATGAACCAATGTTTACTACAAGATACTGTAAACATACCAATAATCAAACACAGTTAATATTCCAAGGAAATAATAATACCTTAAACTTTATCATATATAATCAAAGTTTACTATATTTTTAAGATTGCATGCTTGGTACCCACCCTGACATTCCCTTTGTGTCTCTAATTTTTTTAAATAATGTGTGTGTTGTCTCAAACTATTTATTAATAATATCAAAATTGAGCAGTAAAGGTTTAAATACTTTGATATCCTCAACCATCAACCTTGTGTGCTCTATCTCTGAGCTCTTGATTTCTATTCTAAGGGATTCAACATTCAACACTATATCCTTAACAAAATTGATTAATTGTAGAATATCATCATTAGTTTTATATATAGTTCCCTCAACTTCCTCTTTAAAACTATTTGTAGTTGTTTTAAGGAGTGTTTCAATATATGGCCTATTTATTAGCTCTTCAAGAGAGTTTATCACATCTGTGACCATCATATTTCTAAAAAATTTTAAGTCCTCATTATCATGGATTTAAAAATGTCCTATCAAAGCATTCATTTATGTATGCTAATTGAGGGCACCATCCCTTTTGAAATTATATAACTTAGGGCACACGCGGCATCTTGGTTGGACATCAAGTTCATGTGATTGAATGTGTTACTTCTATCACACTAAACCAAAAAGGTAATCCTTTTTTCATATTATTTTAACTGGGACAATAGTTTAAGAACCTTCCTTCTCTCAATATGAATTTCTCCCCTAGAGACTTGAGTATTATTCAAAATACTATATAGCATTGTGGCTGAATTTTGTACACTATCTACAATTTTTCATGAGGCATGGATGATCTATCTCTATAGTAGTTGTTTCTATGCTTCCTCCTTACTCTTATACATTTCCTTCATATATTCTAGATCTAAAATCACAAAATAACATAAATCCTTTGTATATTGTTTTAGGACATTAAGATTCTTTTTAGGTTATCTAGCTAGGGAAAACAAGTTTTCTCTTTGTTTAAACTCTATTTCCTTGTACTTGTGTTCATCACATTCCTCTTATTCACCCTTTCAATTGTGCCACTCTACCTATCAAAATGAGTAGAGACCGTAGGTATTTCTATGTTGACTGAATTATCTCTCTCATCTCTTCAACCTTGTAGCTCTTTAACCCATTGGGTAAAAATAAGTTCCCATTCTTCTTTTGGTTGACTTAGCTCTTTAAAGGTAGAGGGTGGAGTGATCATTAGAGGGTAAGTTATTAATGGAGGTATTAATGAATCACTTATTTGAATAGGGATTTGGAGGGGTGGGTGAATAAATATTTTGCATCCTGAGGTTTCCCTTTATCGAGTGACTTCAGTCACATATTTGGTCAAGATTAGAGTTTTCACAAATGTCATTGTCATTGAATGTACAGGTGCAGATTATGGAAATTATAGCTCCAATTGAGCTAAAGATTTTGGGAGGAATGGTGGCCCATTATGATCAAAAATAGAAAAAGAAACCAAATTTTCAAAATAGAATCTTTTCTTTGAAGTCTTTCTTTGTGTTGACATTAAAAGAATAGAATAATCAATTGAACTAGAAGATGGTGGACTTGGAATGTTAGGAGGAAAATTTATAACTAGTGTATTTACAAAAGTAATAGAAGAAGCAAGAAAAGAAACTACCTTATTAATATTCTATCTTTATTCTTTGATGAGGATCTATTGGTCTAATACCACAAGTGTAGTTCCTTATTCTTGTAAACTTCCCAGGCTCATTGCTTTGGCCTTTTCTTACTTTGCCTCTTCCTTTATTTCATATTGTGCCCTCTCCTCATTTAACCCTGGTTCTCATCCCATCATTACTTATGCATTTCCTTCTTCCTTATCCAAAGGATAATATACTAATGATATCACATGTTTATGCTCCTCTTCCTCTATTTCTTCCTCAAGGGATCTTCCAAGAGTAGTAAGACCTAATGATGGCCATTCCTCTAGTTGTTGGAATTTTAAGGAAGTAGGGAAGACTCTAGCTTTAATTTGATAGGTGACTATGAGGGGAATAGGAGGTGAGAGGGATGATGAAATAAATGAACAAGCCACAATGGTAGGGGCTATAATTGTAGTTAGTGGTGAAGGAATGGAAAGTGAAACAATAGGGGCAGAAGGAAGAGTAGATAGAGAGGAGATTAATATATAAGGGAGTATTTAGGGAGATGACCCCTCACTGGTAGTGATGGATGAAGATGGAAGAGTAAATGGAAGAGATGAGAATAAATATTATAGAAACTATGGGACACTTACTTGTGTGTGTTATAAGTGGAGGGAGAGGTTCCAAATAGAATGTGCTTTGTTATATATCTTGATGAGGTGAAGTCCTCTTATTTATGGTAGTTGTGCCTAAAGTGATAGTAGTAAATAGATGTGTGGAGGCCAAATGGGGACTAGGGAGACATCTGAGAAATTCTTTTCTAATATGGAGGTTCTCTTCTCTTTGATAGCTAGACTCTCCCTCTTGTAGGTTGGTCTCTTCCTTAATAAGAGAGGGAGGCTAGTGGTGTTGTCTTGGATCCTGTGTTTGTGTTTGGGGCCATTGGTGACTCCAAGATTGTTCTATTTTCCTTAAAATTCAATTTGATTATTCTTTGGTTATTTCCAGGTCATATTGAAAGGCTTAGGCAATAATCATTGACATTTGTTTGTCCATAATATGGGTCCAAACTTTAGATTCATCTGATGCATTGGAAAAAATAACATAATGTTCATAATCTTGGTGACCCCATGTAATGGTCACCCCGATTATATCCGTGAGGAGTTGAATATAGTTTCTTTATTTTTCCTTTGGGGTCCCATTCTCTAAATTATGACAACTTTAAATTGTAGTAAGATTTGACCTTCCCTTCCTGGTTGAAGTGTGCCCTTACCATAAATGAAAGATACTAAATGCTTAGAGGGATATTAAAATAATAAGATTGATATTTAATGCCAATTTCTTCATCTATATTGTTGTATAATTGGTGGGCCACCTATTTTTCTATAAGCTTGTCTAGAACATGGTGTGGTAAAAATAGAGGGAGTGCCCTTGTTCCTTAAATTATGATTATGGTACAGTTTGGGTAGTACCAATAATCCCTCATTATGGCTATGTTTCTTCTTAAATTATTAGAGATATTTTTCATCTATCTATCATAAATTTATTGGTAAAATTGAGGATAAATTTCTTCACAAATCCTTGTAATCTCATTTTTGTATTTGTAAGCAAACAAAAAAGCATATTCCTCACAAATTATATTATCAATATATTCTATAGACGGATACCATAATTATCCATGGGCTCAATGGATCGTGCCAAGGACTGTATCCAATAGATATGACATTATACAAAAATTTCTTTTAGCTAGCCTTTGTTCATATTTGTACATTTTTGCCTTCAATATTATATTGATTATCTCTCCTAGATCCACAATTTTATCAGAAGTTAGGAGAATGTCCAACAATAAGACCCACTACACCTATACATAAGTAATGCTAAAAAACCCATACAATTTTCTCAGAAGGTCCATGGCTATCCTAATACCAATCCTAAATTTGATTATGTTGTACAAGGAAATGCCTCCATTAGGGTTCAATATTGACCCTTCACCAACTACTGTTTCATTTTACCATCTAGAATGTTGTGCTCGAGCCATACATTAACTGAGACATGATTATAGGAACCTTTAGCACTGGCAGCCTGAGGTACCTCTCAAATGCCTTTATAGAAACATATGCAATTATATTTTTTTATTTTATAAGATGTAGTAAACCCCATAATAATTAAAATTAAAGAAAAAATCATGTAGAAAATTAATGCATTGTATTACCTCTGGTTTTGCTACTATGTTGTGGAGTCCCATGGTCTTGATTGGTAATAAGTCATTAATATATTTCTTCTCCTCTTAGGATAGATGATATTATGAAGAATATAGTGATATAGACTCCACTACATTATAGATGGTTGAATAGTATGTAAACTTAAAATCCAAGGCACTTTTATCGACTACAGTGTCTATGTATTTGGTGTTTCCAAAAATGGAGTGTGTAGAAGGAGCCTAAACATGTGTTAGTTTTGGTGAAGCCATTTAAGTAATTTGAGACTATGTATTTCCTTTGCAAACTATCTAGATGCTCCTATAGATTCATTGAAAAAAGCTAGGGATTTTGGTTCTTTGAGAGTTAAATATTACAATGTTTGTTTAATGGAGAAGTGACTTTCCTATGCTTAAGTTTCACATATATTATGAAAGAATGCATAATTCATGCGATATCAATGAAAATAATGACTTTTGATTTTTTTCGTATTTGGATTTATAATCTCCAGTCAACTTTGGTGGGTTCTCATGTTTTCCAAATGGAAAATTTTCATTGTCTTTATATGTCCAATCACTTATTTGAGACAAGTGTCGATATATCCCTTATCAACCTTTTACTTTATTGTCAAACTCATCTATTTATAGCTTGGACATGAATATCATTGATCATGACACTTGTTTGCTTCTCATTTACCTAGGTGTTTAGATTTATGATCATGCTTTATATGTTTTGGGGTTGTGAGTTAACATGATTGAGCCATGTGGAACAATCTTGAGGTCACGAGAAATCAAAGATGTAGGGGCACGGCTATCTAACCTTATAAACTATGTACATCCTTAGGAAGGACCTGGGTACTAATATGTTGATGCATGGCATGATTTTAGAGACTTAGAGAATTAGAGCCACTAAAACATTGGGCCATTAACTAGATATTTCCCCTTTGAAGCTTTAGGTTGAAAAAATTATCCCAACAATCAAATCCATAAATATCAGAACCTCAGTGAGTTGGGACCATTATACTATCAAATTATCTTTAAAATTTCACAATTTTGGGTTCATGAGGTTATACTACATGGCATATTCTCGGGGCTCTAATAACTTGAATGAGTTATAATTTTCTATGAAGTAAACTTTATCCTAGTTAAATGTGGTCATGCCACATGGATGTCCTATGGTGACCTAACTATCGACAAGGTATGAAACTATTTTTAAACTTTGATACATTTATACTGACATTATAGTGCAATATGTCAATGTCTTGGAGCTCAAATACTTTGGATCACTTATAATTTTTGTAAAGGCTGAAGGAATCTAAGTAATGTGATCTTACCACTTATCCTAATCTTAGAGCTTAGAGAGTTTGGGAAATCATAATGAAGGTGGGGCCTAGGTATATTAAGTCCTATGAACACACAAAAATCAAAGAGACACTTGGATGTGACATATTTGCTTTGTTAATACAAAAAGCATAAGTTTAATTTTCAAGATGAATTTTGAAAACCCAAAGTTTAAAATAAATCAAAATCATTGTCCAAGCTTTGATTTTCATAATTCTAAATTCTATAAATTTAGACATTAAGGACAACCTTACCCTTTTGCATATTAAAACCAATATCATGTATATCTAAGGCTTATATGACATCAAATAAGGATATTCAAATGATAGTGGGTTCCCATTTAAATTTAGAAAATGGGGTGTGTATGTTAGAGCACACCAAAAAAATGAAAGTTTCTTTTTTAAAATCATTAATATGCCTAATTAAAGTTTGTCCATACATTTCCCACCAAAATTATGCATAATATACAAAGAAAATTACTATATTTTTAAAAGGAAAATAATAGTAATGTAAACCAATAATTACAATTACTATCCTTAAACTAAAACACATAGAATGCATATAAACTTTCCAAAAATATAAGAGTAAGTGAAAAGTGGCATGGGGCATGTTGATATTACCTCATAATATCATACTTGGAAACCTTGTCTCGATACTTATGTAATTTATTTATAACTCATTCACAGTTCACAGTGGATCCATAACTCATTCACAGTTTAAAGTGGATCCATATCACTGTGTGTGTGTGTGTGTGTGTGTTTGAATATAAATCTATGGAAATGCATATATGTAACTACTTTGATACAAAGGTGTTTATATATTGATCTAAATAGAATGAAAAATTTTAGGCCTATTTTTAGATGGTTCATAGAATCTTATCTTGATCATGCAAGAGGTAACAATGAACACCTTATTTTTGGCTTAATTACCCATATGTGATGATAATCTAATTTAGTATGTGACATATTATCTAAAGAAACTTAATACTAATTTGAGATTATAACTATCTCATTTTGTATTTTTAGCTTTAGGATATTTTGGTTCTTGTACTAAAGGAATTATAAATCGAGGGACATACATATATGTGAACATGTAGGAATAAGTTTCTATGCTCAGAAATGTGAACTGGAAAAGTATACAACTATATGTTTAGTGAATATATATAGTGATAAATTTAATAAAAAGAAAAAGTAAAATTATCTAAACCCAATTGTGTTCTTCAAAGCTTAAATTAGGGCCTAACTTCTTTAAGGTGTTTCGAGTTAGATTATACTTACGGTTGCCTAAACTTAAGGATTTATAGATAATAATAATAATTTAAAAAAAAAAAAAAATTGTGCCAAGATGGCCATTCAAACTGGACTAGTTTCACAGTCCAAGATATGATATGGATGTATTATTATCTTTCAAAGTAAATCTGAGATTAAAAAAGAAAAAAAAAATAATGAATCAAAATATTTAACTACAAGGAATTAATGAGATAGATCTTGAAGTGCAACACATGACTTGAATACAATCCTATTTTGAAATGGTTTCCTCCTTTATTAGATTATGATAAAGTAAAATATGGACAATAATGGGTTTTAGAGTGGTGTCCATGGTTAGTACATATTTATCTAAAAATAATAAATAGAATGCATGTAATTAATTGTTGGTTGTATAATAATATCATATGTACTTATTGGAAATATAATAGATGGATATGTCTATATAAAAACATTGAATGACTTGAATCTTGTCTATTATGGAATTAGTTGGTTTCAAGATTTATGATTGCTTACATCTTTCACTAGTGCATAGTAATTATTGCTCTGCTTTTGAAATATTTAGTTATATACTATGTATGGATAAGAGGAGGTACATATATGAGTATGCCAATGGGTAACTCATATATGTACCCCCTGATATCATTATGTTATGATTCAGTAGTAAAAATTTTTGTGGGAGTGAAAATGATTCAAATTATTATATTTGAATTCTATAATAATTTTTTTGGCTAAAGTAATAATATAGTTGAGACATTGTCATTTCACTATACTTATAATTTACATGCATTTTTTGATATCATTTAGATATATGAATGGATTTCATGGTATATTTTATTATTACATGCAATAGTGATAGTAAAAACATGGGTTTTAGTTGTTTCTCGATATTTGTATTATTCTTCTCTACGTCATTCATAAAGGGAAGGACCTCTCCTATAAGGAAGGTGTGCAGGATATTGTTAGTTTATGGTTGGAAGTAAAGCACTCAGATGATGCTCTCCCTCTATGAACTGATTCAACTAGATGGAATTACACTCAAGCTATGTGATGGATCATGGTGTTGTTTTTAGTAGCTCATATTATACTTTTATACTTTTGTTATGTATATTTTACATTAAACTTCATTGTATCCAATTATGGTTTTATATTCAATATGATAGTGGCTATGTATATATATATATATATATATATATATATATATATATTATTATAAAAATGTAAAAAATAGTGGATGTAAACACATTTATGACTAATTTGTAGATTATTTCAGTAATTATAGTACTTGATACATTTTATTATATTTGATGGACAATTTTTTAGATTAGGGGTTAGTTATTTCTTGAGTACTAAATAGATCTGATTAGCTAGTGGGCTAATTTGTTTATAATATATGTTTATTTGATTTATTTAGTTTCCAAGTTATGAATGGTAGGCTATAATTAATCTCCACAATAATGTTATGAAAAAAAATTGTAGTGTATTATTAGTTAACTAGTGTATTATTATTAATTTCCACTATATGTAAGAGGTAGTTGAGAAATCGATGTGATGGTTTTCAAAACTGACATGACATTTTATGAAACCATTAGGGTGGTTTTCACACCCACTTTGATAGTTTTTCCATGCACCATAAAAATTGAATGTTTTAAAATTTTAGGTTTATTTTATGAAAATTTGACATAGGGGAACTTTAGAAATTGATGCAGAACATCATTCACTTACTTTTCTATGTCAATATCTGATACATGTAATGTATATCCTTTCCAACTAACTCATAATCAATTAAATTTTAATCCCATTTTATATTTAACTCATGGTTCACTTCTTCCTCAATAAATTATTAGTTATATGTACCTTGCAAAATTCCATGGATTCATTTGCTTCATATCCTTTTCAATCTACCTGTGGTCATGAAATTTCACACAACTCTTCTCATGAATCTCAAAATATTCTACTTATTTATAAACAACTTTTCCATAATATCTCGAGTTTGCTTGTTCATAAAACAAGTTTTCTCACAAAATGTGATTCAATGTATACTTCACCGTCTGACTGTCATTCTTTCCTATCTTTAAATAAATAAAAAAATTCAAAATTTTGATTTCCAATGATTCATTCATAGTGTAATCATATATAATTTTCCCGTAAAAACTACCATAATGGTTAAGAATGCTAAAAACAACTTCTATTTAACATTGTCAATGAGTTCTTTATCGATCTATGCATGTAGTTACAAATAGGATTTTTGCACTTAACTCTAAGTTAACACATGTTGTAAACAATCACCTTTTGAAGTAAAAAACCACTTTCATTTCATATTTCCACTTTACATAACATGATTACAAGCATTAAACTGAAAGTTTATGAAATATATTTACAAACACTCAGTCTTGACATACAAAAGACACTCTAAATCAAGTTTGATTGTGACCCGTTGATAAACTTGTATTCTAAGTAATATAAAAATTTCAACAAAAGCTTCTCAAACCTATAAAATTCATTATCCAATACACACCAGTGTTTATTCAATCTTTACTAGATCACACTTATCTCTATAATCACCACTTTATCAACGTTCTTATGATTCCTGCATCCATAGTCACGAAGCATTAAATCTACAAATATTTTATTTAAAATCTCTAAATTCAATAGATTTTTACTAACCTATCACAAGTTGATATAATTTTACAATGTCTCCATCAATTTACACACCCACTAGTCATCTCTGTCTCACATTTGCATTCTTAGTTTTTGAACAATTATAGGTTAGACATAATACACACGGTTTCATTATTTATTACAACATCGAGTTCGATACAAATAATAATCGAGTAAGGCCCTAAAGCATTCAATTTAATCCTATCCAGATATAATGATACTTCATTCACTCATTCTTTCAATTCTTTCCAACAACACAAAATTCATTCCACTATTTTCACTCAGGAAATCAGGGCCTATACACCGAAGGCTGTAACTTAAAATCCATCAACTATAAATCCTAGAGAATCATAAAATCTAATATTGAAACATATATGAAAGCAAAATCTAACTCAAAGGAAACATCTTATGGTAATCCACAGATGATAATGCAACATATTTTTATTGACATACTTCTCACATATTCTACTTATGTATTTATTGCCAATACTCACACATAGAACACAGGCTTGTCAACATGATTCCCTTCAAATAAATAACTACATATTTATATTTTTTGGGGTTTTACATATTGTCTTCAAACCCAATCCCTTTACAAATTTTGGACTGACCTTCCAATGCTCCGTTACACAGCCCAAAATTCTATTATAAAGACTCTAAAGGCTATAACTAACTTTGTAACCACTTATGTAACTTATTCTAGAACTTGCATACTCACCAAAAAGGACTTGTTACATGAGTCATGTAACCACTTGAGACTAAGACTCTTAAAGACCAAGATGGCTTACAAAAGACTCTAACATGAAAATTTGACTTATTTACACAGTGTGGTAGTGATGCTCCTACATCATACTACCGAGGAGGAAATAAAAACTTTCCCTGAAAGTTATAAATGATATATCTATGTGACTCTTTCAACATCCTTCTTCTACCTAGATCTCAAGGTCTATTTGAGATACCTAGGCCTTTGTGACTCTTTCTTTTATTGGCTCCTCTTTGCTTCACTCCTCTCTAGTTCCTTCCTTCTTGTGATTTGATATTCCACCTCTTCATCTTCAGCTTCTTGGTGCTCTCTTTCAACCAACCAACACATGGAACACACAAATTAATATAAACAACCTACTACTCATCTTCTTGGCAATCTCTTGCTTTCTCATATTTCCTTGTTTTCTCAATGCTTGCTTTTGCTACTTTTGGAAGTAATACTATGATTAAGGCCTTTTCTTCACCCTCTTTGGCCTCCATAATGTAACTATATTTTATTGCAACTTTATTTTATTCATTCTCTATCTTCTCATCATACAAATCATTCTCCAAATCTGCTATCTCCCTTTCTAGTTGCTCAACATTCTCATATGTAAACCAAAAATCAGATTTCTCTTTTCCTTCCATGCCTTCAATGAGGCTCTCAATATAATTAACTTCTTCCTTATTTTGGTCATGTTCATCACATACTTGGCTGCAACCTTCATCTTGTTCAACTGGGTTCCCCTTCAACCAAAACTTATGCATCTCCACCTTCAATTGCTTGCATAACATCCTCTTCTTTTCTCTCTCTTCTCTCATGGTTTGCATTCTCCTTCTCTTTACCAGTAGTTTAATTGGAAATTTGATTGGATTCCTCTTCATCACCCATCCAAAGTGTGGTCTCTCAATCTCTCTCATCTGCACTATCATGACCAACAACTTATCCATCTGTTGCCTCATCTTTATCATCTCTTGCATCTCCTTCTCCATATCTCTCTTCTTCTTTTATTTTTGGTAGCTATCATCAAATTTGACTTATTTATTCTTAATTATCTCTTTTATCATATCCTTGAAGATGTCTAACAACTCTTTGGTCTCATTTGGACCTATAGCTCTCTCTGACAAGCCTTCACTTACTTGCCAAAACTTGACCATTCACTTGTTCTATCTTATTCACCTTGACCTCACCTGGGTCATTACATTATCTTGTCCTTTCACTAAGACTCTTCTATGTCCTCAAGCTCACCTATGAGCTCACTTTTGATCTTTCCAATAATTATCTTATTCATCAACAAGCCTTCAATGGCTACAGGGTTACTACCATATCACAATCTCTACCTTCATTAACACTTCAACACATCTCATCCATGCATCAAAACATCAAATGAAAAAAATGAAACTTGTACCTTTTGTTTGCTAGTGTCCTTTCTCTTCCTACAGAATATTAGCTACTCTGATACTGAAATATGCAAAGCATCATTCACTTAATCTGCTATGTCAATCTCTAATACCTGTAATGTATATCCTTTTCAACTAACTGATAATCATTTCACTTTTAATCCCATTGTATATTTAACTCATGGTTAATTTTTTTCTCAACAAATCATTAGTTATATGTACTTTACAAAATTCCATGGATTCATTTGCTTCATATCCTTTTCAATTTACCTATGGTGATAAAATCTCACACTGGATTCTTCTCATGAATCTCACAATATTCTACTTATTTCTAAATAAATTTTCCATAATAACTTGAGTGTGATTGTTCATAAAACAAGTTTGATCACAAAATGTGATTCAACGTATACTTCACCATCTGACTATCATTCTTTCTTGTCTTTAAAAAAAAAAAACTTCTACAATTTGATTTCTAATGATTCCTTCACAGTGTACTCATATAAATGCTGCCCACAGCAACTACCAAAATGGTTAAGTATGCTATAAACAACTTCTGTTTAAAATTTTCATTGAGTTCTTTATTGATCTATGCATGTAGTTAAAAATAGGATTTTTGCACTTAACTTCAAGTTAACACATGTTGTCAACAATCACCTTTTGAAGTCAAAAACTACTTCAGTTTCATATCTCCACTTTACACAACATGCTTATAAGAGTTAAATTAAACTTTTATGAAATATATTTACAAACACTCAGTCTTGACATATGGAGGCCACTCTAAATCAAGTCTGATTATAACCCATCGATAAAATTGTATTCCAAGTAATATAAAAATATCAACAAAAACTTCATAAACTTATTAAAAAAATTATCCAATGCACATCAATGTTTATTTAGTCTTTACCAATTCACACGTATCTCTATAATCACCACTTTGTTGATGTTCTTGTGATTCTTGCATCCACAGTCATGAAGCACATAGTCTACAAATATTTTATTTCAAATCTCTGAATTCAATAGAGTTTCACTAACCTGACACATGTTGATATAATTTTACAATGTCTCCATCAATTTCCACACCCACTAATCATTTATACGTCACATTTTCATTCTCAGTTTTTGAAAAATTATAGGTTAGACATAATACACATGGTTTCATTATTTATTACAACAAAATTGGGTTCAATACAAATTATAATTGAGTAAGGCCCTAAATAATTCAATTTACTCCTATCCAAATATAAAGGCACTTCATTCGCTCATTCTTTCAATTATTTCCATCAACATAGAATCCATTCTACTATTTTCATGTAGGAAATCAAGCCCTATACACCCAAGGCTGCAACTTAAAATCCATCAACTACAAATATTGTAGAATCATAAAATCCAAACTTGAAACATATATGAAAGCAAACTCTCAGTACATAAAGAACTTTAAATACTAAAAAAAAAAATTATGGTAATCCACGGAAGATAATGCAACACATTTTTATAAACATACTTCTCATATATTCTACTTACACATTCATTACCAATACTCACATAGAGAATGTAGGCCTGTCAACAGGATTCCCTTCAAATAAATAACTACTTATTTATAGTTTTTAGGGTTTTACATATTGTCTTCAAACCCAACCTCTTTAAAAATTTTGGAATGACCTTCCAATGCTCCGTTACATAACCCAAACTTCTATTTTAAAGACTCTAAAGGCTATAACTAACTTTGTAACCTCTTATGTAACTTATTCTAGAACTTGCATACTCACCAAAAAGGACTTGTTACATGAGTCATGTAACCACTTGAGACTAAGACTCTTACAGACCAACATAATTTTCACAAAAACATTGAAATATAAATTATCACAAAAACATTGAAATATACAAAAACATAGAGCAAATAGAGTTAACTATGCCAAAGAAGGTAAATTTGGAATAAAATAATAAAATTAAAAGTTAATATAAATAAATTTGTATTTAAAATTTATACATAATTTTCACTAAGTTCCAAATCTATAAATTTTGAGCTTTGACCTACATGTGACCAACTCATAAATAGAGATAGGATATAGTAATAATGTGATGAGGAGATGGCAACCACACTAGTGACAATAGGCAAGGCCTGAGCACAAGTTATTTATTTCTTATTTTCTCCTAAATCCTAGGTTTGTGAATTTTGATTAGAAAATGGGTTAGGGTAGATCAGTTTTAATGAAATTGTAGTCAAAATGATCGAGGTAGTTATCTGAGTAGGAAAATGTAATATTTGTTACATTTATCTTGCATTTTATTACTATTTTTATTTTTTAAATGTTTTGAGGGTGCAATAGATGAAATAATTGCTACAAGGTGAAACCACATGTATTTCCAGACTAGTGGTTATGAAAAGACCCTAATGGTTGTGAAAAAAATGTAGTGTGAATGTTGGTCCATACAAACTAGCAATTGTATAATTGCCACAATAATTATATAACTATTATGGTAATTTCATAACTGTGCTTGCATATAGTGGTAGTTTCAATATAGTGAGGATTATTTTGAGAGTTTAAATGTATAGACTAACATGAATATGTTTGGTCAATGTAATAGGATTACATGATATGGAGAAGATCCTGAGAGCTAGAGCGGTTATTTGGTTGAATGGTTTATTAACACTATTAGACTAAGTCGGGATTTGGAGGATTCTCTGGGTTGGTTTAGTTTGTAAAACAAGTGTGATGATTTGTAATCTAACAACTTATTAGGATAAAAATGGTACACTTTCTAGTTACTATTGGTCTCGAGTGAGTGGAAATTCACCATGGAGGATGTTTAAAGGATTTTGGGCCTAACTACTACACAACACACCATGAATCTATGGGAGGGTATAAATAGAGTTGAATCACAAAGATGGGCTGAGTATTTTGGTAATGGATAGGTAAATGATGTGGGTGCCAACTAGGGAATCATATTGGTATAGATAGGGCCCAGATCCATACCATTCATAAGGTCATCATTAGAGTCTTGGCCTCACATCTAGTTAAAGACAAGTGCATGGACAAATTATTTTACTATTGGGCTCTAATTTTTAGATATATAGAGGATCACGAACATCATTACTATTGTGCATAGGTTATCATGTTTATGATATATAGAGAGTTATTTAAGATGTCTCAATTGGGTGTACTTTCTATCATACATTGTACACTAATCATGTGTTGGGTATATGAGCACATGACTCCCTATTAGGGGGAGTCAAGATCTGTGATGTGTGGCTAATAGTGTGAAGATATGTATAGTTATGGCTCCATCATAAACAATTCTAACATAATTGGAATCCTCACGACTGAGGATATGATTACACAACATTACATGATGATGAGAGGTTTTTAAGGGGATGAAGCCATCACATTAATGGCTTAAGTGATAAGTAAAAGAAATGAAAGTGTAGGTAGAGTTTAACCTTGTGTTAATGGTGCCTTAAGAATTTAGTTTACAATATTTTGCTAGCTTCATCACACCATAGGTGATTAATAAAATAGACATGGAGATTAAATAATTTTTGTTGGGCTAATTAGGTAGGAAGCCATTGGTACCACAAACACCTATCAAAGGTGTTGCAAGATCCAAGAGAGGAGTAGGAGGGGGAAATCACCCAATGGTAGGATATGGTGTTAGAAAATAACAAGTAGTGACTAGATGAGATGATGATAAATCTTTGGGAGTAGAAGCCCAAGGAGGACAATTATAAATAATAGCGGTTAATATCGGGTAATATATAGTAGTAGCTATAAGGGTTGGACATTAGCCCATATCTATTAAGGGATGAGGAAATCAATATTTTCCTTAGGCCTTGTCAACTAAATAGGAGGAGCGAGAGGATGAGGGAGAGGAGGAGGAATGAATATAAACAAGAAGGGGATCTAGGTAAATCCATTAGTGATTTTCATTTTAGTTTTTTATTAGTTATATTTAATATGTTATTTATACATATTGTGTATAAACTATATGTGTGTATGCATGTGTTTGAATATTTTGTGAATGAGTGGTGGAATATAATCTATGATGCCTACCTAGACATGTTTCACATGGCATCAAGCCTGAGAAAACACCAACAACTTGTGGGCCTAAGGTTACTTATGATTGTGGATATACAAGCCAATGTATTTTACCTAGTCTATCATAAAGAACATGAGATGATTCAATAGAGGAGATAGAATTTTTGCCTACATGCCAATGTAGCTAGACTGGAGGCTCAGGTTAAGACCCTAAGTGACTTAATTTTTCTAAGAGGTGAATGTGTATCTTTGAGTAGACATAATATGAGGGGAGAGGCATTTTAGGCTGGGACCAATTACAGGAGGCACCAAATCCAGAGTAGAATTCCTTAGTACTCAAATGCAGGGGGATCTCAAAGGAGGTAGAGAAAGATCCCCAAACACCCTAACTTAGGAGGCACATAAAGATTATAGTTAGGACTAGACACTAGGGGGTATAGCTAGATGTGATGACAATATTTTTGTATTTTTGATTTTTTTACCACACTTGATGTACAAAAATTGACACACACACACATAAAAAATAGAGACAGACACACATTATCCATTTTGGTTTTAGCTCCTTCAAGCATCCATTAACTTTTATAATGTTTTTTTAGCTTATGCACTGTAGATGGCTTGGAATATATAAAATGATATGGATCTGATGGTGGTAATGCTATGATTTTTTGTATATTATGATGTTTTCAAAATGGAATTGTTTACAAAATAAACATGCGCTAAAGAATGTTTTATAAGAAACACTGAGTTACTTTGTTCACATGGAAATTAATGCTCTATTTGTAGTAAATGGAAGGTGAAATATGGTGCATGGAAATATGAAAAGGAAAATTAGCTAGTTGAAATATGGAAATGGGTAGGAGAGTGATATTGATCCATATGGGTTTTGGGATGATAATAGTTCCTTTTAAGATTAAAAACAACAACTTCATAGGACTTTGTATAGAAATAGATCAACAAATTTCCAACCATGATATAATTAGTAAAGGGTATAGGTTATCTTTTCAGCATAGGCATCTAGGGAAGATTTTTGGGATTTGTAATTTAGACACTTTTGCATTTATTTTATTATTATCATGAATCCCTACATTTAACCCCATGCAACTAGTAGGAAGTAATGGCTAATCATCGAATGCTAAACATAGGTGAGTAATGACATCTCCACATAATGATATCCCCACATAAAAATTAAGATGTGAGGGATCATCATGAAATATTTGTGAAGGGAAAGATATGTGGAGTTTATTTTACTCATATTTTCTTAGCTTAACTTAGCATGGCTTTACATTGTGTTGTTATTCATTTTTTTAGGAGGGTTTCTTACTCCCATGCCTAGGCCCCATGCATCTCGTAATATACAATGGATCATCACCAAAGACCAAGGTGGGTGAGCAAGAAAACCTGGTAAAGTGCACTAGATATTTATATTAGAGATACGTAGAGGGAAATTTTGTCAAGAGGAAGTTTCTAGACTATATTGCATACTAGTTTGTCAAAGATTTCAATAAATATATGGGGAAAAGGGAATTTAGTAGTTGTAAGGACCAATATTACTCTCCTACTTAGTGTTTATTTAAAAATCATTTTTTAAGGGGTAAAGGATAAGGATAATAGTGAGAATAGTTACTAAACAAGGTTTTTTACAAGTGAACTCACAATTGAATAGTTACCTAATCCAAATAGTTGAAATCCATACACACCATATAGATGATGACATAAAACTAAAAGTGTGATGAGGTAAATGTAGATCACATGGAACTATATTTATTATATTTTAAGGTGAAAGGATTTGATAGATTCATTAAGATCCTTATCATCTAGAATGCATAAATGAAAGACTCCATTATTGAAATCTAGGTATAGACCTAACCAATTGGGTTTAAACTTGAAACCCATTTTTTTGTCGATCCTAAAATTGAGTCTTAGAAAAATGTATTCTACTTGAATAGGGCATTCACATGATTTATTATGCTATTGATAATACATATCATAAGACATGATCATTCCTGCCCTAATAACTGAATGCCATTTTCCCCCTTTGTCATGAAACTTCTATTTTTTTTAAAATAAGAAGGATCTTTAAGCTCTAGAGGAGGTCTTTATTCATATTAAAAAAAATTGACCTTTCAAATATTGGGAATATTTGCTATTGAATTAAAATATTCTAAACCAAGAGGTTTTTAACAATCATAGGTATCGACCCCTGTGGGTCAAAAGGAAGGACAACATGTTTGTCCTTCTATAGGATCTTGATAATCTCAGTTATTGATTTCATTGAGACAACTACCACATTTATGGGTTTCTCCTCCTTTTCCATTATCTTTTTTTTGGTTTCAAACTTTTTTCATTTGGCTCTGTGGATAATGAGGGGTTGGGACTTTTAGGGTTTTCATTTATTATGCTTTTGGAAATTTTTGTTGGATCCTTCTCTTTTAAAGGAGGTCATTTTATTATTTCATTCCCTAGAAAATGATAATTTGTATAAATCCCAAAATTCATCCTAAGATTGGCCTAGTGGACATCAAAGGGTTTAGGGCCTCCTTGAAGACTATAGACTTTTCCATGATGTATAAATATGACCTTTTAATATAGGGCTGAATAGATGGCTTTCATGCGACGAATCCATAGCCTTTCTAAGATCATGTTATGATTTTTGTCTCTATTGATGAAATAAAACTTAGTGAGAACTATTTTTGGTCCTAAGGTGATGGGTAGAACTATGGTACCAATAGAAGAGGTCTTTATGTCATCATACCCTTGTAGGGTATTTATTATTGATAAGACATTTTTATCACCATACCTAAACTATTGGATAAAATAGAATGGGACTAAGTTAATTGTATCCCCATCATCAATAATGGCTCTTTTGATGTAGTTTTTTTAGATCCACACTTGTAGGTAAAAAATTGGATAACCTCTCCTAGACATTTTGACATCAAAAGTAAATTATCTAAGGTTAGAGAAGTACCCAACATTTATTAAATTTTAACCATGGGGTACATGTTTAAATTTATATGGTTGATTTAGGCCTATGGAGTCAAAGTAATACTATCCAAATGGTCAAGACCCATGGAGTTGATAAGCTCCAAATGATGGGAAAGAGAGTTATTTAATAGATCTATGAATGAGATGTGACAATAATTTTTACTGAGCTCTGAGACAAGATTATAAGCCACAATAGGTCTGGACTCTCCCCTAACTTAAAATTTAAATTATTCATCAAAGGAGGATTTTAAAATTGATAATCTCTAGTGTGAATGATGATGTTAGCTTCCTCATCAACTTCTAGTTCAATTACAACTATAAGCCTAGTCTTCCCTTATAGACCAAGGTGAGGGCTAATATTAGGATTCTCAAAGGTCAAGGATTCCACATCATGTGTTCCATCCAACATGGGCTGATCAGTGTAATAATTTTGTTATGCATTTTTAACCATATGTTGTTCGTGTTTTTGGAAATGGTCCTGATAACTATGCAAATTGGTGTTTTTTGGCACCACATAACCTGTTTAAGAAGGATAGGGGTTGACACTAGCACTTACTAATAACATGTCAATGAAAAATAGTTGTTGATCCTCTGGGAGTCTTTGACTAAACTAAATATAATCCCTACATGTGTGAGTATCATGACCAATAGTTTTAAGGAATAAGAAATAGATGTTGGGCTCATAATTCCTTAATTTTTGGTTTTGATTTTATTAATTAAACCTTGATTAAACTTTTGATGTTGATTAGTGTTTTAGTAAGGCTAATTTTGGTTGGAGGATTAGTTTTAATAGTACATATGGGCACTTTGGATCTAATTTTTGAATTGGTTTTAATGATTCAGTGGATGATTGAAGTCCATGATGTGAATAGTAAGCATGGGGTTGATATTTATTGATTCCCTGCCCTATTACTATTGTTGTTTGCATTGTTATTTTGAATTTGGTTGGTGTTAACAATAAAATTTTAAATTTTTGATCTATAACACCATCCATTGTATCATTTTGATTGTGAATGAAGACCCTTGGCCCTTAATTACCTTGATTATTATGGTTATAACTTTGACAGCCCTTGCTATTTTGATTAAGGGCAATAATATTTCCATTAGGCCCATATGTTTGTGGCCACTATCGATGGATATTTGGTTTATTTTAAAATCACTTTTGAGTGCTTATTCATATGATCTATATGGGAATTTATGAAGTTTTCCCCTAGTATCATGGTTCAAAGAGTGAAGGAAAATGTCACATAACTTTCTTTGTTGATCTTTCTTGATGTGAAATAATTCATGTATGCTTGTGTGAAGTTACTTGTTCATATCAAAATCCTTAATGAATCAAAAAATGAGATATTTGAATGTGTGAGTAAAGGCTTTAGGTAGATGATAATATCATTATAAAGTTATTCCTTTTGGATTTTTATGGAAAATATTGGCCACTAATACATCCTAAGAGAGCAAATCTATTATAAAAGTGACATATGCCTTGATATGTGTATTGGGGTATCCCTCTCCTTTGCACTTGGGGAGATTGATAAATGGGCATCATAAGATGATTATTTGAATGGCATGGCCAAGGGGCTCCTTGAGATATTTTATGTAAGTTCCAATCACACTAAAGTCCATTGATGAGATGTTTGGATAACTTAGAGGAGGGAACATCCAATAGATGGCAAGTACATAACCACCAAGGGAATTTTTTTGTTTGAGTTGGTTGAGGATAGTAATCTAGTAGGTAGTTATTATACTTCATGGATTTAAAAAATATGTGATATAAGGCTGGTAAATATTTGAATGGAAGCATGCTAGTTGGTGTATGGCTAAGGGGAGTGTATGGAGGAAATACACCAACTAAATGTGGGTAAGAGGAATGTATGAAGATGACGTACCATTTGGTATGTAATTATGGGGTGGTAAGAGAGGTGGTGTACTAACAACCCTTTTTTATGGGTGTTGAAGGAAGAGGGGCAGCAATGGGAGTGTAAGTAGGAGGATATGTTGAATACATGTTAATGGGAAAATTATAGGAAAGTAAATCCCCAATATATTGATAATATGGGGGAGTGTTCAAGAAGGGATTGAATTAATTTTGAGATGACTAATATAAATCAAATGGAGTTGTATTAGAAGGGGCATGGACTTTATTATTGAAATTTGAGGCTATTCCTTAATTTAAAAAGTCTTTTTGGGATGAAACTTGATTGTTTTATAGATCTAGAATGTGTCCCATCAAGTTGGAGATGAGATCATTTGAATTGGGTATAGTTAATGGTATGGATGCCTCCTTTGTAGAAAGTTTCGAAGGAAGAGGTTGGTAGCCTAAGATGAACTGATTTATATTTGTTCACGTGAGAAGAATCACCACAAGTTGTTTAGAGTGTGTGGGGTTGGACTATGGTGGACTAGGATGTGGAGGAAGTAATGGTATCCTATCCATCTCCCCCTCTAGAGTGTGATTCCTATCATGTATAGATAAAAAAAAATCTCTTAATGTCATCGGTTTATAATCTAATAGATTATCTAATTAAAAAATATGGATATAGTCCATCTCAACTAGTCAAGGTCATGTCACTTGAATCATTATAACTATTGAGTGTTTTCAAAGAGTCTTGTAAATATTCTATCACCACATGAGACTTGGTGTGTGGGATGAAGAAATAAAAGTTATAGGACAAAGAGAAATTATTTATCATTTGAATACATCAATGCCAAAATTATCTCAATTGGAAAATGAGGCCTATTACTTCGAAAGGCATTAAGGCCTACCAAAAATCACTTTAGACATATTCGGGGAGTGTGTGGATACCAAAAAATAAATGTTAGAGGATAAAATATTGTATGAAAATAAATAATATATAAAGACACAAAATTACCAACCATTCACATCAGGTTCACTAGATTTGTATGCACATAATGTAATCTGTTATCTTTACATACTCGATTTCCTAGGGTCTGTGATATATTCACAATTAGAGATCCTAATTAAAACATGTCATCTACCATGCAACTCATAATTACACAAATAAAATACAACAACAATAACATAATTCTATATATTTAAAGAGAGATTACACAACATCAAACCAATCATAAACAATACAATCTTTCACACCATACAATCCCATTAATGCCCATATGCTTAAAAAAATAGATTAAGACTACAATTTTAGTCAAGTGACTTAACTCCAATAGTCCCTCCTAGATCTACACATATATCTCTATCATAGTAATCCTTTAAAATGATCTCGAACTATCTCCCCTATCTAGATTTGAAATCAAATGCCTTTTTAATTGAAGATGATGTTTTAATATAGACACACAATCCAACCATTAAAATTAATTTATTTCCAGCTCACTAAGGCTACAAATAGTAAATGTTAAAGATACACCAAAATCATTAATTGCATGCAAGTCCCTACAATCATTAAATATATCCACATTTCCAAGGCACAAGAACATGTTATAACTCAAAGAATTACATAAAATATCATGAATTTTATTAAGCTAATCCTTATTACTTTCTATGATTTTTGGTATTAAATGCCAAGCAGTCAGCAATAATGCCTTCCATAACATGTCATGATACAAATAAAGTCACATGAGTTTACAGGACTTTGCAGTCACCATTTACCATTAGAACCTTTGCATCATGATCCTTGTTTCATTTTAATAATGATATCGTATTTTATCATAGGCTATCCAAGTGTTTAGCCATTCAATTTTTTGACTATGCACCAAAGATCCAAAACTTGTAAAAACTCAAATAAGACTTGATGCTTAAAAAATATGCCATAGACTATCATAACATAAAAAGATTTCATTGAAACTTATTTCTAACTACTCATGTTTTTGGTTGCTTCAAGATTACACATGGACCAGGATGCTCCTACATCAGACACATCAAGTAAGAAAATATGTGAGCATGGTGATAACACACTTAGGTTGAGTGACAAAAACACTTTTTTGACTTCATCCAACTATCTTGGCATGTCTTTTCACCATGCGAGATGATGCTTTACTTCTAATTTACTTGGCTAATGAATTAGGATAAAAATTTGCCTCCTTCTTGAAAATCCTTTCATCTCACTATTACACTAATTCCATTTCTCCTTGGATTGTTCTCATTTATCTATGTTATGTAATCCACTCTTCCACTCATCACTATGACACTACCCACTTAAACATTCTCATGTTTGTGGTTCACACTTTTTTCACCTTTGCTTATGTGGTAATACTCTCTTTCTCCACATAACCACTCTCTTTCCTCTACGCATTACCATTCTATGTCCTCACACACTCTACCCTCTACAAGTACTCTTTTCTACTATGCATGATAAAGTGAATTTGGAGTGAATCATCCCTATTCTCTGTATTCAATGGATTTAGGATATGGACTCATCCAACATTACTCACTTGAACTATATTTTTCTCCCATCATACAACAACTTGTGGCCATATTATCATGGCCTTCCTAATAAAACATGACATGCATCTAAACCTAGTGCATTGAACATGACCTTATTTATGTAACTACCAATTATCATATCCACTTCACATTATTCCTTCATAATGTTGTCTAAACCCTCTATTAACCATGGCACTCTATATGGTCTTGGATGTGCTTTTCACATCAATCCCAGTTTCCTCAGCATTTATGTGGAAATAAAATTATCTATGATTTAACTATCTACTTAAACTATGCAAAATTTACCTCTTTTCTTGCATTTGGTCTAGAAAATATGTCTATATTGCGTCACATATTTGCTAATTCCTATGACCTTCAAGACTCTCCTCATTGCTAGTAAACTTTCCCCTTGATTATGTTCCTATATGTGATGAACATTTATCTATTAAGATTCCATACCTTTTTAAAACTTACACACCACCACTTAATCCTTTTCCACCATATAATTAAACATGAGGACACTCAAATACATGATGCCATACATCACTACATCTAAAACATGTTCTTCTAAATCTTCCATCTCTTCTTCTATTGCTTCTCACAGAAGATGATCCTCCTCATTCTTGTGATGCTTGTGTAGTGCCTATGCCTTCATCATTTTGTACCATCAGTTATCCTTTGTTACCATCTGTCCTTACTTTGCCTCTTTTAGTACTACATCTGCATTCAAACTTATCATCTACCCTTAGCACATATTGATACACTTCTTCCACTATCTCCAATATCACAAAGTTGATCTCATGTTGGATGAACCATCATATTCCATTAATGTACCATGTTATCTTATCTTGGTCTATCTAATTATGACCAACCCAAATAGTGATCTTTTATAAATCATTTGTATATTCTTTTAAAATTTTCTTATTTTGTTGTAGATTATGCAACTTATTCAAAATATATACCTGATAATCTCTAATAAAAAACTTAGGTTTTAATTTTTTAACCATCCTTTCTCAATGGTTTATTTTGTCTTTTACGTTGTGATTTATCTCAAGCTATACCTACTTCCACCATGGATTTGTGTATCCCTTCAACTTTTTCTACACTATATCTATCTTTCGCTCATCCTCTATTTCATCAAACTCAAAGTAATCTTCCATTTAGGTGAGCCAATATATTAACTCTTATGGGTTCAACATTTCAATAAAACATGAAACCTTCATTTATGTTCCTCTTCCAATATTATATATGGATTTGATAAGCCACTATTTTCCCTCATCCGATTTATCTTGCATTGGATCTAATTATTCATATTCACCCTCTTATGATTCAACCTATGCATCGGTCACATTATACCTTGGGACAAATCTCTTTTATATTCCTATATTGTAGCCAACCTTGTTTGCATAAATTGTAACATTTCTATGATCTAATCATGTCTACTATTCATATTCATAATTATTTCTCCTACTCTTTCTAATCTTCATGGCAGCATATTGAATTTTCATAACCTTTAGATCTACTATTTTCACCACTTGCAATCCTACACAAACCTATTTTTCACAATCCTCTGCTCTTCACCCACCATAAAAAGAATAGAGAACACAAATATTGATGTCTCAATCCTAGAGTTGTTAATCCATCTCTGATACCATATGATGCAAACATGGTTTGATATCCAAATTATAGTATGCCTTCTACCACACATCCCATAATTACATAGCAGAAATATAAAAACAATAACATAATTTTTATTAATTCAAAGAGATATTACACAACATCATACTGATCACCAAATTTATAATATTTCACACCATACAATCCCACCAATGCCCATAGGCTTACAAATAACATATTAACACCACAATGTTAGTCAAGTGACTCAACTCCAATAGTCCCTTCTAGATCTACACATAGATATCTATTGCAGTACTCATTGCAGCCACTCTTAAACTATTTTCCAACTCTTGATTTGGAATCGAATGCCTTTTTAATTGAAGAGGATGTGTTCATATAGATACATAATCCACACATTTACATTAATTAATTTCCAACCCAGTAAGGCTAAAAATATTAAATGTTAGAGATGGACCAAAATCATTAAATGCATACAAGTCCCTATAATCATTAAAAATATCCACATTTTCAAGGCACACTAACATGTTAGAAAACAACACATTACATTATATATTACAAACATTATTAAATTGATTTTTATTATCTTACATGATTTTTGGGTTTAAATGCCAAAAAACCAACAATAACTCCTTCCATAACACATCATAATTCAAATAAAGTCACATGAGTTTGTAGGACTTTGTAGTCACCATTTACCATGAAAACCTTCGCACCATGATCCTCACTTTTTTTTAATAATGATACTATATTTTATCACAGAAATTCTAAATGTCCATCCATTCAACTTGCAGACTGCACAATGAAGATCTATGACTTGTAGAATCTCAAATAAGACTCGATGCTTTAAAAATGTGCCATAGACTATCATAACAACAAAATATTTCACCATATTTTATTACTAACTAATCATGTTTTGGGTTGATGCAAGATTACACATGGACCCAAATGCTCTTGCATCAATCAAGATGAGACAATTGATGGAATGATGGGTAGTTGCTAACAATTGGTGCAACTAATTTTTTTGAGAGGTTGACGTCATTGAATGGGGAAATATTTTTAATTTAATTGATTTTTTTGATCTCATTGAGTGGGATGAGCTAGTTGATTTAATTGATTATGTCTATGAAAATATATTTGAAATACATCAAATTTTTTGTTAAGGGCAATGAATTATCTAAGGATAAGGTCCATAGAATAATCTAACTCTAAAATAACAAGATATCACAACTTCTAATAAATATTACTTTATTTAAAAATGTATAAATCTAGTTGAATAACGATGGTATTTGATCGACTCAATTGGGTTGATCTCATCCAGGCAATTTCATTCATAAATAAAAATAAATTGGAAGAGGCTAGAAATGAGGATAAAAACAATTAGGCTTTAGATAACCTTGTTTGTTAGTCTAAAACTTAGAGCTAGTCATTGATCAAGTTTGAAAGTTGTGTGGAGTGAAATTTTTTTGGCCAAATATTGAAGTCTATATTGCTTTTAATAATATTCAATGAAATGAGAGAAACAATTATTGTAAAGGATCCTACCATGTTTGGATGCTCTTGTGTTGAGAGCCTCATCCATGGGTGTGGGATCATTTGGTTTATTTTTTGGTATATATATTGAAATCTGATTTTTGGTTATTGAAGGTTTCATTTTATAACTAAATATTTTTCCAATGGCTAATTTATTAAATGTTTAAGTTCTCTTCTTAACTAGTTATTCTGTGAAGAATCTGATTTGTTTGAATATATTTGAAAGTTTTTTCTAAACTAGTTGTTTGAACATGCGAATGATGAATTAATAGGAAATGGAAGTGTTGAAAATGAAGCTAAACTAAACCTTTTGTCATATTTTATTGATATGAATACAAATACATAACTGAATACTTATTATAAACACATGCAAAACTAAATTATTTTAATCCTTTTGAATATAAAGTGAAAACAAAACAAAAAATTAAATGGTTGAAACTCTTTTCTCTTTTCAAATTTGCAAAATGCATGCAAATGACTAAACTAATTAAATAGATGAAAGTGAAATTATGTGCAATTTGATTTATTTTATCTTTTGTTTTTTCAAAAAAATAAGTGCAAAACATAAATTAAAATAAATATTTGATCTCTTTCTTTTATATTTGAAATGGCAGATGCCAACAGAAAGCAATAGAAAGCAAACAATCAATTGAATATTCTTTTTTCTATTTGTTGATTTGTGAAGGAAGGACAAGGAAGGAACATATATTTTTAATAATGGATGGAGAGAAAGAGAAAGAGAAAAAAAAATAATCAAAACAAATATGAATTAGGAATTACTTTTAGGAATATTCATATTTTACTATACAATTTATTTAATACCAAAAGCAATGAAATCTACTTTTTTAAAAAGTTTTTCATGAGTGAAAGAATATAAGTAAGAACAAACTAGAAGATTAATTTTTGCAAAGACTAAGAAGGAACTACTTGAGGAAATTTTAATCAATTTACAAAATATTTTGAATAAGAAATGTAAACTATGTGTGAAAGAAGTAATGAAATATTTTGAACAAATGCAAGCAAAGAACAAAACACAAAAATAAATCAAAAGTTATATAAATTCTAGAATGAAATGTATTTTCTCTAATCTATTTACAATTTTTTTAATTAATAAATTTAATATAAGGAAAATAATAAAATTAAAATAAATAATATTTAACCTTGTCAAAAGCGAATGATAATTTTTAAGAATCTAATTATTGTAGTACTATAATCTTTAGGTGTTGTCTCTAATGCGGTTGCTCAATGTGATATGGGGAGTATGTATCAATAAAAGGATGGGAAAGGAAAATGTGCAACATATATGTGGCTATATCTAAAAAATGGAAGAGTTATGGCTACAAATTATTGAATTTTTTCATCCAAATTTCATTGTGCATATGCATATTTGTCAAGAATGGGGCAATTGTTACTTGTGGGAGTTAACATGAATTGTTTGGGAGTTCACTAGGGATTGACTAAGAGCACACTTAGATTTATTTGGAGTTGGATGATGTTATATAGGGTTAATTGGGTGAATAAAAATAAAAAATGAAGTGTCATACATGCAAAACATGTCAAAACATGCATCCCATGAGCTTAAAATAACATTTGTGCAAATGTGAAAAAACCGTCACTATATGCATGCGACAGTTTTAGGTGCATCAATAAAATTACAAGTTTGAAAGGTTTTTGTCCATTTTTTTTTCAAATTTGACACTTATAAAAATTATAGAAAGAAAAAATGGGGAAATGGGATGGTGAAGGATCTGAACATGTGCATTCTTAGGGAAATTTGTATCATCACTAGATAGAGAAATGTTGCATTGTATAAATTTTAGGTGTGTACAAGACTTGAAGATGTCATTCATCATCCACATGAATTTAGTGGGTTCATTATTTAATTTAAATGGCATAAAAAACCACTCAAACAAACTTTATTTTTCCTTGAAAGCTATATTGTAAATGTCCATAGGTTTAATAATAATTTGATGATACCAAGACTAAAGATCAAATTTTGGTGAAGACTTTTGCACCACAAAGATGGTCAAATGAGTCTTAATCCTTGGAAGAGGATAGTAGTTCCTCATTGTGAGCTTATTTGTATATTTGTAATCGATTCACAACCTCCATGCACCATCCTTATTTGCCACAAGAATAATTGGGCTACTACAAGACGATGAGCTAGGCCTGATGTTTCATTTATCCATGAGTTCATGGATCTTCCACTTAACATCTTTAGTATCTATAAATGATCTGTGGTACAGAGAGGAATTAGGTATAGGTAGTCCAAGAATCAAATAAATAGTATGACTTATTGCATAGTGCATTGGCACTCTCTAAGGTGATAAAAAATTACCCTTAAATCATGTGACATTATTATTTACTTATTTTATAACGATTGTTTTTGGAAAAACTATAATATGAATTGGTGTCACATGGACATTTTTACATTAATGTCTCACTATTAAAAGCAAAACTTCTTACTAGAATTGACTAGATTCTTGCACTATTTGGCACTAATGAGTGACAAATTTGGAACTATTTATGCTATGTGTTATCTCATATCACAAACATCTATGACAACATTTATAGGCTTTACTTCATAAACTACATGTCAATAGTAAACATATGGTTACCCAAGTAAAATAACAAAAACATTTAATGACGCAATGTCATAAATAATTTCAACTTGAAAAGTCTTTAATTTGTACATTAGATGTCACTGTTGAGTGACACATTTATCAGATTCTACACTGAAACATCCAATGTAGTATGGTTGTGGGTGAGGCATCAATGTAAAATTCAATCTTTGAATTTTTTTGTGAGAGATCAAGAGCTTATGAATTTGATTGTCAATTATGAAGTGTATTGGTTGACCATTGATCCACATATATGATTGGAGTAATATTTATGCTTCTTATGAATATTGTTGGGGGAAGTAGATATGTTTTTAGTGCCAACCATAGCACTAGGTTCAAAATCCATGATTTTCTTACCATTTTCTAGTGTCATAGTTCTTGTACCCACTACCTTAACTTTTACAAGTAGAGTCTTTTGAGCATTGCATTCTTCATTGGAGTGACTATTGGATTTATGAACTGAAAAACACTTTCTAGTATTGGATTTATTAGTCTGATCATTTATTCTTATGAGGATGGCATGAAGAGTCATTCCTTGGTTTATAATTTGTCTTAGAAGGATTATATTGTGGCTCACCATGGGATTTGAAATATTATTAGTCTTTAGTTTTGCCTTTTCTTCAAAATTTCAAGAAAATCTATAAGATTATCTGATGGAGGAGATCTAAAGTAAATCCAAATCCAATTGGATATATAGTCTTAATCCTAACCTATACTTCAATTTTTTTCTCTACTTCCTAAATATTCAATTTGAACACCAAAGTATGAAAAATGTCCATGTATTCTTACATAGATTGATCACGACCTTGGCATAACTAAGAAAACTTAGTGTATTGGTCATCATAGTTTCCAACAAGATAAGAGGTTAATTTAGTGCTTCTACAAAACCAATCAAGGTATTTATAGGTGTGTCTAAGACAACTTAATATTTTTCATGATTTTCACATGTAGTGCAGTGGTTATCCCACCATTTATTTACTGATAAAGAAACTTTCAAAGGAGCAAATATAATATTTTCTTGGTTAGAAAAATGATTCACCCTATAGTATGAACATATTGATCCAATCCAGTTATCTATGGAGTTTGCATCTATTTTCGCTTCAAACATAGGGATTTTTATATTGAATTTTACCTTGTAGGGTCTTTGGGCACCAAATGGTTAGTGGGAAGGAGATGTTTTAGGAGTCTAAACCTGTTTGAAAATTTAAGAAAAGTGATTGACAATACCAGATAGTTCATGTGCATGAAATTCTTCAAATTATTCCCTATCACTTTACAAAGCATCATATATAATTTTATGGAACATTTACTAAGTTAAAGTTGGAGTCTTTATTTGTGATTTGTTTTCCAGGGTGTGAAGTACAATATGATGAAGGGTCCCAAGTTTTGATCCCTAAATTCATGTAAGCAAACCTCATATTAGGGGAATAAAAATAGATAAATATTTTGAATATAGCCCCAATACCACTCATGAGATGATATGAAGTGCATATGCTCTACTACCACTAATATGAAGCCTAGGAGGAGACTTAAGAGATAACAACACTAAACTGATTTAATTTCTTATATGTTGAAGTGTATATAAATTAATGATAAATGTTGAATATTAGTGTATTAAGCAAAGGAAATATTGTAGAAGAATAATGGATAGTGGATGTATAACTATAATAGAAAGATTATATTATGCTATGTTTTGTACAAGATTTGAGGGATAAGATGTATGATGTCTATGTTATCCTAGTCTATGTCTTCTATTTAACAAAATAGAGAGAATAAAGTTATAAATTAATATACAAATAAAGAAGATGAAGCATTCCTTTAACAATTTCAATGGTTGGTAAAATATGCTTCATAACAAATCATTATTCTAACAACTTATGTTGACATTACGATAGAGTTGTGTTGTAAAATACCGACACTATAGGAATTGTGTTGTACGAAAAAAGAAAACTAGGACTTGTGATTCCAAACATGTCTATTGAATATGATATTAAAGTTACAAGTGAAACTACATGAGATGTCAAGCAATAACTAGATGCCATAAGTTGAAGTGATGAATCGTATCCTCTTAAATCAAGAAACATTATTTTTGAATTTTTTTTTGATAAATAATTTAAAGGTAAAAAAAATCATTTCTCTTAAATCTGAAATTATCTAAATATTATTTATATTCCTTTTTTTTTAAAGATTCCCAATAATCATCGACGAAAATGTTTTCAATAAATTTACCACTTGATTACCATTGAATTCTTCTCAAATTAATTGGATTATATTCTATTTATAGTATCCCATGAAAAAGAATCAATGATTAGAAATGTGTACTTCCCTTTAAATTTTTTACAAATGTGTGAATCCTTTGTTGAAGTATCATGGGTTTATCTTAATAAATATTACAATTAAAGTATTTAAGATAAGTTTAAGATGAATTTTAATTTATTTAAGATATATATGAAAATTTATTTATTTTATTTTTGATTTATGATAAGTTTAAAACATCACAATTTTTAATAAAGGATTTGTGTATGATAAGTTCATAACATCAATTTTTTTATAAAGGTGTTATAATAGTGTTGTTTGCTGACAAAATTTATTTATTATAAATTTACAATTTTATAAGATATGTTTTATTTGTGAAGATGTTAATTTATCGTAATAAATAAATAATAATGATGTTAAAAAGTTTTCTTGTATTGATATGGTGATGGAGGGTTCTAATATCCATAAACTTGTTTATTATAATTGTCGATATGATATAAAAATTATATATATGATATGCTTTAAGATACACTTTTATTAAGTAAATATATTTTATTTTTTTATTGTTTGGAGTTATGAATTAGTCTATAATATATGTGTGGTTTTAGATTTTTAGAAGATTATCAGATCAACAATAATTTTTTTTTTGAATATATTATATATAATCACAATTAGTTTTATGATTATCAGATCTATAATTAATAGGGTTCAAATACACTACATACGGTCATAATTGATCTCACATGCCTAGCTTCATGATTGTCAGATCTATAATTAACAGGGTTCGAATTACCACATACGGTCATAATTGACCTCACATGCCCAATGAGATTTGAATCTGGTTAGGGCTAAAAACAACCAAGCCACTTTACTAACTCACCCATATTTCATCGATAAAATATATCTCTCTTTTATTAAAATGTTCCATTAATAAAAAAGTATATAACATTGAAGAGATGCAAGGGCATTGGTTAAGTGGTTTAGTTATGTTTAGTACTACCCAAATTCAAATCTTACTAAACATGTTAAGTTGTTTGTAATTGTTAATGATATTAGTTTCACTGATAATATTAACGATATTAGTAATTTTAGTGATTTACAAAGGAGATCTACACCTTCCATTTATATTCTGTGAAAACAATTATTGTTATCTAAAAAATAAAAATATATAAAATATACAAACCCAATCGAAACAATATATATCATATAATTTAAATTACTAACCCGTTGTTTGTTCGGCATAGGAAGAAAGTATAAGACTCCATCCACAAATAATATATAAAACAACTTAAACGATTTTAAGCATAATTATATCTTTCCAAACATTAAAGAATAAAGTGACGTATTAATTAAGCCATCCCTTTTATTCATAGACCTAAATTTTACCACAACTGTACTTCACATATGTAATTCACACTATTATTTTTTTATTTTAATTTTTTTTATCACATTTTTAATATTAAAAGTTAGTTGATTTGAGTTCGAATTTTCAAAAAGGGTAAGTAGCGTTTTTTACATTAAGGAAAAAAAAAGAAAAATTTAAAAAAAATAAAAATTGAAATAATAATAAATAAAAGGGAAAAAATATTTTATTTAATAATTAAATTTGATATTTTGATATAAATATTTACAAATTAATTGATTCAAAATTGATTTATTTTAAAATTTTCATATTCAAATATTTAAAATAAAATAACACTTAATATATTTTTAAAATTTTATGATTAAAAGTTTTTTCAAAAATTAATAACTAGTTTCTTTTTTCAATTTACTTATGTGTTTTCTTTGTTTTAAATTTACTTATAATAAAGCCTTCATGAATTATGAAAAAAAAATGTGCCATGTATGAATATTTTAAATTATTACATTTAGATGAATTTTATTTAATACATTTATAGATGAAGTTAAAAGCTATATATATATTGAGATGAAAATTGAATAATGTGTTAACAATATATTATATGCATGGTTTGTTTAAAGATGAATATTGAAAATGAAGAGTAAAATAAAATATGAAAAATAAAGAAGAGAATGGCGAAGATAATATGATTGAGAATATTGAAGATAATAATAAGAATTATTGAGAATAGATGATGAGATAATTCATAAAAATAACTATAAAAAGAATGACGTGTGAAACACATTGTTGATTTTTTAGTGAAAGAACTTGAAGCATAAATAAGACAACATGCAAATCATATGATAGTGCATCATACACAAATATCTTAGCAAGAAATTCATAAGGAGAGGTATCAAAATGACCAAGTTGTATTGATAAAAATACTACAAAGAGAAATATGTGTAGATCAAATGACTACTATAGAAAGAGAACAACTACAAAAATGCAATTTGGAAGTAGTACAAAGGTAACATCTCAAAAATTCTAATGTTGATGTTGATTATGATGAAATGTAATGGATATAGAATTAGGTCATACAATGGACCTTATTAAAAGCCCTGTCAGGGTTGCTAATGAAAATGAAATTGGCACAAAAAGAGTGCCATAAAACTTGAAGGAAAATCATCATGAATATCTAAAACATCTAATATGTTGTGTAGATAATAGTTTTGGGAGACATCCCCAATTTAGTCTTGTCATGAATAGGATAATGCAAAAACAAGCTCAAAATTCATCAGTAGTATTTTTAAATAAAATCTTTTAATAATTACCCATTGTAATTGATGAACTATGACAAAAGAGGAGGAAAGGTTTGCATGTAAGAAGGATTATTGTAAAAAAAATATTGAATGTTTATATGTACAAGGCTAACAACATAAAATTATCTTTGATGCATGTACAATGCTTCTTGGCCTTTGCATCTATATGGATACCAAATATATATAGATTCCTAACACTTAATAAAGACACAATTGATATAAGAATTATAGAAAGACAAGGTTTGACCTTTGTTGATATATCAAGTGTTAAGTCATTATATAGATTGAGGATTTCATCACTTTTCATATGTAACTGGTTTGAGAAATTTAAGAGTGAAAAATGAGTATAGGAAATAAAGGAGGAAGAAAAAAGACTTCAATAGTTTGAAGAACAAATGTAAAAATGTAGATACATATTATAAACTTATTGTTCTAGTGTGTGTGTGAGTGCGTGTGTGTGTTTTAATAATATTATGTTACTCTATATTTTCCATTTTAATATTGTATTAAATGAAATGAAAATGAATATAATATTTTTTTTGTTAAATATATTTTCATGAATAATAAATATTTATTTTTTTACCTTACGTTGTGACAAGTGTTACTAGTTTAGATATCTTAAATATGTGTCTATTAAACACCTAAAGATATAAATTTTGAAGCATATATATAATACACAAAAATAAAATTCAATATATAGGCACCTCCAATTTGACATCTCTCAACATTTAACAAATATGTATTTAAGATATCTGAGCTAGTAAACGAATATTATATATACCAATTCATGTCCTACTTGAGCATCTTAATGTTTTTATTATTTATTCTTATAGAATACTTTACAATAATATTTTTTTGATAATTATATTATTTAAATATTTTATTGAGTACTTATTAATAATAACAAATAATATTGATTAAATGTGGGATTCCAGTAAAAACTTCATTTACAATAGGTATTTTATATTATCATAAAATGAACTTACTTATTTCAAAATATTATATTGGATAGTTAAAAAAATGTAAAAAATCAAATAAAACATAAGTAATAAACATTGACATAAAAAGAAATGTTGATATATATTATAACTGATTGATATACATCAATGTATATAAAATATAGGGGATACCCATGAATATCTTATATCTACAGTTAGTCATCATGTAAATCAACTGTAGGTTTTAAGTCCTCTCCATGACTTTGAATCATGTCAAACTCTTTTAGAAGAAGGCTATAATTCATACTCTGATGACCTATAAGAGGTGTTTGGCTAATGTATACACATGATATTTTCAAACTTTTATCATTTACTAACACTTGTATCTTGTAGGAACCTATCGAGTCTCAATCTCTTTGAGTGCATGCCTTAAGGGGTGCATCAGGAAAGGGGTGGGAAAACTACTGGTACTTTGTAAGATTGTTGTCCCTTTTTCCACTTGCCATCTACACACTTGTCTCTTAAAACTATTTACCCTAAGCTTATTCTTTTTTTGTCTTACTCATTCCTCTCATTTGTTTTGCTTTATCCCTCCTTTTTTTGCCTTAATCCCCTTTTAGCCAATTGGTTGTGCTAGGTCGACTAGGTCAACCCAGTACTATCTAGGGTATTCTTCTCTTTTTGAGTTTTTTAGCCCTTTAGCTAACCTAGCTCAGACCTAGTGAATTGACCTCAGAAAACACACTAGGTCGACTAGGTCGACCTTGTACAACTGACATTTCTAAAAGGATTTAGAGTAAGATACTACTATATATACAAGATCATTTCTTACCATTTGAGAATAAAATAATTATAGTGAATAATTGTAAATGAACATCTGCTTATTGACATTCTATTTGAGGAATAAATCTTAGGGTTCCATACTTTCTTTGAAGATATGAATCTTGTCTTCTGGATATGTCTTTTGGATGTATCGATAGGTTGTGTAGCCTAGAGATAATTTATCCTTGTTGTCCTTACATACCACAACAATATCTTGTTAAGCACCTTGGCCAAGGGAGAGATTGAGGCTTGGTGGGTTCATCTTAAAAGGTAAGTATTCATAATTTTATTTCTCCTTAGTAAGAGTAGATTGATAAAGCATTTGTATTCTTCTCTCCATGTATTAGGATTTTATAAACATTGATGTGAGTATATGTCTTCTAATACATGTTTAGTTTAGTTTGTTTTATTTTTTCTAACCCCTACTTTGTGCCACAAGCTTTGGTGTGTACTAGATTAGATTTACTTTCTTGCATATTAAAATAGGCAAATATTAAACCTTATGACTCTTTTAGGATTGTTGTGTGATTGTGTTAGACTGTAGGCTTTGGAACCCTTCTTAGCATAATATGTTGTAGAAATTGATCCCCTAATCAGGTCTAACGGATCCCCTATTGGTCATGCTCCTGCTTAACTACTATATTCCCAATTGAAAGTGTAGGTATGCTCTATCTTATCTGATTTAGGATTAATTCATAAACATGATGCATTTCTGATTGCATACATTACAGTGAACCTAATGTGAACTAACCCTTGCAAGATTTATTCACTTTATTTTCATTATAATTATCATTGTTTTTATCATACTGGATCGACACTATTGAGCTAGCTTTTGAATTCTATGCGGGTTTTCATGAACAAGCAACTAGATTGACCCAGTCGACCCAATACAAGTTTTCAAATTTTCAAACATCAGGATCAAACTACTAGGTTGACCCACTATAGTTTTAGGATTTTGCAATAGGTCCTTGTATAGCTTAATCAACCCAGTCAACCTAGTTAAGAGGTTTTGGCAGCGTTCTTCCAGGTTCTAAACTAGCAATCTTCTTCATCTTCATCTCTGATCCACCAAGGTTCATTTCTACTTCTCTGTTTCTTTCTTTTTCTATCTTTCCTTTCAAGTTTGTAGTCTTTAAAACTACCCCTGTAAAGTCAACTAGATCGACATTGTTAACCCATTTCTATGTTCTATATGCTATCTAAAATAACTGGATCAACCCTGGCAACCCAATTCATTTTTAGACCTTGATTTTGTAGTATAGGTTCAACCTTGTTGACCCTATTATATATTTTATGTATATAGTGTCAACACTATACCTTGTTTCATGTTAGAATTAACCATATATTTGATATTAATTAGCTCACACTTTTCTTTTATTTTTGCTTGCATGCTTAGAATAGTTCATATAGCTTAATTAAGGGGTTTTTAATTAATCACTTAATTTCACTATTTCTATTTTATGCACACATGGCCAAATCACAAAAAATCAACAAGCACTTTACCATTTGTCTACCCAAGCCAACCTACTTGGATTTCATCACTAAGGGGAAAGTTGACTTGATGCTCTAGTCAAGTATAAAGCATGGTTAATGGTATATTCTGGCTAAGCACCCATCACCCTTATCACTGCAGTGCATGAAGTGAGGGGGTAGGCCCCAATACCAAGCATGTACCATTGCTACTACAATCCCTTTTAGCCCAAATTACTTGAAACCATCTTTAGATTTCTATCTAGTACCTTAAAACCAACTTCCAATGGTATTTAAAATCATATCTTAATAATCTAATAAACACTTAGGTTGACCAAGTAATTAGCTCTTTACTTTCCAAATTGATTGCTTGCTCTTTGCTCAATTGTGTGTGTAAAAACTTGAATTAGTAAGCATTAGTGAAAGTTTTTATTTTATGTGTTTCAATTGCATTGGCCAGTGTTAATCCAATTGACTGTCTATTTCCTTTCAGTACTTACTACTTTAAATTACTTTCAAAGCTATCTTACTTTAATTTCACATTCTATTTTTAGGCTTCTTAAGTTCCCTATTTGTTGTACTGGATTGACCTAGTTGACCCAATACCTTTTTTTATTTTTGTTCACTATACTGGATCAACCCAGTGGACCCTGTATAGTCTACAAATCCTTATTTTTGTGCTAGGTCAACCCGGTTGACCCTATACTATTTCTATCACCTTTTGGTTCCTTTTCTTCTCATATTTTTTTATTCTTTTCATCATGGACTTTCTATTTGGTGACAGTTCTGAGTCACAATCAGTAGACATGATGAACTTTACCAATCCTCATAGGGTCTCCCATAGGTAGAGTAGGATTCCTATTTTAGATGATAGTAATGTTCATATTTCTACTTGTACAATTAACTATGGGACCCCTCCTCATACCTCTTTTCAACACAATCCTCCTCTTTTCTTAGAATACCAACTTGAGTTAGAGTATACTCTTGAAATGCTCTTCTTTATATCTAAATTTCTTCAACTTTGAGGAAATGATCCTTCTACAATCTATAACCTCATGATTAGTGGTCAAACTGAAGAGCCTCATTCACCTACTCCTACATTCAACACTAGATTTGGGGGTACCACCTTCCCTAATTCTTAGCCTCTTCCTTCAATTTATGCCATGACCTCTTCTTCTCTACCTTCTTCCACCTCCATGCCTAGTATCTCAACTAACATGGCAAGTTATAAATCTAGTAGGCCTATCATGAGATCCACTATCCTTAATCCTTCCACTAGTACATCATTTGATACCCAAATCAATCATGGTTCTAGTGCTTCTTCTTTTCGACCATTCACTAGTCCATCTTTTGCTACATAAGCAAATTTTGCCACTAGTGCCTTACATTCTCACATTCCTTCTCAAGCTCATATAAACACCCATAATGGTACCCAAGCCATTAATGCTAACACTAATATCAATTCTAATGCTTCTAACAATGCCAATCAAACACATCAAATTTTATTGCAAACTCTCAATCAAATAAATACCTTTCAAGCTCACAACACATCAAATGATGAGAATGCAAAACCACCTTCTTAATATTCAATACCATCCTCAACCAGTGGCTTGGGGCACACATAACCAGAATGATCCTCCTCCTCCTCTTCGATATTATCAAGGCAATCTCATTCCTCAACCTCCTTTAGTCAATAAAACCATCATGTATTTACAAAATGAACATCTCACTACTCAAATTACTAAGATTTATATAGGAGGTATCACACCTACAATCTCTTATAATGGATCAACTGATCCCACTCTTCATCTTAAGACATTTTGAAATATTTACAAAGATTGGGTCAAATTGAACATATTTGTCACTACCAAACTCTTATTCAAAACCTTCATATATGATGCCTTAGATTGGTACAATCAAATTTGAACTCATTTCATTACTAGTTTGAAGGATCTAGTGAATGCTTTAGTGCAAGAATTCCAAACTAGTGATCTTCCTGAAAACACTTTGGCCTACTTCATCAATTGTAAACATCAAGAAAACAAAACTGCCCAAACTTTTGTTAAGAGGTGGAAAACTTTATCAAATAAATGTGAACTTAACATGGTCGATGACAATCTCTTCCATCTCTTCACAAGTGTTCTCTTTCTTAAATTACAATATCGAGTCTACACCCTTTATCCATGTACTTTGGAAGAGGCCATTGACCAAGCTAAAATACAAGATTTCCTCATGCGTCAATTCGAGCCAACCAAAACTTCTATGAGTTTTCATCTTTTACTTAAAAACAAAAACCATAATATTACCAATGATGGTGTTACTGATTCTTATGACACCATTTACAATGTTTAATCTATCATTCCTAACCCTTATTTGGAAGCAGTTCCCCCTTCAAAATAATATATTAATCCTCATTTATCTTCACCAAACAACATTAATTTTCACAAACCTCTATCCTTAGATGATTTTATTAAGTGTTTACCTATACCTATTCCATGAGAACTTGACCCTACTCAACCTATGAAATCTTGGTATGATCCTAACAAGTTTTGTTGGTTTCATGCTAGTTGGGGTCATTCTCATGAGACATGTAGACAAATTCATAATTTAGCTATGGATTTCCTCCTTAGAACTAATTTCAATCATGATTATATCATTCATAAGTGCCAACAAGCCTATGATATTGATTTCAAATAATATAAATCACATGATAAAACTCAAGCCTTGAATCAAGCCAACGCTCATTTAACCATCTACAAAGACCCTTTACCTAATCATCAACCTATTCCAGATGACCAAGATAAGCCCACCCCTTTCATCAATAACGTAGAAAGTATTGTTAAACCAACTTTTGAAGAGAATGTGCTTACCATGACTAATATGTGAAAGGTAGTGGCTTTCATTGATTCATAATCTATCTACACTCCTCCCTCATCTCAAACATACTGTTTTATTTAAGATTCTTCTCTAACTCATTTAAATGAGTTGGGGAAAGAAGATCTTATAAATTTTCATGATCCAATTTTCAATTTTCCCTTGGATAACACATCCCATTCTATTTCTACCACTCTTCCATCATCTTCTAACACTAATTATAACCAAACTTCAATCACCACTTCTTCTACCAACCTTATAAATCAACATGAGTCAACTCCTTCATCATCATAACATGATTTACAACCTTCTTCCAAACCTTCTTCTTCATATCAAAATAAATTTAAATGTACTTCAACTCCTCCTTCTAAAGTATCTCCTTAACCATTATGCACATATATCTAATAACAACCATATGGGTTATGATGAGTGGGATCCCATTACAGAGCTCACTAATCTCCCATCTCATATTCCATTCCTTGAGCTTATAAGGGAATCTACATGTCATATAAACCCCCTCATGTAACTATTATTCTATATGAATGCCCCTCATCCTACCTTATAAATATGGGAGGTAGCTTTATCTAGATCTGAGGATAATATTTTACAGTAGTGTAAAGAGTTTTCTATCAATGTTGATGAAAATATAGACACTTCTCTCTCTTTACACTTTCCTATTACATCTATGATTCTTAATGATATTTTGCTTCATGTAGATGATCCTCCTTTGTTCATTAGCATCCAAATAGGTGATATCCAAGTTAAGTATGCTTTGATTAATGAGGGTTATAGCACTTGTGTCACTTCTCTTGATTTCATTAAGACTCTTAGGTATTCATAATGTAATCTCAAGTCTACATGCAATACCTGCCAAGGATACGATAGAAGGAAAATGCCTCTTCTAGTCTGTGTGTGGCTTCCCATTACCATCCCACCTATCACCATTCATTTGAAGGTGATGATATTTAACTTTCCCCTTTCTTATAATATCCTGCTTAATAGGTGATATCCAAGTTAAGTATGCTTTGATTAATGAGGGTTATAGCACTTGTGTCACGTCTCTTGATTTCATTAAGACTCTTAGGTATTCATAATGTAATCTCAAGTCTACATGCAATACCTACCAAGGATACGATAGAAGGAAAATGCCTCTTCTAGTCTGTGTGTGGCTTCCCATTACCATCCCACCTATCACCATTCATTTGAAGGTGATGATATTTAACTTTCCCCTTTCTTATAATATCCTGCTTGGTAGGCTGTGGACTCTGCATGAGATCTGTTGCTTTTTTAACTTACCAATGCATTAAATTCCCTCACAATAGAGCCATTTACAAGATTCAAGGTGACACTAACCCTTAGAATTTTGAATAATTCCAAGATTGTGGTGTCTTCAAGATTCCTACTCTTGAACCTTTGCCAAGTGTTTCATTTCATGAGTCTTAGCATCTCAATTTTCTCATTAACTCAACCTGAAGTTACAATGGGCATCCCGATCTCATTGGTAACATTCCTCTCAATGTTTTAAATTTTGATGATGATGAGCCTGATGAGATTAAATTAAATATCAAAAATTATGATCTCTCACCTCATCTCATCTTGCAACTTTCTACTTCATTGCAACCTCACTCTCATAAGCCCCATTACAATGACATTCCTGTAGTCTTAACCAAGACTCATCATTCTATTCACCATGCTTCCTCAGATGACAAGGTCATCCCTACTTATGTCATTGATCTTCACACCCTAGATTATGATGATGTCTATTATTTAGATGATCTTCTTTTATGCAGTCTTGTCCAAAATTATGAGGCTGATATTATTCATTATCATTCCTCTTTATTTGAATATTTTTATGAATATTCTCATTTTCCTACATTTATAGTTCTTTATTATTGCATTTTCCCTATTTATCATATGGGTAGAGATGACACCGACACCTCCAATTTCTAAGGAGCCCCATAGGACTATGCTCATGGATCATGCTATGATTGGACCCTATTACTTTTCTAGGTTCCTTGACTCCTGTCATTGGTTTAATCCTAAGATTAGTGTAACCCTCCTTATACCTTCTATCGATCATACCCCTCCTTTAGTAGAGCTAGCTAAAGTTAAGCCCATTTTTATTCTTGTTATAATGGAGCCCATTCCCACTCCTACTATTGTTGAGCCTACTCCTGCTTTTCCTTTCATTTCTCCTTTCATTGAGCCTAGTTCCATTCCTTCCTCATCATCATCCTCCCTTGGTGATAGTATTCTTGCTTTACCTAAGATGGCTCCAATAACCACAAAATGGGCAGACAAGGCCTCTTTGGTTTCTTACACTCCTATTTTACCTCCTTTTATGGGTGCTCCTCCTAATCCTACTCACAAGCATATATATTGCTTTCATGGGACATATATTAATTATTCTACCCATTATCGTAAGTTGTGACAATATCTTGATACTTTACATCCTTTTTCCCCATCATCAAATAAAGCCATACCTCCCCCTAAGGCACTTCTTGAATATTTTCCCAAGTATGATGAGGTATATTATCTATGGGATTTATATGGCACACATCACACTGATCATTATCGTATTCTCCAATAGTATCTTAAGGATCACCTCATAGCCATTCCTAGACCTTCTTCTATTCCTCCCATAGGTCATTCCCATAAAAAGGCTCCTCTTTCTTCTCCCATGATTGCACCTCCTATGGTTCCATCACCTCTTATGGTCCTTCCATCATCTTCCATGCCTCCATGCGCGATTCCTTCACTCGTAGGCCTTCCCTTACCCATAGATCCATATCCATCAGTGATTCCTACATCTCTTATAGATCCCACTCCCACACAGTCTCTCGAGATCCTCTACCTAGATCCCCTCCCTATAACGATCCATCGAGTATTCCTAATTTTATTGTGGAGGACATTAGAAGAGAAGTATTTTCTCAATATTCACTAAAAATTGATGAGACTTTAGCAACACTTTGTATTCAACTTCATAGAGACTTATCCAATGTATTGAATAACTTGTGTGGATAGATTTACCAATATTTATGAGTGCATTCATGGTGATTTCACATTTATACTTGGATTGAATGTTTGTTCCAATCTTATTTTTATCTATCTATTATATCATTTGACATTGTGTCAAATTTATGCTTATCTTATATCATGCTTCTTGCTTGTTATACTATATTCTAGCTTCTAGTATCATTTACATTTCACATATGTTTGTCTTTTATTTATCATTTTTTCCCCTCTTTCCTTAGAGTTTTTCTCAAAACTCTATTTCTTGTATCTTTATAATTATTTATTTATTTTCTTATCTTTATTTTTCATAGATAATTTGTCATGGTGACTTCATTATACTTACCTTGTTCCCTTTGGTTATTATCTCCTATTACCATGTGATCATTTAGCAAAAAATCTTGCTCATTATTATTTACTTTCACCGATCCACTTTGGATCTCATTATTTCCTTCTTCCTTTTTTCACAAACTAAGCATATACATGGTTGAGTCTTGAGATCACATGTTAGTTCATTGTTAAGCCTAAGTGTCCTAGTCAATCTTTTGTCTTTGGTCGCTTATCTTCCTTTAGCCTTAGCCTATATCTCATTCATGTGTATCAATATCTGTCTTATGATTGGTCATTCCAAATCCATATGGAGGAGAAATCTTTAAAAACCTTCAAAATAAAGTTAAAATACAATGATATTCAAAGGCAAAAACATTCAAAATATTAGTAAAGGTCAAATCACACTAAAATATGTGATTCAAAGCACACCTCTTTCTTCTAGTCAAAGCTCAAACTCCATAGTTAGCCTCATGGTAGAGATGAGGTCCTTTGGGGTGCGTTAGGCTAGTAGATTAGAAGAGGAGAATAAAAAAATCTTTTAGTTCTACCTACTTTCTCATGCAAGTACCTAATTTTTGTAGTAAACCGATGGCTCTATAAGGGGTCTTGAAGAATGGGGAACACATCATGGGAAGATAGGTCCATTTTAATTTTCCTTGTACCAATCTAACTTCATGATTTGATCTTAGTAGCACACTTATCTGCCTACAAATCTTTGTGTCTATAACGAATAGGTTTCCTTTGTACATAGACAACCACTAGTCACTTAATGTCTTCTCATGTTCTTAGTATGCCTCTTGCCTCCTAAGGTATTCATAAAAGATACCTAAGTCTTTATTTTCACACCCTCTTTTCATTCTTTATCTCTTATATTTCCTCTTGAGAAATATTTTTTTATCTACTGATCACTACCCTTGGGATTTCATTTTGTGAGTTGCTTTGTAAGACCATGGATAGGACCCTACATTCCTCATAAATTACCATCTTTTCCTTCCTATTACCCACATCCTTTATTTCTTTATTATCCTATTTATTCCATCCCAATGATGTTCCCTTTGTCAAGCTGTAGTGTAAGATCATGGATAGGACCTGAACCTCCTCACAAAGTTTTCCAATACCCAAGTCACCACCCAAATTACATTTGTCAAATTTGAGATAATATTTCATCGATTATGAAGTTACACATCATTTTACATGATTCCCATCTTGAATTAGTATGTTTTATGCTCAATTATATTTATTTCACCTTTTATATTCTTATTTTTTAAGTGCATGTGAAATTTCAACCATTTATTAAATTTTTAATACTTCCCAGCTTGAATTAGTATGACAAATTTAAGACCAAACTTTTTTAATTTTATTTTTCTTTCATACTTCCTAGCATGATTTAGTGTGATCGATTGACTTAATTAATTTTTTTTATGTCATTTTGTGCCCTTTTCCATACCTTCCATTTTATTACTTTGTTTTCATACTTCCCAACATGAATTAGTATGATTTTACTTGTTTTAATTTGGTGCAAACATCTTTTACTTTGGTTTAAAAACAAATTCCCTTTTACCATATTTTTTACCATCCCTTGGTTCTTTATACTTAGTCATTTTCTATTATTACACATTTCCCAACTTGAAATAGTATGTAGTGTATTTTTGATTAATTATATCTTTCCAAGTCCTTTTTTTCTTATTTATTTTTAGGCATACATGTGTCCTACATAATGCTAAAAAAGAAACCACAACACATATATTTCCTATAACATATACCTCGAATCGAAATACATGTGCTAGAAAAAAATATATCCAAAGCATCCACAAACACAACCATGATAATGCCAACATACACATCTAATATCCAAATATGTCAAAATGATCCATCATATATATATATATATATATGAGTTTCATACATAATACAATCATATACAATGTTCTAGCTCTATGGCTAAGCTCCATCTTATCTCTCTCATGGCCTAGCCACGCTACCTATTGAGGCCTCAGTCTGACTCCTCTAAATAGTGATCTATAAAGAGGTCATCCATGATCTCAGTCTCTCTACCTATCCCTATATATGTACTACCCATGTCTATGATTCCACTAGCTAGGTCTGGATCTCTATCATCTATGCTACTATGGCCAAATGAGTGCTCTCTCATATACCAGGGCCTACCATGCTCGTAGATCCCTTGCACCCACCCCTATGGTGGATTCACCCTCTCTCTCTATGCCCATATCTACCTAGCTACCTCTCCAACTAATTTGAACTAGCTCACTTGAGCTGGGGCAAATGATACACTCAGATCCTCCAGTGTCATGGTGTTGTATGGCTACAGAGTCTCATCTAGGATGTTATGGAGTGCTCCCCTCATAAGAGACCCCCATCTCTCCTCCTCATCCTAATATACACCTACAAAATCACACAAAATAGATATTAGATCATTGTAATTTATCAAAATATCTATCTATCTCTACTTTCAAAGTAAAAATTTACGTAATTCAACCATTTTATTATCTATTTATGTTTCAACCACTATGGTATCACCATCCGTGTGATTGCCTAACAAAGTCTCCCCATCTACATGGCCTCCTAGCACCTCCTGTATAGGTCACCTCCTCAACTCAAACCTATCATAGATCATGTCAGTCTCATTCTATGCTTGAGTGGTCTATTTGTCATCTCCTCTGGCTCACCTATAGGGTTATCCAAGATGGTGATAGTCTTCACTCTCTCCTCTACCTCTTGCCTCCATCATCATCATGTCCTTGATGGCCAAGGATCCTCTCACTATGAAGCTTGTAGTGGTACATATGGTATCTTAACCTCCACATCTCTCTCCTCCTGATCCACTCCTCATTATGCCCAACTAGTCCATGGTTTCTCCCTATGTGGCCTCAATATCAACCTCACTATCAGTGGCCCCAATTCTATCCTCCCTCATGGATCCATCACATGTTGATCCCACTACTTGAGCATCATTATAGGTGCTACTTGATGAGGTAGGCCCATCTGTCCTAACACCCATGCCACTAGATGTGGTTTTTTCCACTAGAAATAGTGTCTAACCACCTTGGTCTTCACTGTAATTCATGAAATTATATCCTAGCTCATCCATGTAGCTAATATGTGCTCATATGGTTACCTCACTATTTCTATACATCTCACTGACTATAGTGCTAACACATAGGGCATAGACCATGCTACCTGATCCTCTCTCCATCTCTGCACTCAAGGTAACCTATCATTGATTGCATAGGGCAACCCAGTCAGTTGGTATATAGGAAACCTCTCATATATCCAAGATGTTAGCAATATGATTGGTTCCATAGTATTCTAACCTTTGACCAACATATTTTACATATCATGTACCATCTGGACCTAGATGATAGAGCCTAGATTATATACAACTTGCTCCTCTAGTATCATCTTGCTTAAGGCTACCATGAATAGTGATACCTTACCATCTGACTTGCGACATAACAATCATTATGTCACAATTCATATCACATCCTTCTAAATATATATAACCTATGATGTATATACCTCAAACATGTTAACTCTCCTACTTGGTAAGATTTACTCTGAGCTTGTAGCCCACATGGTTAAGGTTATCCTTTCCTCCAAGATGTTTGGTATCCTTGTGGTCACTTGCACTCTTACTATAGGTATCCCCAAGATGGCATGGACATTCTATAGCATGATATCTACCTATACTATATCCCCATCGACCTCCCATCTAAATGTGTTAGTCAATCATTCCCAATAACCAAGGAACATGACTAACAAGTCAACACTAAGGAGAATGCAACACATCTCTATTATCCCACCTAGAACTAAGGATCCTAGTCTAGCCCTATTTCTATTTAACAACCTATCTAACAAGTCTGGTAGCCAAGCCACATCAACCAGTCTCCAAAATCTCCATCATCCCTGCACCCAATAAACAACAATAGATGTATTAGCACCTCCATATCATGTATAATCACAATACATTCTTTTATACAATTTTAATAAAAAACAAGTCTAATCCACTTTTTGTTTATTAATTTCAGCCTATCTTTAGCCTATTCAGTCTTTTTTACCCTTACTTGGTCATTTTGGGCCATTTTAGCCTTCTTTCAATCTTTTGCACACATTTGTGTACCATTCTAGTTCCTTGGTCAAACTAATTTGACCAAAATTTCACTATTTTGGCCTGGTTGACTTAAAAATTTAATTCAAACATCTTATCTTCCTTTCCCTAGCGCTAAGTTTCCATTCTAGACATTTCAAACCAATTAGCAACTCAAACTAAGTCATCAACTTACAGATTGTACATGGTCAACCCTATGGATTTTGCCTAGTTTCAGCTTACTAGGTCAACTAGGTCAACCTAGTTCATTCTACCTGCTGACCCCTTGCTTTTTTTCTAAAACATTACTTTTTTCTCACTTTCTTCCTAGTTCCTTAAAACCCATTTCCCATCTTCCTATTTTCTACCTATAGACTCTAATTTTGTTCAATTTTGACATGTATAGATGCTTAAAATCACAAATTACTTAAAATACATTTAATTCATTTCAAATTTGAAAAATTGGTTTGACATCCTTAGTTGCATACTTGTTGTCACCTCTAGAACTCCCCCTCATCTAGCATGTTGTCTCCTTGCCATCCTAGCTTGTTTTGTCTCCAGAGCTCTCTTTTCTCTCTTGCACAAGTCAAAATAACAAATGACTTATCTTTCTCCTATTTAAAACACTTTTTAAAATTCATATTCTTTTAATTATTTTCAATAGATTCCTTGTTTTGCTCATATCTTTATTTTTTCTCATCCATTTTTCAAACTATAAAGCGCATTAGACTCACGATGACTTAGAAAATCATTTCCACTATCATATTCTTAATTTCCAAAATTTTTGATTTTTGGTTCTTTTTGTGCTAAATTTTACATGTTCATCTAGTGTTCCCTACATTGGACTCCTTCACATCTCTTTTAGTCTACTTCCCTATCTACATCACTAAGGGAAGTTAAAGGTATGTGTTTTTCAATTTTGTCTTTTCATTTATCTTATTTTCCATTTTTTGCACTTTATTTAGCATTAGCATTGTGTGTTATCATGTTCTATCTCGAAGCACCATCTCATGTTGCACTTATGTGACACGTGATGAAATTTAAGTGGGGTATATGTATACACATAATATTTTCAAACTTTTATCATTTACTGACACATTTTATCTTGCAGGAACCTGTTGAGTCTCAATCTCCCTAAGTGCATGCCTTAAGGGATGTACTAGAAAAGGGGTGGGAAGACCACTGGTGCTTCATAATATTGTTATCCCTTTTGACACTTACCATAAACACGCTTATCTCTTAAAACCATTAACCATAAGCTTATTCTTCTCTATCCTACTCATTCCTCTCATTTGTCTTACTTTATCCCTCCTTTTCTTTCCTTAATCCCCCTTTGGTTAGTCGATTATGCTAGGTTGACTAGGTCGACCTAGTAATATCTAGGGTATTCTTCAATTTTTGAGTTTGCTAGCCTTCGGCCGATGCAGCTCAAACCTAGTGAATTGACCTCAAAAACACACTAGGTCGACTAGGTTAACCATGTATAGCTGACATTTATGAAAGGATTTAGGGCAAGATACTACTATATATACAAGATCATTTCTTACCATTTGATAATAAAATAATTATAGTGAAGAAGTGTGAATAAACATTTGCTTATTGACCATTCTACTTGAGGAATAAAGATTATGGTTCCATACTTTCTTTGGAGATACAAATCTTGTCTTGTGGAGAAGTCTTTTGGATGCATCAATAGGTTGTGTATCTTAGAGTTAAGTTATAATTTTTATCCTTACATACCACAACAATCTCTTGTGAATCACCTTAGCCAAGGGAGAGATTGAGGCTCGACGGGTTTGTCTTCAAAGATAAGTATTCCTAACATTATTTCTCCTTTATAAGAGTAGATAGATAAAACATTTGTATTCTTCTCTCCATGTATTAGGATTCCATATACATTGACATGAGTATATGTCTTCTAATACATGTTTAGTTTAGTTTGTTTTATTGTTTCTAACCCCCACTTTACGCCACCAGCTTTGGTGTGCACTAGATTATATTTACTTTCTTGCATATTACAATAGGAAAATATTAAACCTTAGGACTCTTTTAGGAAATTTGTGTGATTGTGTTAGACTTTAGGCTTTGGAACCCTTCCTATCATGATATGTTATCACAAGTGATCCCCTAATTGGGTCTAGTGGATCCCCATATTGGTCATGCTCTTGCTTAAAAAATGTATTCCCAATCAGAAGTGTAGGTATGCTCTATCTTATCTGATCTAGGATTCATTCATAAACGTGATGCAATTCTGATTACATACAATTAACACCTTGATACTAATGGAAACATCACTACTAGAAAAACATATAACTCATAAATTCTAAAATACATTTGATTGTGGGGTCAACTATGGAACTTTTTTATCTTTTTACCTTCATATTTTTAAATTAAGCATAATTTTAATATTTATAAGTGACTTTAAAAAAAAAAAAAATTTGGTAGTTACTTGTATCATATGGGTTATGATGAAGACATGATTGGGGCATCTAATGTATGACAACCTTGGCCATACAACTCTCCTCAAATCTCTTCCATTGAGTCACATTCATATAGAACACATTCAGAATTAAAAATAACTTAAAATTTATTTCATTCAATTGATAATATTAAAAATATGTACACACACACACACACACACACACACACACACACACACACACACACACACACTTTTACTTATTTAAACATAAACATGAATAAGATTCAACCCAACCACAATCTTTCAATGGTTTGGTTCACTCTTTCCATAGTCACTTATTTTCTTGGAGAACTCTCCTTCCAATTATATCTCACTTCTCCTTTGAAGCTACTCCCTTTACCAATTAAAATTCTAATATTTCAAATAATAATATTTTATCCCACTAGGTAGACAAAAAAAAATAAAAATAATTCAAAATAAATGTTACAAAATATTTAACAATTTTTTAAAAATTTGAAAAAAAATATATATGCACAACATTTTTGTATATATAAGTTAAAACACATATGTTCGATTAATATTAATGACCCAAACTCAAGATATTTTGAGGGGAGATTGGAAGTGTATGTGACCTCTTTGTACCATAAAGTGAGACACACTATTACACTTTGATTAATTATTATTTTGATTTCTTGTCACTCATAGAGATCCTCTTTGAAATCCCAAACATATTCAAAATGCTTGGTAACTAAAAATTCATCATTCTAGGAAGTTACTTTATTTTTATATTTTTTGTGGGTGAAATCACTACTTAATCTAGAGCAACAATTGTGTAACCACCATGACAGTTATGAAATAACCTTGATGGTTTTGCAACTATCTTGATGATTATAAAACCATCATTTATTGTAAAATGGTATTTATAGAACCACCTTGATGGTTTCAAAACCACTGCTCAAGCATTTTTAGATCGCTATAAAATTTTCATCATAATATAAAACTAGAAAATATTTAGAGGGAATATATTTTGCATACGAACTTGAAATGAGATAACATTTTTCTAATTTTCATGAATCAATGAGGAATTTCCAAATATGAAATCAAATCCTACTTATGGAGGTATTAAAATGTTTTTTTTTTCCCTTTACCCCAAAACCTATCACTTTTAGGTCTTCAATGGATGACTACTTCCTAAATGCTAGTAACAATTGAATGAGTCAACCAATTCAATTGGAACAATATTTATAACTAAAATTGATATTATTTGATATATTTGATGTGTTGTAATGTTTATTATTTCCTTGGATCAATGTGTACCATGTCAAAATGAAGAAATGGCTAACTAGTCCACATAAACACATCCCTAATATTATTGGTTGTTTCAATATTTTCAATACCCCTTAGATGTTCATGCATCAACACCTAAGGTAGAAATATAGTGAGATCCTACTTACAAATGTCAGGTGGGTGTTGTAATCATTATTTTGGCTAATTATGATGGCCAAAGTTTACACATCCACCTTGTTAAGTACCTCTAAAGTTTATCATTATGTTTCTTTCTCCTTTTCCCACCACATGATGAACCATATATTCTATGATTACCATTCTCTTTATCATTCCCATTGCTTGGGAATAGTCTGTCCACCTCTTTAAAATAGATCTCTTTTACATTTTACATCCTTTTATGGGATTTTCCCAATATTATCCTCCATCCGCCAATACCAAGTGTCTTCAATGATAGTTTCATATACTCTTTTATTACATGAGTATACCTCAACCTCAACCTCTTGCTTCATGTCTTACAATTTCAAAGAACACATCATATATTTTGGAATCATTATGATTATCCATAGCCTCTATTGTTATCTATAGAATAGTCTTCATGTTATTCTCTTCATATACCCCCAATTTAAAGTCAAATAACTCTACTACCTATTCTACAAAAACATATTATTCTCCTATTTTAGTCTTTGTAATTTATTCAAAATGTTCATCTATTTATTTTTGAAATAACCTCCAAACTTACCCTTCTAACCTTTCTTCATATTCTTCATCACTTGTTATGATGGTATGATGTTATTCCTCTAATACTTATTATTCCACTCATTATAACTATGCCATATTTCTTATTCTTGTGTCTCTAATGATTATAGAAACATTTATTCAATATCCCTTGCCTTTTATTTTGAAAACTTAGTTGCACCATGAATTTAAATGTCCAATTCCTTTTCCTCTTTTTTATAGCTTCTTTTCTTGTGTTTATCAAAACCAAAAGAATTTGATGCTTCATGACTCCAATATCTTATTCAATAAACGTTAGCTCAACCTCTCTCCATTCTCATCAATTGTAAATAACTTTTTATTTCCATCATACCTAGCATTATTTTCAAACTTTTAGGGTCTCCGCAACACAATATGTAGTGTATCCATAGGAAAAAGTTCACAAAAGACATGGTTTCTTGATATTTATCTATTTTTTGCATCAACCACACATTACCACATACTATAATTTCATGCCCTTCCAATAAGTAAGACATCCTATATTAATCAAGGTGTCGTTTACACTTAAAATTCACCATATCTATGACTTCTATAGACATTAGATCATCCATTCTCCCATTATAAATTATAACATTACAACACCTGCTTCTTGTTTTGCACCTAGGTCTAAAAATATTCCTTCTTTTCCATGGATCCTTTAGCTTCCTTGATGTCTTCAATATATTTCTCTTCACCATCATGTTCGCTCCTTGTTTCTTGGTTGTAGTTGAACCTTTTGAAGTTACTCTTTTTCTTCCCACTCATTTATTGTCAATCATTAACTTGACTAACCTATTTTCCCTTGGGTTTTAATCTCATATTTTTTTCAACCCTTGTTTGAGGACACTCAAATACCCTATACCCGTACACTCTAAATTCATATAAGTCTCCATGAAATTTCCATTCACCTCCTTTAGCATCAACATTTTTAATATTCCATGATATATCCAACTCCTCATCTTGCTCTTCATATAGTACTTATAGAGAATATTTATCCTCTCATTTAATTTATCTTTATTCCATCACGCTATTCTTGGAATTTATTTTTATTAGCTTCTTCCTTAAAAATTTATATTGTTAATTCAATGCACATTGATATGCTTCATTTATGGATTACATCTTAACCTTTTTAAAATATTATTATTTACTCAAACTCAAGCCATTTACATACATAACATGACATGTTTAGATTATGAGCTTGTAGAATTCCTCCATGTAATAGTTTATCCTCATATCTCTTTGCCTCAAGTTCTAAAATTTATTAAAAAACACAAATTATAATTATAAGGTGAAAATTTTTCTTTCAATTTTTTTACCATCATGTCCCGAGGATTGATTTTTATTTTCCCCTTTTACCTCTTTCTAGGTACATATGAATAAGTATGTGTGTCCCTTCAACTTTGGGGAGGAAAAATTCACTTTATTTGGGTCCCCCATTTGTTCATAATCAAAGTAATTATCCATATACATGATATAATAAATTATATATTTAGGACATAAAATCCTTGAATGACTATGGGTTTCCAACTTTGGATTGCTTCCCATATTAGGAATGGCCTTAAAAATATATTTTTTAGGTTTATCAACAAAATATTCAAATTGAAATTTGGGGACTCCTCCTTATTCATATTCACTCAAAAATATATCACAAATCATCTACATTGTGAAATCTACATAACATTCAATCTCACTTGGATTATCCTCAACACATCTACCAAGTTTGATATTCTTAGTGCTTCTCCTCTTCTATGAGGTGCTCCTCTATGTGCCATTTTACCCCATAAATCTCTACACTTGGAAGACTTATCACATACCTAAAACAAATCCAATAGAAATTCACACACTAAATCCATGTAACCCTTCTCAACTCTCTTACATAGACACACATTCATACAAAACACATTTAGAATTTACACTAACTCTTTAAATTTATTCCATTAAATCGATAGTAATTTGTTCACACACAAATTTTCATATTAAAAAATAAACATGAAGATACAACTTATACGCAATCCCTTAATGAATTAGTTCATGATGGGGCTGGTTTAGATCATCATAGATAAACATGAAAAGACTAAAGCCAAACACAGGGAATTTTTAAATACACTATATTATTTCATACTATCTGAATGATAAATAATATGAGAGTTTACAATTATATTTGGGATGATATATCCCTACAAACTCTCACCTGAATCTTTCGTAAACACATAAATACTAACAACTTATATATTATTTTTATGTGTAACAATAATATATTAAAAATACTTTATTAACATAATATTAATAATTACGTTATTTATAATTAATAATGTGAACACACAAATCTACCTCAACATTCACCCCCTTGTGAACATTATTAATCCTATCGTACACCCCCTTAATGTGAGCATGGGGAGAATATACATCTTCAAGAATTGGCATGATTAGAATCGTATGCCAACACATACTTTTAGGTCTGCATACTACTGATGTGATCTTGTAGTATATGACCAATATATGTGAAGGAATACATCCCACATTTACTTGACGTTATCATAATAGATGTGTCACTGGGGTCATCTCCATAAAGAAGTAAGGCAATCATGGGATCTTTACAGTTAGCTACCGTCCTATACAATTGTTTACCACATTCCATTATATCCACACTCTCCCTTTTTTCCAAATATCAAAGGTGTTTCAAACAAGTAGGATAATGAAAACACACAATTGAAAAAATAAAATCACACCACACATGTGAACAAGAATGTCCTTCTATTCTTATTAAAACATACATAAGTCACCAACTCATTTGTGCAGAGCTATCATTGGTGACTAACGATAGGTTGTTAAAAGACCTCCATCCTCCATGTATCTTCCTTCCTCTAGTATGTCATTGCTTACTTAGCTGATGAAGAGTATTTAAAGCTTATGTACATTATTTTATTGAGGAGAAGTCCCCCCCCCCCCACAAGATTGACATTTGACTCAGGACATCAGGTACAAGCAATAATGCATCCTTGTACAAAAAAAAATTGATTTTGATAAAAATGACTTAGCTTAGACCAGCACTTTATATTTTTATATATATGACAAATTTTATTGACTCTTTGATACCTAATGACATATTTTTGATGACATGACATTACAACTAAAATGACTAATTATCATTGATTAATTACCATGCATGACTCTTTTGATACTTTTTTAAAATTTTGCATGATAAAACAATAAAATATAATTTAGATTAACAACACATGAGATTTACTTTTGAAATTATACTTTTAATAATCTAAACCCTTCAAATAAACTCTAAATACAATAATGACATTTACACGTATTAAAAAAATATTATACTTATGACTACACCATAAACTTAATGACTTATGAAAAATGACTTGTGACTTGCATGACATGACTTACATGACACAAATTTCATTTTAAGAATTACATAATCATAATAAAAGGATACTAAATAAAAAAAGCATCATGACCACATAAAATTCAAATGTTCACAGCTCACATGGAAAATGGTAGATGATGGCTGAAATGAAACTTGATATGAAGTCAACGATAGAGATAATACTTGGGGAGCCAAATCATAAAGGGATATAATGAATTAAAAAGAGTAAATATTTCATAACACTTGATGAGTATACCCAACATGTAAAGTAGATAATTTATTTCCATGTATAATGCAAAATATATCCACCCTTGACATCAATACCCTTTTAAATACCTTCACTGACCTTCTTAATGCAATGACCATCTGCTTAAATTTTAATAATGGATGAAAGGTAGAATGGGCCAGATCATATGAAAGGATATATCTCAGCTACCAATAGTGTGATGTAAAAATATAGCAAAAATTGTGTGACATGTCACTAATGCCTTTGATTGCAAGACCATGTCCAAATCTATATTGAGAGTGATCCTATATAATGTTGGATATTGCATTCAAAAATGTTGAGTATGCTGATGGAGAATGTAATGTATATCTCAAAGAGTGCCTGAACAAATATTTAATAGACCATGCCAAAGAAGATCTTAGGACTTGTCTATAGAGAGAAGATCTTAGGACTTGATTTTAATTTTCCCTTATTTGGATTTCAATCTACACAGATAAAATTTCCAAGACTCTACCCCTGCGTGCTCTTGTGGACAACATGGATTATAAACCTAAATGTAATGCATAGGTTTGCATAAAATAGTCTTACTCAAGTGGCCCCATAAATGTATACATCAGAGGAGGGCCATCATTCTTACAACAAAACACAATTCATACTGACAGAGTCTCATGAGAATTTAGAACAACAAAATAATCTCTCATCCATAAGGACAAACTACAATGCAACTACCCCTCAAAAATCAATATGCTTCCATATCATTCAAGATCATAAGTTGTTCTAATACTAGATGATGAGCCTAGTTTAGATCAACATAGATAAACATGGAAAGACTAGAGCTAAACATAGGGAATTTTTAAACACACTATATTATTTCATACTATCTAAATGATAAATAATATGGGAGTTTACAATTATTTAGGAAATGACATTCCTTTATTCAGGATGATATATCCCTACAAAATCTCGCTTGAATCTTTCATAAACACACAAATACTAACAACTTATATATTATTTTTATGTGTAACAATAATATATTAATAATACTCTAATAACTTAATATTAATAATTTTGTTATTTCTAATTAATAATGTGAACACACGACTCTACCTCAACAGTTCACTCTCTCCACACTCACTTCTTATTTTGGAGAAATATCCTTCCAAGTCTCTCTTTATTCTTCATTGAAGATAATTCTTTAACCAATTTTGATCTTTCTCTGAATTATTATGAATTTTGGAGTGCCTCTTGAAACTACTAAACATCTTGACAATGCTAAAAAATAGAAATTCATCATTATGGGAAATTACTTTATTTTTTCATACAATGCGAGTGAAATTGGAAATTAATGCAGAGTGAGGGTTGAGTAACCAACATGAAAATTATGAAATATCCCCTTAAGTAAAAAAGTGGTTAAAAACCCACTTATGGATATGAAACCATATGTTTAGTTTGAAACTATCGCTTAAGAATTGTTAAAACCACCCATAATTTTTCATCGCATTGTAAACCTTGCCAACTTCCATAGGCAATGTCAATAACATCTGAAGTTCAAAGTAAATGTTTTTTTTTGTAAAGTAAATAAAATAATAAGGAGAATCCAAATATGTAATCAAGTACTAATTTAGAGTCATATCTAATTCTATTTTTCCCCTTGCCTTAAAACCTATCACTTTTAAGTCTTCAATAAATGCACCCACTTCTCAATTTATAATGGCAATCGAATGACTCAACCAACATAATTAGAACCATGTTATTGAAATTTAATATGATACTATTTTATGTAATATATATCCTTGTATGTTTTAATATTTATTCTTTCATTGGACCAAATTCTACCATGCTAAAACATTGAAAGTAATGAAAAATCTGCACAAATGCACCCCTAATATTTTTAGTTTATCTAAGATTTCCCATACCCATTGAATGCTTGTGCATTAGGTTATAAATATGATTTCAAGAGATTGTAAAATTAATTTTGAATCTCAACATTATTTTGATAGAGATAGATTATAATATGATACTTTGTATTCAAATTTGAAAGCAATACAAGAATAATTTATTGGAGTTCATGTCACGAGGTTTCTTGTTCATGTTATTTTTATTCTCATTAGTTAATGATGCATGTCTATATTTTAAAATATATTCAAAACAAATGTGTTTAAATGTATATTTTAAATTCCTATCTTAATTCTCATCTTTTGAATATAATCATAGTTATGAATTTATTGATCATTACATGTGTTTCCCTTTCTCTTTATTTTTCGTTGAATGTTATATGCAACACTCAACATGCCTTTTTTCCTATACATTTGTAAAAAAATATTTCAATTTTTTCTCTAGATTTGAATTACCAGAACTTACCCTCATAATAAATGATGGAATTCCCACCACCTCAGAATGAAAAATCTCATATTTTATCATGTGACAAAATATTTTGATAACATTTTTTAGCTCATATTATGGCACATGTTTTGTTTTGATGTGTCACATGAAAAAATATAACATTTTCCTTAGTCATTGACCATTCCTTGAAATTATCCCATACTTCAACTAAATCTTGATTGGGTATAAGAAATTCAAGAGGTTTTCTCAAGTTGTCTTAAAACATTCATCTCAAATAAATGAAGTGTTATTCATTTTAAAGATGCTACTATATTAGATGATGGAGAATGTATATTTGATGTGATTCAACATATTAATAAACCAAAAGGTCAAGTGGATCCTCATAGTCCCATACAAAGAATAAAATTGGTTGTTATCTTTATTCAACTATAAAATTTCATTTACATTGGTAAAAACATGTTTACAAGATCTATTAGTGTTAGCATAAGGTTGTAGAAAATGGGGATTAACCTAAGATAACCTTACCAATTTACATATGATCTCCTCATAATAATGGTTCCACTCAAAAAAATGAATGACAAAAATAAAAAATATATTTCATTCAAGGATCTCCAAATAGAGATTTAACATAGATTTCTAACCCAACAATACTTAGATCATGGAGAGTGTATTTATAGCTTAATCAAGGATAGTTACCCTTCTATTTTGGCCACAAAATAATAACATTTAATTGGCCTACGAAAAGGTAGTTTCTTATTAAATAACATATAGGCCAATCCTTATCCTATTATAAGCCAAGTAAATTTTCCATGATCTAACCTTAGTATATAAAATTATCCTGAGTTAACTTAAATTAGGTGCATATAATATATTGCATCAACACCCCCTTAAGTTTAACTTAGGGAAGTCTATACAAAAATGAGGGTTAGAATCCTCTCAAATGGGTCCTGAGAACAAGCCTTGATGAGGTACCCATGTATAATGAAAACCTATATAAAGGAAGGAGGATTACACACACCCCCTATGGAATAAAACAATATCGATTGTTATGTTTCTTCAACTATCAAAATTTATTTACACTAGCAAAAAGAATGTTTAAAAGATCTATTAGTGTTAGTAGAAGGTTGTAGAAAATGGGGATTAACCTAAGATAACCTTATCAATTTACTTGTGATCTCCTCATAATAATGGCACTACTACTTAAAAAAATGAATGAAAAAAACTAAAAATGGATTGCATTCAAGGATCTCCAAACAAAGATTTTAACCTATATTTCCAACCCAACAATACATAAATCATGAAGAGGATATTTATAGCTTAAGCAAGAGCTAGTTACCCTTGTCATTTTGGCCAAAAAATATGTAAATATAATTTCCCTATGAATATGTGGTTTCTTATTGGATAATATATAGGTTAATCCTTATTATATTCTAAGTGTAGGAAATTTGTCACTTTATGAACTTAGTATAGAAAACTATCCTAAGTTAACTTAAATTAGATGCATATAATATATTACATCAGCACCCCACTTAAGTGCAACTTAGGTAGGTCTATACAAAAATGAGGGTTAGAATCCTCTCAAATGGGTCTCGAGAATAAGCCTTAATGAGGTATCTATGTACAATAAAGACCTATATGAAGGAATGAGGATTACACACCCCCCTAAGGACTACATAAAACATCAATTTCTATCTTTATTCAATTATAAAATTTTATTTACATTGGGAAAAAATGTGTATATAAGATCTATTAGTGTTAGCATAAGGTTGTAGAAAATGGGGATTAACTTAAGCTAACCTTACCAATTTTCATATGGTCTCATAATAATTATGCTTCTCAAATAAATAAATGACAAAAATAGAAAATAGATTGCATTCAAAGATCTCCAAATAGATATTTTAACCTAAATTTCCAACCCAACAATACATAGATAATGGAGAGGGTATTTATAACCTAAGCAATAGCTAGTTACCCTTCTCTTTTTGGACAAAAAATAGGTAAAACTAGTTGGCATATGAAGATGTGGTTTCTTATTGGATAACATATAGGCTAATCCTTATTTTTTTCTAAGCCTAAAAAAATGTACATTATCTGACCTTAGTATAAAAAACTATCCTAAGTTAAATTAAATTAGGTGCATATAATAAATTACATCAACACCCCCTTAATTAAAACTTGGGGAGATCTTATAAAAAGGATGATCAAAAGCCTATGAAATGGGGGTCGAGAACAAGCATTGATAAGGTACCCATGTATAATGAAAACCTATATGAAGGAAGGAGGACTACACATACACCTTAAGGACTAATTTTAAATGATATGTTGAAGGTGTTGAAGGAATGTAAGACTCAAAACAAAGAGTGTCAATGATGAGGCCTCTACTTGAAGATTGACGAAGGTCCATTTACACTAAACAAAATTTATATGCTCTTTCAGATGAAGTGAAAAATAAGTGTACTCAAAATATTCTAACTCCATGAAGGAAATCAAAGGAAACAATATGAATATCTTTGAAATTGGTCAAAATTTGTAAGTGTGGCCTAGGTTTAGAAAGGTTGTATGCAAGAATCGAAGATGATGCCACTATAATAGACTTATAAGAAGGACATGGACCATTCTTTGAAATAATGTTCATGTGTAGTTGAGGGAATGGCTCAACAACCCTCAAACTTATTTTTCCTTCATTGTTCATGCTTGCTTTATTATCTAGTTGTTTTGCTTGTCTATATTTGAGGCTTGAGAATAGATATGAATATTGTTTTGGATTGCATTATTAATGATCTCTCTTGTGCCTTAGTTTTAATTAATTGATATTAAATTAATTACTCTTATGCACTAAATAGTGAAAACACTATGCTAGAATATAAAATTTATGCTTATGTATTATGCCTATAGATATATAAGTGTCACTTCATTGATTTTCATATATGTTATTGATGTGATTTTTAAGGTATATATGGGTTTTTTTTTGGTCTAGGAGGTTACATGTTCATGATTATGTCTTTATAGTATGTGTGGAGCAGATGGAACATGTTCACTCAGGGGAAACTATAGGGGTAACATGGGGCATATCATATATATATATATATATTTCACATGCTTAACATTTTTATATTATTTGATAAATGTATCTATCTCTCTAATATATATTCTATCAAACTCCATGTTTAATGTGTTTTCCTATTTATTGCTATTATTTTTATATCTACATCTCAAGTGTTTACTTCAAGTTTGGTTACATAGTCAACTTGCTTGCATCTTAATATATTTTCTATTTTTTTATTATGTATCTATGTATATGATATATATTCTAGCTAGGTCCTTTTCAAATGGTTTTTCTTAATGTTTGGTATGATTTCTATATTTGCATCTCAAGTGTTTACTTCATGTTTGGTCACATAGTGGATCTGCTTGCATCATATTTTTCATGTCTTCACTTTTTTATGAGTCTACTAAGTGTTTGATGTGTCTTAAGTGAAATTTGCATCTCCATTAATTATTTGGTGTGTCTTCAACATCTTTGGCATGATGGTTAAAGTTTTTTATGTTCCTTAATTGTCTTATATGTTTACCATGTGATTCATCTAACATCATTGTTTTATGTATCTTATATGCACTTGGTGTTATTTCAATGTTTGAATTTTTTACTCTATATCTTGTCCTATAAGTGACATGTTACTTGTTCTATTTATTTTCATCACAGGTTTGGTGTGTTTGGTGCATGATCAATCTCAATAACATTTTTATATTACTTTATTACATTTCCATGATTCCTAACATGCATCTATTAGAATAAATAACATATACTTGTGTTACATGCATATACTAGAATAAATAACATATACTTGTGTTTTCCATTGATATATCTTATCATAAAAAGACTACATTGCTTAATGCTTACATATTAATCCCACATGGGGTATATCTTTGACCTTACATAATTTACATTTCACATTTTTGGGGAACATGATTCATGTGCTTATATTTACTATAACATAGGTCTGCGTGGACTAAATTATTTATGATATACATGATTCCAAGATTATAGTTTTCTATATTAGTCATCATTGATTTTATATCTTGCACATGATGCATGTAATATTTTTATTTTGAGAGATGTGCTTCACAAAGGCCATCCCAAATCTTAAAATATGAGCATATAACCCATTCATATTATTCACATACATGTTATTGTGGCATGTGCATTAGCATATTCAACAAGATGGATTTGTAGGCTTGTTATTATCAAGGAGCCTAACTATAATTTCCAATGCTTCAAATTTTTAGATTCAGAGGCCCAATTCTGATAAGGGCTTCTAACTCCACCTCACATTAATGTTACATAATATCTATTTAGGATTGTGTTTAGTATTGCATTTATATTCATTTAAAGTACTACTTTTAATTTTTGTTTTGCATGGATTTTATTACAAATAATTATATTGAGCACAATTTTAGAGCCATGTGTTCTCATAATAGCATTAGAAAGACCTTTAATCAAATCTGGGATATCATTTTCTATTTTATAGATTTTATCATATTATTATTATTGGCAATGACCAATGCATGTTTATAAAAATAAAACAACATTCTTTAAAAATTTGTGGTTACATTGGAGTCTACTTTAGGAGCACAAAAATATTGCATCCATACCACATCTTGTTTATTTTGATTTGTACATGTGCATACATACATATTTGTGTGGAAAAATGTAAACAACTAAAAATGGCCCCTATAAATTTATTAATTATTATATTATGAGGTACATGTGTATTTGTTGATTTTTGGTTGAAATTAGGTATTATTGGTAAGTTTTCTAGTTTGTTTTCACATCTCCCCTTCTATATTCTCACATTCTCTCTTCTCTAGTTTTTTGGGTCATGTGTGTTGTCTTCTTGGAGTGTACTATCACACTTCAGACATGTCTAGATCATAATATTGCACTCCTTGAATTTTTTGTGGTCTTGTTTAGCATGGTGCACCTGTCAATTTGGTATTGTCTTTTTCTCTTTGTGGTCATTAATTTTTTCATTTTGCACTCTAACAAAGTCCTATTTTGAATTCAAATCATATTTAAATCTTAAATTTCCTTAGTGCATGTTAGGCATCTATAAAATCATCTAAAAATTAATCTAGAACTTGAAAATAAGTCATTTTTTTTTTAATAATCTATTGAACACTTACACTTATTTAGAAAAATCAAGCAATCGTTAGAACATTCATTGTAGCATTGAAGTTAATGTTATGGCCACATTTCATTGCATTAATTTACTTGGATAATGAATTACTAAATTATTGAAATGTTGTTTTCAATATTTTACAACATTGATAGACCTAGCAAATAGCAAGATAGCTCCACTATTCCTTGGTATAACACAAGCTACAAATTTTATTGGTTTTCTTACAATTTTCAGATTTTGTTATGTAATTAGGGAAATAATAAGAAGTCCATTTTCCTAGTGATGCAAGTGAAGGTGAATAAAACATAGAAAGGTTTTTGAATCCCTATCTTAGATTAACATAATGGTCAAAATATATCTTGCATGTTTAACATTTTCTAGAAATGAAACTTGATGTTTTGGACAATCTTTTATTTCGTTAAAAGTTTTCAGGGTTCTTTTTTCACCACAAAATATTGATTTTCATTTTGATACACTAATGACTATGACCTAATCCCTTAATATTTAAGATACATTATTAAACCCTACACTTCTCTCTAGTTTAAAAAAATAGTTAGGTCGAATTTACTCTTTTACATTTATTTTAGCCCTTGTTAAATGTTTATAGGTATTTGTATTTAAATTTGATTGAAAACCATTTATTCATGATACAAGTGTATATAAAATTAGTATAATTGGTATATCTATCCAAATATATATTATATTTCAAGATTATACATAATTGTCTTTTGCCAAGATTTACAAGGGCTTCCCCTTACATATGACATTTCTCATGTGAAATGTCTACATATTTATAGGAAATGTCTTTGTTAAATCCCAAGATATGACTCTACAATAATGTTTTAAGAGGATTGTAGCTAATATATATATATATATATATATATATATATATATATATATATATATATATATATATATATATATATATATATATATATATATAAGCTACAATCCTCTTAAAACATTATTGTAGAGTCATATCTTCCTTATTGTAGAGTTATATATATTCCTTTACCTCATCTTTTTTCATTTTAAAAGGGCTTATAAAATAAGCATTTGTCTCTTCGTTAGTAAAATATCATCTCCAAAGGGGGAAAAATACACTCCAAAATGATCATCATTGATAAATAAAACATATGGTTTCTCTTGGAACACACATGAAACTTGTCTGTATGGAATGTTTCTCTCATTAAATTTCATATTCAGTGGTAGTGGAAATAACATAAAATTCTAGAATGACTAATTTTATTGGGTAATATAATTAAATTACCATTTATAATTATTGAATGCCTTTGAGATTTATTTCTTCTTCAAATAAAATTTTAAATTTCAAACATGTTTAAGATATATTTTTGGATTATTCCATGCCCAAAAATTATCCTTGTATATAGCCTTTCACATTTCTTGAAATGTGTTTTGCATATTTGAATCCTTGACCACTACATTTCAGCTTGTAGAAGTTCTTAAAATATAAATAAATTTCATGCAACATATTTTAATCATTTCACATAAATATAAGGGTGCACCCAGATCATACCAAAGATTTTTTAATCATATCATACAAGATATTTTATGCTTCCTTAAAAACCTTTGTTCAAGTTGGTATGCCTTTGTAAAAAATAATGGCCAACAAAAATATGTTAACAAGATGTTGAATGTCATAGCACCCATAAACATAATCATAACAATAATTTAGATTCAAATTTATATAAGAGGATGTTGAAATATCTAATCCCAAATACCCCTACATTTCCATATTTCCACCTACCCATCTGCCCCCATTTATCACATGTCTTTTGATTGTAGAAGAAGCAAAAGAAAATTCTAAAACTTGTAATATTTTAATATTAGAATTTAGAGATCTCTAGAATGAATAAGTATTATATATAATTATGATAAAATCATTTTGATTAGAAGAATAATAAGGAATAAGGAGATGAGAAGAAGAGAAAATAAAGTACCCTTATACTGCAACATTTCTCATCGACAATTTTTTTTATTTGTGCATTTCATTATCTTGTATATGTGTTTGTGTTTTTTTCTTCAATACAACAATATTTATGATTTTAGTTTCTTATTTCACACACCTTCTTATGTTTAATTTTTTTTCAAATTGGTATTATAGCTATGGAGTGGAGTTTAACAATCGGGTAAGTGCACAAAATTGGGGGACAAAAAAGGGCCTACCCATGGACATGATTTTTCTAAAATTTTGAACTTTTGTAGATAATTTTAGATGGTTACACTCAAAATTTGAAGATGGTATAAAAACATGAATTTTAGAATTTCGAGTCTAGTTTCCAATTTTTTTTTTTGAAAATGGTTAAGTATAAATAGGTCAAACATCTAAAATTTGAAAAAGACCTATTTTTTAAGAAAACATAGTAGATAGATGGTTGTGTAACCCACCATTTTTTGAAAATCGTTAAATACTATTTGAAACCCTTTGGTGAATATTTAGATAAGATATTATAATGTGTTAAAAAAAATTCAATGAATATTTTTTATTAATTTTGTAATTAAGTAGATCTTGAAAATTGATTAAAAAAAATGGATAGTTGGTCGTACAACCCCCCAAACTACCTCAAAGAAAATGAAAATTGATTTTTTTAAAATGTGTGTAGAATTAGGCCTAGTTTTTTACCATATAATTTGTTTTGTATTTGGATCAACTAAAAAAGAATTACATAAACATGAATAGACATGTATATGTGTGGCATGTAGTGGTCTAAAAAAGGTGTAGTTAGAAATAAATATAGTTTGAACCCTTAAAATAGCCCAAAAATTATAAAAATCATATATTTGGAAAGAGGACAGTGTGATCATCATGATGGTAATAATTTTTTGAATCTTATTATTGAGACCCATAACATATTTGGTAATTGAAGTTGAAATTTGTTGGTTTCTATCAAAACTCTCGGTCTCGACTGTAGATACACAGTCACAAGCCTTTCACTAAAAAATCCAAGCCATTTTCGACCCTAACGGCTCAATTTTAAATTCAAATAGTGCATATGCATTATATAACATATTATATAATGTGTACATGTTATATAACTCATGCATTGTTTTGTAATAATACCTAAAATCCAAATTTAGTCTTTGGGTATGCATTTTATTTTGTATAAGATGTGGTTTTGAGCTCGATAAACTTGAAAAGGTCATATGTATACTTGATTTTGTGCTTGCAGTGATGAATGTATAACTTAGAAAATATCTAAATGCACTAGGGACCTTGTTTGAAACCATTAAGGGATGGTTATGCTTTAGAAATATAGGGTGGCATAGACCTAGAATTGACCAAGTAAGACATATGTATAAGTTGTTGGGTGAATATTTTGTCACTAGCTAACTGATGAGTAAAATAGCTCTCTTCAACCATAGCATAGGGAGATTGGTCGGCCAAGTGTGCAAGTTTACCACATCAAAAGGCGACAAATCTCTCCTCTCATCAAGGGGAGGTTTCCTGTAAATAGGAGGAGGCTATATACTATATATATATATGCATAAAATAACACTTAGGGGTAGGATAACACCATCCATCTATCTTTTTTTAGTGATGATATTCACAAACAAAGGATAAATCTAGGTTGGAAACACTGAAGGCACTTCTCTTCTTTTAGAAGTGGTCTTATAGCAAGCAACCAGAGTTCTTTCTAATAGGTAACAAGTAACTGGTAAAAGGGTGTAGTAACTAGCAAAATGAGGTGTAGCACAAAGTCTCCACCTCAACTACCCAAGAGTGAGATACGAAGGAGAATGAGGGCACAAAGTCATCCCAAGGTCCTTTACATAGAAATAGAAAATAGACAAACACACTAAAGGCAATTATGGCAGCACACAGTCTCTCCACAGTTGGCTTCAAGACACCTTCCTAATTACTTCCACTAATTCTGCTTATTTAATCCAAATGACAAGAATGCATTCAGGAAATAAACATAAGAACAATCTCCTAAAATGACACAAGCTATAACAACACAAAGTCTGAAAGTAACTTGCTTTCTCATTCAAACAAAAAAATATGATTAACAATTTGAGCTCGAAGTCTCAATAATTGCCTTTCAATTTGGGCAAAGTTTTGCTTCTATAACAAAGAGATATCTTTTGCATAAAATAAGAGATTACAATATATAGTAGCCCAAAAAGGCTTGGTGCTTTGTTTCATGGAATGGCCCATGCTGCATTTAATGCCTTGAATGCATTTCAATTTTTTCAAAGAGGGCCATGCTAGAACAGGGCATCTGCCTTAACTGTGGCATGTCAATTCATCTCAAATGTCTTCTCTTCAACATGGGTTGTCTGGCCTTTTTCTTGATATCTGCACAACTATCCACTTCACCTTTACTCTAAGGGAGAAAAATAGGCCACACCTTTAATGTTTACAAGCTCAAATATCTACTTGGTGGACTTTTCCACCTACTAGAATAAATCTTGCACAGATATTTCTAGTTTTTCTCTCTTTCTTGTTGCAATTTGAGCTCTCGAGTTATCTTTTCCCCTTTCTGCTGGCCTTTTGACTCCCTCTTCAGCTGGTCACTGAGTTTGTTTTCAGGTTCCATTCCACATTTGAAAATCAATAAATATTTCATTACCTTGAATTTGACATCCACGGGGATGTCATTGGTTCACTGTTTCAACGGTTCAGGTGGCCTTTTTGGCTCCATGGTTCCATCGCTTGAATTTTGTCCTTGAACTGGTCTCTGGAATATTCCACTTCTTTCCTTTGCTTAGAGCTTTCTTTGAATCATTAAACCCTTGAACCATTTTGGTTCAAGGTTCAATGGTTCATCCTCTTTCTTAGAAGCCTTTTTTTCTCTAAGTCTCTTGAGCTTTGAAACAGTCTGTAGAAACATGTCTGCAGAGTCCATAGAAATGAGTCCGTAGAAACTAGTCCATAGAACCAAGAAACTAACCTTCAAAGTCTGTAGAAACTAGTCCATAAAACCTAGCCTGTAGAGTCCATATAAATGAGCTTGTAGAGTCCATAGAAAGTAGTCCATAGAAACCAGCCTGTGGAGTCCGTAGTTACATGTCTACAGAGTCTATAGAAATAGGCCTACAAAGTCTATAGAAATCAACCTGTGGAGTCTATAGAAACTAACCTGTGGGGCTTTGATCATTCCTTCAGCTTTATCTTTGGAACCTCTTGAAGGGAAGGTGTCCCTTCGGGCCTTGAGAAGGTCCATTTCCTGGTCGCTAAGAGCCCCCCGCAAAGGTACCTACCCTTCAGGGTCCTTCAGGCGGACTTCGGGTTAAATTCCTTCGGGCGGTCTTCTGCTTTAATTCCTTAGGACAAAATGTCTGAAGGAATTCCTTCAGACATTTTGTTTGAAGAAAACCTTTCCTTTGCCTTAGCCACTTTTCATCAGGCTTTTGATCATTCCTTCAGACATTTTTTCCAAAGGATTTGCCTTGTAAAATTTTGCCATGGAAAAACTTTTTGAAAGATATCTCTTTGTCCGCTTTTGCTCACTGCCCTCCACAAGGGCACTCACCTTTGGTTCATTGCCCTCTACAAGGGCACTTTGGCTTTGGGCTTTGGGGAACTCCTTTGAACCTTTTGATTGAACTGACCGATTGAACTGACAAACGGTTCAATGGTTCAATCTTTTGTTCCGCTCATTCAATTGACCACTTGAACCAATCACGTTGAACTGATCTCATTGAACCAACCTTATTGAACCAACCGCATTGAACCTTTTAACCTTTAAACCTTTTTGGTTCAAGGTTCAATGGTTCAATCTTCCTTCTTTTTGCTAAGTCTTTTGAAGATGTTGAACTTGTCGAAGCAGTTGAACTTTGAAATTTTGTCGAAGCATTTAACTCTTTGAGCTTGCCGATGTCATTCAACCTTTGAACCTGTTGAACCTTTTGGTTGAACCTCGACGTTGAACCTATCTTGAAATTGCCTAAGTGTTGGGAACTTGTTTCTTTGAGAGAGCTCGCCTATTGAAGTCATTGAAGCTATTGAACCTGTTAATCCCTTAGCTAAAAAAGCTTGAATAATGAAGAATTTGAATGATCAGAAAAAAATTTTAAGAAGGGAAGAGAGAATTTTGGCCTATAGGACTAAAATAGTTCATATGTTGTCCCAAAAATGAGTGATAGATTTTGGGAACAAAAATTGGCTCTAGTTAGGGAACTTCCTTCAGTTGAAATTTTGAAGCAACTGAGGGGAGTAGAAACTAGAATCTCCAGTGCCTTTAAGTATGTCATTGGGCTACAGAGTCATGCTACCCAAAAAATGAAAAGGCACAAAAAAAAATGAAAATCACAAAATAGAACTAAAGACTATACAAATATACATATGTACAGATGATCTTATCTGATACTTCAAGAATTGAAGTGTTTCAGATGCTGCCCATCATGAGGCAGAAAAAAGGGCATGCCATCTTGATACTTCAATAGGAAATTGTTTTCACCATTGAGCTGATGGATAGAAAATAGGCCTCTCTATAGGGAATCGAACTTCCCATGCATTCCCTTTGGTTCTCTTCTCTTATCCCATAACAGGACTTGATCTCCAATTTAGAAATCATGGTTTGTTACTTTATGGTCAAAGAGCTTCTTCACCGGACTTTGATGCATTGAAATTCGGTCCACCACCATAGTTCATTGCTCATCTAGCTCAGTTAAGCACATGATCCTCTTATTGATGGAGCTTTTCTATGTCTGATCTTCGACTGCCTTTGCCAATTTCAATGTTGGTAATTCCAGGGTGATTGGTATCTATACATTGAGACCATACAAAAGTTGGAAAGGTGACATACCTATTGCCCTCTTGGGTTTAATCCTATCTACCCATAAATCGTCAACCAATGCTTTATGCTAGGTTCATTGGTTGTCATCCCCCAACTTCGTGATGATAGTCACCAGGTTCTTGTTGCTCAATTCTGCTTGGCCATTCCCTTGTGGAAAATAATCAGAGGAGTGGGAGAGGGTAATCCCATAATAAAAATAGAACTGAGTGATCTCATGAGAAGAGAAATAGGTAGCATTATCTGTGACAATCTTAGTTGGGACCCCAAACCTAGAAATGATGTTTTCCTTGAGGAAATTGCATACTACTTCTGAAGTAGCATGCTTGGTTGGAATTGCTTCCACCCATTTGGTGAAGTAATTTGTGGTTGTGAGGACATAATCATGTCCAACACTTGAAGATGGGTTTACAGCACCAATGAAATTGATTCTCCATTGCCAAAATGGCTCTTCTATCACCACTAGCTTGAGAGGTAGAGCAACTAACTTGAGTCTTCCAACGAACTATTGGCACAATTCACATCTTCTTACCCATTTGTATGCATCTTGAAACAAAGTAGGCCAGTAATACCTAGCTCACATAATCTTATGGGTAGTTATAGGAGAAAAAAAATGTCCTCCACAGGACAGATTATGGAAGGACTTCAAAAGTTGGTTCTGCTATTCTTCATCCATGCAGCAGAGGAACACTCCATCAAGGCTCCTCTTATACAGGCCATTTTTCTATAGGATAAAATTGGCAGCTTTAAATTTAACAGTCCTTTCTTTATGAGACAGGTGAGCGGGACACTCACCATAAGTAAGAAAATGAGCAATACTTAAATACCACTCATTCATGGTGGAGACAAAGAGGATTGTTGGCATGTCTTCCACTTCTATTTCTTCATGCCCTACTTCTTTGAGTTTGTTGTCAGCAATCAATTGGCAGAGGCCCCTTCCTCGTACAAGCTTCATTGGTTTGATAATGAGATCAAACTCCTATATTTTAGCAACCCAATTGCCCATTTTGGTTCCAAACTCTTGATGAGTTAGTATGGATTTGACTGTGGTATTAGGAACCAGGGTAGTAATGCGTGAATTGAAGATGTAAAAATGGAAATTCTTTGTTACCTTGACCACCGCATAAGAATGCTTCTCCATGTTTGAATACTTCAGCTCATGAGCTTTGAGAGGAAAACTCATGAAGGATATGGGAGATTCCATACCTTCTTCATTCTATTGAACTAGAATTACTGAAAGTGTGTGCTTAGAAGCATAACTGTATATGGTGAAATCCTTGGTATAATCTGGACAAACTAGAATTGGGGCGTGGGCAATAGTAGTCTTGATATCTTGAAATACCAATTTGCCTTCTTTAGTCTAGCTAAAAGTGGCCTTTCCCTTCATCATGTTCACAATGTGGCGAGTCTTCTTAGCGAACTCAAGGATGAATCTTTGTAAAAATTCACCTTTCTAAAGAAAGAGTAAACTACAGTCTTACTTGTGGGCAAGGTAAGCTCTTGGATGGAATTGACTCTATCTGAGTCAATCTTTATGCCTTCTCAGGATACAATGTGTCTGAGAAGTTTTTCTTTCATTAATCCAAAAATAGACTTCTTGGGAGTAAGAGAAATGCCATTCTAGTGGCAACATTTTAGCACTTGTTGCAAATGGCACATATGTTTAGGGTGATGCTTAGAAAAGGCAGTCAAGTCATCAAAGTATACCACAATGAACTTACCCATTTCATCTTTGAAATTAAGGTCCATTGCTCTCTAGAAAGTGGCACCAACATTTATTAGGCCAAATGGCATTCTTCGATATGCAAAGGTGCCCCAAGGTGTGGTGAAGGTAGTCTTGTGCTGGTCTGCTTCACCAAATTCTACTTGATTGTACCCTAAGAAGCCATCTATCATTGATAACATCTCTGAACCGGTCATTGTTTGAAGCACTTGGTCCATGATGGGTAGTGGATAGTTATCCTTTAAGGATGACTGATTCAAATTCCTGAAGTCCATGCAGAGGCAAATTTTGCCATTCTTTTTTCTCACAAGTACAATGTTTGCAATCCATGTGGAATGATGGATTGGGAAAATTATCCTAGAATTTAACATTTTTTATATTTCAGATAGAATAGTACCTGATATCTTTAGATTGTATTGCCTAGATTTTTGCTTGTAAGGCACTAAATCATCTTTGAGAGGAATTTCTTGGTGAATTTCATCAGGCCTGAGCGACTTCAGATCATCATAAGATTATGCTAGGACATCCATGTACTGGCAGAGTAGAGCAGCAAATTTGAACTTCTCTTCTAGAGTGCAACACTTCCTAATGTTCACTATCTTGGGATTTTCCTTGGTACCCAAATTTATCTGATCAAACTCTTGAGAGGAGCTTAAATCCATTTGTTACTATTTGACAAACCTATCATGCTTGTCAAATAGCTTCTCAAGGAAAACCAAGACTTTTAGGATTTTATTCCCTTTAAGTTGCAGGAATTATTCACCTGCGTCTGAACTTATTTCAAGGGTTGGTTCACTGCCTTCGAAGTGGAGCTATTTGAAGCTGCCTTTTTGTTCCAAGAAGGCAATGATTTTGTTGTCACCATTAAATACTTTCCAATGATTGGCATTGTTAGGCACACTTGGTCAAAAGACTAATTTGATAGTGTACTTGTTTCCTTTAAAATATGAGTGAGGAACCAAAAGAGTTGTTGAAATAGCTAAAGCATCAGCTCGATCATTAAATTCCTTGGGAACTACAGAGATGCTAAAAGCATCAAAACATTCAATTTGATCCCAAAATAGATTGCGATAGTGGCACAATCTCTCATTTTTGGTTTGGTATAGGTTCCTCACCTAAAAAACCACTAGTTCAACATCTCCTTTAGCATGAAGGAGCTTGATGCCCTTGTCTTGAGTGGCCTTCAATCCAAGTAGTAGGGATTCATACTCAGCAGTATTATTGGTATTGATAAACTGTAATTTATATTAAGAAGGAAAAATATCTCCTTGGGGAGATATCAACACAATCTTGGCTCTTGAACCAGTAGAGGAATAGCTGCCATCAAACTCCAGAATCCATGCACCACTGAAAACTACTCCTTTCTCAGATTTTCCTTCATTTGGAGGGGAGGGTCCTTCAACACCTACGCTGTGCTTTGTTAATTCTTTTGCTATTTTATCTGAACCAATTCTTTGATCACCACCTATAAGACTTTCATCTGCTAAAACATGAACATCCTCTATCTTCAGGAAAAAGTTACCCATTCCTAAATACTCAAACATAATTTGAGCTTCAGGGGCCGATGTTTAGGTGACTATATTTTGCCTCCTTCTCAAGAAGCAGCCACTACATGATGCCTTTGACCGGGATCCTCGCTTCAGACAGGTCCATGCTCAACTCACCACCAACATCTTTGCAAAAATTTTCACCTAAGAGGGATGTCAGCCACCAGGACTGTCATCTTAATCCTTTTGTCTAGGAATGCTGCAAACGCAAATTAGGCATCCTTGATTTGTTCCAGTAGTGGCACTTGTTTGTTCTCCATGGAGAAATATCTCCTAAATGTCTTGGTTAGTGTGAGACCAAGGTATTTATCTACCTTGGTAGGCATGACATTGTCAGATGCACCTAAGTATATGATGCAATTGTTCAGCTGATGTTTATTTATCATCAGAGAGACAGAATGGTTCAATCCTTCTGAGAACAGCAGTAGGAACAATGACAAGGCTATTTTAGGTGGATGTGGGAGTCACCTTGGGAATAGTTGGTCCTATAGGGATGGTTTTATTCTTCACACATTCCACTAACTTATCCAACTGCTCTGGGTTGGATTGTAGAAATTCAAATTCAGACATTTGAATTTTAGTTTTCTTGACATGGTCGACTATGTCAAATATCTGAAATGAATTATGAGCAAGGGAAGGGAGTTCATCCTTCTAGTTTTTAGGAGGGGGAGGACTGATCTGTAAAATGGAAATTGAAGGTGAAGGCATACTTGAAGTACTTACTTTTTTAGCAATCACCGGGTCCTTTGGCTGGAAAGGTAGAGAAGTTCCTTGTTTGACAATTGAAATTATAGGTTAAAGTCACTCCTCTATTTTTTATTTATCAGCTTGTTGGGCTAACTAATTCTTGGACCGAGTGAACATAGCATATGATCCCTCAACTACTTTACCTTCACTTCTGGGTTCATTCTAGTAATTTAGGAAACCAATGTTGGAGTCACCAACTAATTCTTCTTCTCCCTCTATGAAAATATTAGCGTCATCTTCTAGGTTCAACTTAGGCTAGAAAGAGAAATTAGATTCTACTTCAAGATATCCAACTGCTAAATTGGTTGGAGGTGCTTCAATGGCCAATTTTCCATGAGTGGGAAGAAGACAGTTTGGCTACCCTTGATTCCTGGTAGCAGTGCCTTGGTATGACTGATTGGGGAATGTCCTCGATATATTTTTATACGAAGGAGAAGATGACATCCCTTGTGCCATTTTCTTTCTAAGAGCAAAAAAATTATTTTTCAGCTTCTACACCATTGGATCAGTGGTGTATGTAGATGGATATTCAGAAGATGAAGAAGATTTACCTCTGTTAGGATCTCTCCTTATCTTTCCTACCAAGATAAGGTCATTTCCACCTCAGTGGCCAAATCTTGAGCAGTAGCAAGGTCTATGTGGCCAACACATCTTATTAGAAAACTCACTTTAGGTAGCTATGAGTTGATAAATAAACATTTAAGGTTCTCAAGTGTTGGCTGAGTAATTATAAGAATCCTGTTCCTTAGCTTGTCAAATTTGGCTATGAAATCCCTCATAGGTTCATGAGGTTCTTTCTTCATTTGTGTGAGTTGGGCCAGCAAGGCATGCACATCTTCTGCAGGCTTAAACCTTGCTTCGAACTTAGCTTTGAGAGTGTTCTAGTCAATCACAGTTTGGGACTACAGATGATAGAACCAATCTACAGCAACACCTTGCAATGTTTCCACAAATAGCCTGACTACTACGTCCTCATACTCCACACCTATCACACTATAGGCTATGCTAAAAGCTACAATGTGTTCATCAATATGAACTCTCGCATCACCAAAGAAATTAGGGAAATTCTTCTTTGAACTGTGTGGTAGCTCATGTAGAGATGGAGTTAAATTAAGTGGGCCAAAAGAGTTATCTCAGGGGCCTTGAACTACCATGATTTGATTATGGAAAGGGGGGATAACAAATTTGGGTGGAGTATGTATAGGTAAATCTCTGCTAAGAGCAGAAAAAGAAGCTCTACCTTGTATTGGTAGGAGGAAGACTCCTAGTTCGTTGAGCTTGAAGTTGTGGAGGAAACAAATTGAAATTTCCTAGTTGCACTAACTCAAAAATAGGGTCAACAACACCTTGAGCTCTCTGGATTCTAGTGTAGCGTGGAGTTGCCAGATTGTATAATAAAAATAGAAAAGAACTAGCCCTGTTTCAGCTTGAAGCTTGAGGCTTCAAACTGTGCACTCTTCCCTAGCGGATCTGGTTTTGTAGACTAGATTCTATAACAAAAATGGATAAGGCTATAATGATAATGGATAAGATAAAGGTGATGCTTCAATATGAAGCTTGAGGCTTTAAATTATGCAAAATTATTGTGTCCCCAGTGGAGTCACCAAAAACTATTGGGTGAATATTTTGTCACCAGCTAACTGATGAGTAAAATAGGTCTCTTCAACCACAGCATAGGGAGATTGGTCAGCCAAGTGTGCAAGTTTACCACATCAAAAGGGGACAAATCTCTCCTCTCATCAAGGGGAGGTTCCCTGTAAATAGGAGGCTATATATATATGCAGAAAATAACACTCAAGGGTAGGATAACACCATCCATCTCTCTTTTTTTAGAGATGATGTTCACAAACAAAGGAGAAATATAGGTTGGAAACACTAAAGGCACTTCTCTTCTTTTAGAAGTGGTCTTACAACAAGCAACCAGAGTTCTTTCTAATAGGTAACAAGTAACTGGTAACAAGGTGTAGTAACTAGCAAAATGAGGTGTAGCACAAAGTCTCCACCTCAACTGCCCAAGAGTGAGATATGAAGGAAAATGAGGGCACAAAGTCATCCCAAGGTCCTTTACACATAGATAGAAAATAGACAAACACACTAAAGGCAATTTTGGTAGCACAAAGTCTCTCTACAATTGGCTTTAAGACACCTTCCTGATTACTTCCACTAATTCTGCTTATTTAATCCAAATGGACAAGAATGCATTTAGGAAATAGACATAAGAACAATCTCCTAAAATGACACAAGCTATAACAGCACAAAGTCTGAAAGTAACTTGCTTTCTCATTTAAACAAAGAAATATGATTAATAATCTAAGCTCAAAGTCTCAGTAATTGCCTTTCAATTTGGGCAGAGTTTTACTTCTATAAAAGAGAGATCTCTTTTGCATAAAATAAAAGATTACAATATATAGTAGCCTAGAAAGGCTTGGCACTTTGTTTCATGGAATGGCCCATGCTACATTTAATGCCTTGAATGCATTTTTAGTTTTGTCAAAGAGAGCCATGTTGGAACATGGTGTCTGCCTTAACTATGGCATGTTGATTCATCTCAAATGTCTTCTCTTCAGCATGGGTTGTCTGGTCCTTTTCCTGATATCTACGTAGCTATCCACTTTGCCTTTACTCCAAGGGAGAAAAATAGGCCGTGCCTTTAATGTTTGCAAGCTTAAATATCCACTTGGTGGACTATTCCACCTAATGGAATAATTCACGCACATATATTTCTAGTTTTTCTCTCTTTCGTATTGAAATTTGAGCTCTCAAGCTATCTTTTCCCCTTTCTGCTGGCCTTTTGGCTCCCTCTTTAACTAGTCATTGAGTTTGTTTTCAGGTTTCACACCACATTTAAAAATCAATAGATATTTCATTACCCTGAATTTGACATCCACAAGGATGTCATTGGTTCACTATTTCAACGGTTTGGGTGGCCTTCTCGGCTCCATGGTTCCATTGCTTGAATTTTGTCCTTAAACTGGTCTCTAGAATCTTCTGCTTCTTTCCTTTGCTTGGAGCTTTCTTTGAATTGTTGAACCCATTGAACCCTTGAACCATTTTGGTTCAAGGTTCAATGGTTCATTCTATTTTTTAGAAGCCTTTATTTTCTCTAAGTCTCTCGAGCTTTGAAAGAGTTTGTAGAAACATGTCTATAGAGTCCATAGAAATGAGTCCATAAAAATTAGTCTGTAGAACTAAGAAACCAACCTGTAGAGTCTGTAGAAACTAGTCCATAGAACCTAGCCTATAGAGTCCATAGAAATGAGCCTACAGAGTCCATAGAAATGAGTCCATAGAAACTATCCTGTGGAGTTCATATTTACATGTCTGCAGAGTCTATAGAAATAGGCCTGCAGAGTCCATAGAAATCAACCTGCAGAGTCCATAGAAACTAACCTACAAGGATTTTATCATTCCTTCAGCTTTATCTTTGGAACCTCTCGAAGGGAAGGTGTCCCTTCGGGCCTTGAGAAGGTCCATTTCCTAGTTGCTAAGACCCCCCTGCAAGGTACCTATCCTTTGGGGTCGTTCAAGGTCGTTCAGGGTCCTTCGGGCGGTCTTCGGGTTCAATTCCTTTGGGCGGTCTTTTGCTTTAATTCTTTCAAATAAAATGTTTGAATGAATTCCTTCAGACATTTTGTCTAAAGGAAACCTTTCCTTTACCTTAGCTACTTTTTATTGGGCTTTTGATCATTCCTTTAGATAAAATGTCTGAAGGAATTCCTTCAGACATTTTGTCCAAAGGATTTGCCTTGTAAATTTTCACCACAGAAAAACTTTCTGAAAGATATCTCTTTGTCTGATTTTGCTCACTACCCTCCTCAAGGGCACTTGCCTTTGGTTCACTACCCTCCATAAGGGCACTTTGGCTTTGGGCTTTGGGGCACTCCTTTGAACCTTTCGATTGAACCGACCGATTGAACTGATAAACGGTTCAATGGTTCAATATTTTATTTTGCTCATTCAATTGACTGCTTGAACCAACTTCATTGAACCAAACACATTGAACCAATCTTGTTGAACCAACTACATTGAACCTATGAACCTTTTTGGTTCAAAGTTCAACGGTTCAATCTCCCTTCTTTTTGCTACGTCTTTTGAAGCTGTTGAACTTGCCAAAGCAGTTGAACTTTGAAATTTTGTCAAAGCATTTAACTCTTTAAGCTTGCTGATGTCATTGAACCTTTGAACCTGTTGAAACTTTTGGTTGAACCTCGGTGTTGAACCTGTCTTGAAATTGCCTAAGTGTTAGGAACTTATTTCTTTGAGAGAGTTCTCCTGTTGAAGTCATTGAACCTATTGAACCTGCTAATCCCTTAGCTAAAAAAGCTTGAATAATAAAGAATTTGAATGCTTAGAATAATTTTTTAAGAAGGGAAGAGAGAATTTTGGCCTACAAGACCAAAATAGTTCATATGTTGTCCCAAAAATGAGTGACAGATTTTGGGAACAACATAAGTTACCCTAAATCAAACTCTATTGAGATTATTCAATATATATTAAAGGTGACAATGTCCCCTAAATTTGAGACCTGTTTCCCTTCAAGGATGATGCTGATCAGAGGGACCCAGTAATTATTCATGTCGATGATGTTGCTCACCTTATATAGATGGTTGATCAGAATTAAATACTAGTGTGCACCCCCTCACCAAAGGTTTCAAGATTCTATATTTTATATATCTTCAATAATATTTTTCATATTTCATTGTAACAAGCTTAAACCTTATGATGTGGACTATAAGAAAGTAGTATTTCAAAATTCTTGCTCTGACTTGGGATTTGAGGTTGAGGAGTCCATTACTGAATTGTGTTCTCTTCTGCATGTAGGAATTAATATGAATGTACTTTTGGATCCATAGGTAATTCAAGGTAGAGGGATCTAAATAATTTGAATACATATATATTAAATTGATAACATTCAGTGCTTGCTTAATTTGGATGGGACTTTAAAGGGCTCTACATGACATTTTTTGTACAGTAATGACAAGTTGAAGGATCACATCATGTGAATTATTTACCAGACATTAATTGATGGGATTGATTTCAATATTTAAGCATTTTTGGCTTATATGTATGTACAATATTTATGAATAGGCCTTAATTGGATTAGTTGGAGGTGATGGGACCTATCTAGGTATCAAAGATCATAAGCTCCTCTCATGTGAGCTAATAAATGTAGAGAGTGCAACATACACATGCCTAGATTTAGCCCACATGGCATCTGAGATGTGTTCATATTTTTCCAAGTGTTTCTTATTATTGATGGGATCATTGAGTACTTTTGATGACTTGATAGAGTGGGGCCAGGCCCATCCTATCAATCTTATTTATTTGAATCAGTCACTTGGTGTATAGAAGTACACATGGCCATCTCTAATTGGATCAGGACTCCTAGGGTGCTAACATCTCTGATACTTTTGGGATATAAAATTTATGTATATTTAACAACTCTAACACTTCTCTAGGTGTACTAGACCTACATGTGGAAATCTTTGATTGGATTGGGTGTCCTAATGCTTTAATAAATCTGGTGCTTTTAGGACTTGATAGTTAGATCTTTAAAACTTATGTGTGTATGAGATACACATGGTGACATATAATTACACTGGGCCTCACAAGGATCTGATATCTCTTTAACACTTCTAGAACCTAACACCTCTAACAACATTGACACTTCTGAGTGTACAAGGTACATGTGGTGATATGTAATTAGATTTGACCTCTTGGGTTAGTGTCAAATTTGAAACTTTCTAGACCTGATGTATCTCTGATAGGTTTAACACTTTCAAGTGTATGAGGTACACACATGGCATAACAAGGTTCAATTATAGGGGAAATTAGGGTAAAAATAAGCCAGGTATGAACCTATTTTAAATTGTATACATGATGTGATTTAGAGTGAAATTAACCCTAGAATGTCATCATGTATATATGCAATGAACCAAAGAGTTGATTCATTCAATCGAGGAGGCATGGGAGGCCAATTTGAACCCCTTCTTGATGTAACTATAATATCATGATATATGATTTGGGATAAAATTAAGTATGATTCTATCATAAATTGAACCAATTTATCAATTAGTGTAATTAGGGATGTGATTTGGGAAAAATTGAGCCCCTAAACCAAATTTATGGCCCAATTGATTGTATAATCTATGCAACATGTATGGCTTAACTAACCCTAATTTAATCAAAAATTCAAATATGAATGCAAATGTGGACAATTTAAACCCATTTAACCTAAATTAGAGTCCATTATATGATTAAAGGGGCTAAATTAGCTCACGTTTCATGACATGTTGATCATAAACCCTAATTTTATCACTTAAACATGTATAGTTACCCTAAAACCTAATTTCATGATGTATACACATGTACAAACCCATTACACTAAACCCCTTACCCTAAATCATAATTTTACAATAAACACAACCCCTAAGTTCCCTAATTTCATCAAAAATGTAGAAATTCATGAATGTGATTAGTGCCAATTTGTGAACCTGTTATTCACCTAGTTTTGCAAGGACTTATGATGGGATTTGGGGAGAATTAGCTCATTTTTCCTTCCATATTGAGACTTATTGCATCATATGATAGTATTATTTCTTTATAGTATTGTCAAGAGTCTTATTGCATCATATTGGAGATTTATGCATCATATTAGGGATTTATGCATGATATTATAGTTTTATTGAGTCTTATTACGTGATATTGGATATTTATGCATTAAATATGAGTGTTATTGATTATTTTTATAGGATATGTCTATACTTCAAGGAATGCATACACGTTATAGTTGTAGACACCGAAAAAGTGTCTAACCCTTGGTCCTTTCTCCCCCCTAGTCCTCCTTGGTCCCTAACCCATCTAAGTCTTATTAATTGGAAATAAACATCTATTTTTAATTAAATAAGGCCCCTTTAACCCCTCCCTCCTTTGACACCTCATCTAGGACACCTCGCCTAGACACCTCACCTTAGACTAAGTCTTTCCCCTTGACTCACTCAAGATCTCTCCCTAATTCTTCTAACCTCCTAACAAACTCCCGTGCGTATTTAGCACAACTCTCGGCATTCTCCAACGCATAAGAACACTTGGCGGATAAGAAACGGGCTTGGTGGCTTGTTCTGCCCGTTTTAACCCCGCCGACGTCGGCCACCTATCGACCGACGCCGGCGGAAGCGCCGACGTCGGTTATACTTAACAGACTTCTCTTCCTCTTTTCGGGTAATCACAATCAGAATCAAAATCAGGCATTTTCAAAATCTAACAGGGGAATCTCTCTCTTCCGGCGAAACAAAGCTCTGGTGCTCTTGCTTTCTGGTGTTCTAGCATCTTGTTTTCTTGCAGGAACCAGCGTACTTGACAACTTCTCTCAGGCACTGAGATCTTGTATCCAACGTTTTGTACCGGGACTGCATGCTATCTTCATCAACTATTCAGCACAGCTAAGTATTTGTGTTGTCTTTATTTCTATATCATTTTATTTATATCAAATACTCTGTTTTCTGTCCATTCCAATATCCTTCACCAAAATCTTCTCTGTTCCTCCCGGAGACGCTGAAAAGCTCTCTCTCCTGTCCATCTGCTTTTCTCTGACTTTCGCCTCTGTCATTTACCCACTTTATTCCCAGACAATATTCTCTGTCCCTTAGACCTCAAACAGACCCTCACAGACCCCAGACCCCCAAACAAGATCATACACTATCTTATAACCTTGAAACCAAACCTGTAACCCAGCGCTTGACTATTGCCCCGACCGACGCCGGTCACTTCCCAAACCGACGTCGGCAACCCTCTGACCGACGACGGCAATACCACCGACGTCGGCGACTGTGTTTACCAGATTACAGACTTTCAGGTACGCATTTGTTTTTAGTCTTTTCTTTTCACATCTTTCAATATTTCTCTTTTCTGTTTTTATCATATTCTGTCTAAAACAGTGGATTGTCATCCTTGACGAAGCCTTAGAGCTTCAAGGACCAAGCTTTTGCTTGGCAATCCACTCTCTTTTTGACTAACATTCTTTGTGTTTTTAGTGTTTATCTCTTTCAGGTGTTATTCCTTCACAGCCAAAGAGGAGTATTCACAACGTCTGGATTTACGGTGCGCAGTCTTTATCCAGGTACTTCACAAGCCTTGTCCATTACTTCATTAGTTTCTTCTTTCTCTTAAATCTGAAAAAGCAAAATTTTGAATAGGAAACATTCTGGCACGCCCGGTGGGACCCCTTTAGGGCCTTCCGTGGGTTCCCTTTCATCTGTATTCATTTAGTTGCATTAGGCTTCTTAAACTTCACCTCTCCTTCTTTTCTAAAAAAAAATCATAAGCAGGAAATTAAAAAGAATTCTTTCTTACGTTCTCTTGCATTTTATAGACTAGAAAGAAAAGTCATTCTCTTCAAACCCTTTCACCAATTGTTTTCATTCCAATATCATATTTCGATTTGGGGCATTAAAACATATTGCACTTTCATTTCTGCTTGTGCTTGCATTAGTCCACATCTAGTAACTTAAACGCATATTGAATAAACCGTAGACACATGATGTTACACTACCAAACCACAAGCACACAATAAAACATCAAACACACTTGAGACAAGGCCCGTCTGGGATTTCATCACCCAGCGGACAACCTTACCCCTACCCGGCAATCTTACTTGGATTTCACCACCAAGAGGAAAGCCAAACTCTGTTCTCTGGCAGAGTATAAACTATAGGCGAGGTATATATTGGCTAAGCGAGACCAGCTAACTACTGGAATCGTGAAGTGAGGGGAGCTTGCTCCTTAGCACCAGGCCACGTACCAGACCCTAACACAGATTTTTGAGCACCTTAACTACCTGAAACCATCCTTAGCTTGCCTATTTTAGGACCCCTCTTGTAGCCAACTTCTTCAAACATCTTCTTAAGGCATAAGCCATATGATCCTAATAAAATTTTTATAGGGATTTAACGCTAGCCTCTGTCTGTCACCATCATCTATCCTGTTTTTTTTTATTATCTGTCTTTTTGAGCTGGTAAGGACGTTTCCCTCATTTCCAAAAACTTTTTTCTGAGTTTCTGGAAAACACAGTAACCGACATCGGTTCTGTAACCAACGTCGGCGACTTTTCTTAACCGGCATCGGTCATCTGACCGACATCGGCAATCCTCTTAACCGACATCGGTTTTTCTACCGACGTCGGTCTCTGTCATTTTTCTTTTTCCCAAAAACAGCAAGCATCAAAACCAACTTTCTGCCTGTCAAATCTTTTATTCTGGTTTTCTGAAACTAACAAGACACAGTTTTCTGAAACCTGCCCCTTTCCAGCCTTGAATGGTTTTGACACGCAGTCAAACCAAGGCCCTTCTCGACCACGCCATTCAACAACCGCTTCCTCCTTCACCACCTACAACCAATCCAATAATGGAGTTCAACTCGGAAACTGAAAGAACTCCCATTCGCCCAACCCCGCCTCAAACTCCTATCGTCCCAGAAGGGGACCAAGACTTTGCACAGTTTTTAGACCTTAACGTTAAAGCTTTGCAACATTATCTTGCCAATAGCCAAATGCGAGACCCCCTAGGCAACCCAATTTATGGGATGCCGACTTCTTTAATCACATCGACCGCCCCTACCATTCAACCATTAGACAACACCTCCACTAGTAACCCAACCGTATCTTACCTTCAGAACATAACTTCTCCTTCTAAACCTACCTCTATGGGGGTCCCGATACTCCCCCAACCTCAAGTCACCCAACAAAACCCCACACCATTCCAAAACCTTCTAGTCTCTATTCCCCCTACTCTTGCACCAATAAATACAAGAGTAACTGTCCACCCATCAACAAGCATAGCCACGCCTCAACCATCCTTGACGGCTCCTATCCAACTGGGGCCAACCAACCCCATGACGGCTCCTATCCAACTGGGGCCAACCAACCCCATGACGGCTCCTATCCAACTTGTGCCAACCAACCCCATGACACAAGTACCATTTGCCCCCATAACCACTTATCCGTATGTCGCGTCTACGCAACCATCCACATCATATGCCCCTACCAACATCTTTCAAGCGCCTTATAATCTAGGGGGCGCTCCACCCATGAATCCGTCAGCAGACATTATCAAAATGCTGATGGATAAAATGTCTAGTTTAGAGACATCTGTTTCTGGCTCACGCAATGCTCTATCCTACGAGCAAATTTGCAATGAGCCTATTCATCCGTCCGTTCCGATTCGACCATACCCCAGCCAGTGGGAGCTTCCCAAGTTTTCACGCTTTCAAAGCAAGGAAGACCCACAACAACATTTACGGGCATTTAGACATGCCTGCTACCTTATCGCCCATGATGACGCATTACTCTTGCGTACATTTCCTATGTCCCTTTCTGGTGCTGCACTCGACTGGTACAGCTCCATTGCCACACATTCCCTCTTTTCATTCACACAATTGGCCCAACTTTTTCTTGACCATTTCTCCATTAATATCACTAAAAAGGTTTCAATCACAGACCTTTACACCATCCGTCAATTTGAGGACGAATCAGTAGCTGATTTCGTTGCTCGTTGGAGAGGCCTTATCAACCAACTCTCCTTTTCCTTACCACAAACTGAGCTCATTGAACTCTTCGCCCGCGCTTGTGCCAAACACATTTCTTCTACTTTGAGGGTTCAAACCTTCCGTACTTTTGACGAAGCCTTCACGATGGCCCATAAACTAGAATTACGTGCCATCGAGGAGAACAAAATCAAATTGCGAAGCAAGAACCCCAATTCCAAGACTAATGACTCTTCTTCATCTAAACCTTCATCTTCAAATTCTAAGTCTAAAGCTGCAGCAAACGCTGTGGCCATTAGACCCTCATCTTCTTCATCCAATCAAGCCGAACCCTCCACATCTCAAAGCGCCACTCGTCAATTCCAGCAAAGATACGTGCAAAGACAATATACTCCTCTTGGAGAATCTTACGCATCCATACTGGAAAAACTTGTCAAACAGGGGATTATCAACCTCCCCCAAATTCGACCACCGCCTCAATTCGATCCCTCACGCGCCATCCCTGCGTGGTACAGGGAAACTGACTTCTGCAATTTCCATCGTGTCAAGGGACATGACACAGGAAACTGTAAAACATTCAAAAACATAGTCCAGGATATGCTTGAAAAGGGGGAGCTCATTCTCGACAATCCTAATGCACCTCCAAACCAAGGCATCGACATATTCAAACAGCCATTTCCCAATCATCCACCAACACAAAACAATAATGTCCAGACCTTAATTGACAACACGCATGAACATGATATTCAAACTGTCAATACGGTCTCACCTATTATCTCTAACCAATCTCAAGAGGTTAACTCATCTACCAGTCCATCACGTGTGGACGAACCTCTTTCCCCGGTCAATTCTCCACCAACCCCTCTCATCCTGGAGGATGCCTTAACTTTACCAACACAACCAATCTCACCATCCTCTTTTCTTCTTCCTATAGAGGACCTGACCTTACCTACTCCTCGCCCACAAGTGGAAGGCACCATAATTCCTGCCCTTTACCCACTTGAGGAGTCACACTCTCCAGTTCCTTCTCCACCAAGAGAAGAACCTGATTCACCATCTTCTTCAACCAACAACAATCCAGTGATAACTCCCATACACTTTGGGTCTAACATTGCTGCCACACCTAGCACATCTTCTCCAAAATCCCAACTTCATCCAACGTCCTCCCAACCATTTTCCCGACTAGTGGAGAAATTAGAACTTCTCCCTTCAAGGGAAGTGGAGCATCGGGGATTGTGGGAACATCTTAAAGTTCTTCAACATTCTTGTGCCCCTTCATCTCATACTGCCAACCCTCCTAAGGCAGAATCGCCTAAGACTCCAAACAAAGACCAAACCACTGCTTCCAAATCCACATCTACCCAACCCAAACCAATCAAACCACTTGGCATTCGCCCTCTCTCTGCCCTCACTCACCCGCAAGTGAAGGTGGACTTGAACCAAACCACGCCCAAAAATAATCTTCCAACCAAATCCAAGAACACTGCCAAACCACAAAGGCGAACCCCTCCTCCACCGTCAACTTTGCCTTCTATCTTAGGTCCTCATCCTTCTACTTTACTTGGCATACTTCCTACTCCATCTCTTAACCAATACAAATCACCTCCCTTACTTCCTTCACCAATCACAAGTCAACCTCTCAAAAATTCGGCACCTCTCATAAAGAAAATGCCGTCTTCCCCTATCACCGCACCACCAACCCAAAAGGTGGTACGAAAACCTTCTTCGACATCCCCTAAGCAGAAGTCACCAGCACGTCATGTGTCAACAAGCGTGGACCCCTTAGAAGGTTCATACGCTTTAATATTACGTCAACTTTTGCAAACCTCTAGCATTACCCTTCCTCCCATCAAGCCATTCCAACCTCTCGGTTCAAAACCGTCTTGGTTCGATGATACAAAGATCTGTTTATATCATCGCACACCAGGACATGATACTGAGACCTGCTGTGCCCTCAAGGCCGTCATTCGTCGTTTTATGGAGAAAGACACCCTTTTACTTGAGGACACTCTCGACCAACCCTCGTCACCTTCTCATCCAGCCTCATCAACCGCATCATCATCTATCCAACAGACCATAACCCCTTCTTCACCAACTATCTTCGAAATCAACGCCATTCGTGTAACTACTAGGTCACAGAAGGACAAAGCGAAAGAAAAAGCCGCTATCCCTTGGACCTATCCTTTCATCCAAGCACCTCAACCACCAAAACCCAAGATTTCTATCTTAGGTGCGTCCCAACCTACTTCCTCACAGGCAATTACAGAATCCATGATAAAACAACTTCACCAAACGCCTGTGAAGATGACCCTCTATGACCTTATTCAAAGCTCCCCCCAACATCGCCAGGCTTTAATCAAAGCCCTGCAGGCAGCTGAGGTTCAACCTGAAGACCCTCAACCACTTGCTGCCTTAGTCCATTCTTTATCCCCCATCGCATCCATCACTTTCAATAATTCTGAGATTCCTACCTCTACCGAGGAAGATCAAGACGCCGCCCTTTTCATCACAGCCTACGTTGATCGAACTCGTATTAAATGAGTTATGATCGATGGGGGTGCTAGCATCAATATCATTTCCTCCCACACCTTTGACCAACTGGCCCTTCCAAAGAATTGCGTATCAAAAACTGACGCAATCCTTAGATCATTTAATGACACAACTGCTAACACCATCGACACTGTTGTCCTTCACATCCGCGTTGGGCCACGCACAATCCCAGAGCTCTTCTACATCATCGAAGGAGAGTTCCAATACAACATCCTCTTAGGGCGACCTTGGATCCGTGCCATGGCTTGCGTCCCTTCAACCCTCCACCGTTGTGTTAAATTTGAACATGACAAACAAATCCATACCATTCCCGCCGATCCATCTCCATTTAAAACCTGTAACACAACCTATAGCCCCAACGACGTGCTTATACCACTCAAATCATCAACCCGAACTTCATCCCCATCCGCAGAAGCATCAACTAGTACGCAAACAGCGGTCGCCACCACATCCTCTTCTCAATTACCAATCAAAGACCCTATGGACGACGTCTTCCAAAGACTTTCACTAGGAGAATATCGTCTCCTTTCTCTAGATATGTTCCAAACTCCTCAAGAGTATGGGCAACTTCATCAACACCCAAACTATGACTGTCGGATCGGGATGGTCATTCCTTATGGTCCTCCTAGCCTTCGCACTAATCTTGTCTATGGGGGGCTTGATCAAGCCCCTACTGAATCAAATCCTTCTTCCTCGCCCCAAACCTTCACATCCGATTTCTCTTTTCTTAGCAACCCCACCTTTACACATACCTATCTTTATAGGTGTGCATGGAAGGGTTTCGGCTTTGGACGTTACGAACAAGGTTCTCATCAGCCTGTCGAAACACCCAATGACGATAATGCGAAGAAACGGTATGGACTGGGTTTCCAAGAACCCACTGAGCCATCCGTAAACCTCTCCCCTGAACTAGACATTGACCAATTTCTTCTAGACTCGCCTATTCTTCCTTCCTCACCTATGGAGTCGGTGGTTTCCATCCCTCCTAGTTTTTTTTTTTGCATAAACACCATCCGCTTGGAACCTCTAACCTATCAACTCGACGGGGTTCCCAAATCTCTTCCTCTCGTTTATCCTAGCATGATAGACGATGATTCATCAACCATCAACACAGTCCACTGCGTAGACGACGACGCCATTCTTACATATATGGGTGCTAACGATTCTTTCATTCAGCGCTCTCTTCCTTCTGAAACACAGGTTATGTTAAATGAATCGACCATTAACATTAACCTTCCATCCTTCGATGTTCCTCATGTCTTAAAGATTGGTCAATCTTTAGACACTCAGGAGCAGCTTGACTATACCCAATTCCTTTCTGACCATAGCAAGGCCTTTGCCTGGACTTATAGCGATATGCCTGGCATTGACCCCACCATCGCTACCCATAACATCGTCACAAATCCAGAGGCTAAGCCTGTTAGGCAAAAGCTTCGCAAAATGCATCCTCGTGTTGCACTTCTTGTTAAAGAAGAGCTTCAGCGTCTTCTTTCAGTCTCTTTCATCCAACCCATCGATTATCCACAGTGGGTCTCTAACATCGTTCCTGTTACCAAAGCAACTGGGGGGATCCGAATCTGTACGGACTATCGTGACCTCAACTTGGCTTGTCCCAAGGACGACTTTCCTCTTCCAAATATTGACCAACTTGTTGATCTCACGGCCGGTCATGAGATGTTATCTCTTATGGACAGATTTTCAGGATATAATCAAATCCTGGTTGCACCGGAAGATCAGCACAAGACCACTTTCATTACCCCATGGGGGACTTTCTGCTATCGGGTCATGCCTTTCGGCTTAAAGAACGCAGGCACCACTTATCAGCGTGCTATGACCTATATCTTTCACGATCTCCTCCATAAAATCATGGAAGACTATGTGGATGACCTATTAGGCAAGTCCAAACTCCGTCGTGACCATCTGACTATTCTCAAAATCATCTTCTCTCGACTTCTTCAATACAATGTTCGCCTTAACCCCAAGAAATGTGTTTTTGGGGTCCTCTCTGGTAAGCTCCTAGGCTTCATTGTTTCCTTCCGTGGCATCGAGATAGATCCCGCCAAGATCCGCGCTATCCTCGAAATGCCACCCCCATCTAATCTCAAGCAGCTTCGCAGTTTGCAAGGGAAACTCCAGTCTATTCGACGTTTTATCTCGCAACTTTCTGATCGCTGCCAACCTTTTCATCATCTTCTTAAAAAGGACATCTCTTTCACATGGGATAAGGATTGTCAAGAGGCTTTTGAAGCCCTTAAATGCTATTTGATCTCTCCACCTGTCCTCATTCCACCTCAAGATGATAAACCCTTTTACCTTTATATTTCTGCAACCAATCATTCGTTAGGTGCCATGATCGCGCATCGAGACGAGCAACACCGCGAGCAAGCAGTTTACTACATCAGTCGAACCTTAGTCGACTATGAAACTCGGTACACCCATACCGAGAAACTTTGTCTGGCGTTAGTCTTTGCTGCTACTAAGCTCCGCCATTATCTTCTTAACCACAAAACCTTCGTCATCACTCACACCGACCCTGTCAAGTATATGCACTCCAAGCCTTATCAGAATCAACGTATGGCTCGGTGGCTCATGTTGCTTGCTGAGCTCGACCTCGAATTTCTCCAACAAAAATCTATAAAGGGGCAAGCAATCGCTGATCAATTAGCCGATGCCCCACTTCCCGACAATCAACCTTCTCATTGTGAGTTTCCTGACGAGTCCATTGCCACTCTTTCCACTGATGACACCATCTATCAAATGACCATGTTCTTCGACGGCTCTAAATGTCAACTTGGTGGAGGTGCCGGGGTCATTCTCATCCCTCTCGAAGGGGAGCCCATGCCTCTGTCTTTTAAACTCGACTTTGAATGTACCAATAATATGGCTGAATACGAAGCCTTAATTTTGGGACTTCAAACCGCCCTTTCTTTAGACATTAAGACCATCAACATCTTCGGCGACTCGCAGCTCGTCGTCAATCAGGTTAACGGTTCATACCTCTGCAAAAATGAAATTTTACAAAGGTACAAAAACCGTGTTGACATTCTCCTTGCATCTTTTGACCATCACTTATTGCAGACTGTTCCTCGATCGACGAATAAGTTTGCTGACACCATGGCTTCACTTGCCTCTCATATTCCTTCTTCATCATCATCCTCATCAAGAATTTATGTCATGGTACATCGTGTGCCATTGCCTTCATACATTTCCACTGACATCAATTTCGTCCACACCGTAGACTATAGTTCACAAGATGTTTGGTATAAACAACTTGAGGACTACTTGACTCATTCTCTCATTCCTCCCAATCTCTCTAGCAATGCGCGGCGAGCTTTCATCAAACGCACCGTTCGCTATACCATGCTAGGCGGTCTTCTTTATAAGCGAGGTTTCGACGGCCTCCTTCTTCGTTGTCTCACCTCCACTGAAGCCTCTCATGCTGTCAAACAAGCCCATGACGAGATTTGTGGCGGACACTTCAATGGAAATTCGGTGGCCAAACGCATCCTTCGCCTGGGCTATTATTGGCCCACTCTTCATCAAGACTGTAGCGATTATGTTCGGCGATGCGTCAAGTGCCAGCAGCATGCTAACTTGTTTCATCTCCCCAGCCACGCCTTACAAGTTGCTCAAGATTTCTGGCCTTTTTCACAATGGGGTTTAGATCTCATCGGTGAGATTAATCCTCATTCGTCTCTTCGTCATCAGTCCATCATCACCGCCACTGAGTATTTCACCAAGTGGGTGGAAGCTATTCCCCTTGTCTCTACAAAAGCCGACAAGATCGTCGACTTCATCAATAACCACATCATCTGTCGCTTCGGTGTCCCTCATAAAATCATCACCGACAACGGCAAGTCCTTCAAAAATAAAACTGTCCAAAAGCTATGCGATTCATTTGGTATCAAGCTCAGTTTCTCTTCGCCTTACTACCCACAAGCAAATGGGCAGGCAGAGGCTTCCAACAAAATTCTGACTAAAATTCTCATGAAGGTGGTCAACGACACTGGAAGGGACTGGCACATTCAAATTCCCTTCGCTTTGTGGGCTTATCGCACTAGCATCCGAACCTCTACGGGGGCTACCCCTTTCTCTCTAGTGTATGGAACAGAGGCTGTCCTACCTCTCGAAGTACAGATCCCGTCTCTTCGCATTTCTCTACGTGACATTCTTTCCAATGATGACTTTCGTCAAGATCGTTTAGCTCAATTAGAGTTACTTGATGAGCGTCGTCTTGCTGCCCTTAATCATCTCCATGTCTATCAAAGTCGAATTAGACGAGCCTATAACAAAAATCTGAGAGAACGAGATTTTAATATCGGAGACCTCGTCCTCAAAGAGAATCAACATGTGACTAATATGGAACGAAGTAAGCGAGGCAAATTCGCTCCTAATTGGCTCGGACCTTACATTATCACGCACAAGTACGGATCAGGGACTTATCGTCTGTCTTCTCTCGAAGGCCGACCAGAACCTGAACCCCTTAATACATTGCATCTACGACCATTTTATTGCTAGTTGAGTACTCGTTTACTTAACATTTAACTTGAGCTCATCCCTTGAGCAATCCCTCATCCAGCTAATCCTATTATTTTTCAACCCTACTTCTTTTAATAAATCCTCTAAAAACCCTTTTATATAGTATGGATACTTTATCCTAATAAAAGGGAGCCCTTGAACTTTTATAAGCCTTGTCCGTGACTCAAATTTCTATCAACAATCAATCAAGATGTCAAAATAACCAAGGTCACAAAATCAAATTAAAAAGCAGACTGCTCCCTTGAAGGACAGCTGTACTATCATTGCTGTAATTAATAGACTGCTCCCTCGAAGGACAGCTATTCAAAAGCCCTCTTATTAAGCAAAGATCTAGACCACTCCCTTGAAGGATGGCTATGACTAAATCTGGCAATAAACAGCACTATCTTAGAAGCTTCTCGCATCGATCAGCTTCATAACTGACCATCAAGCACAATGACATCACTATACAGGCTTCCCGTATTGATCAGCCTCAAAAAAAAAAAAAAAAAAAAAAAAAAAGAGTCATGGACTTGGCTTATGTTGTCTCAGGGCCTCCTATAAAAGGGGCAAAGTTATCTCTGCTCTTAAAATGGGTTGTCCTATCCTCCTTTCCTATAACCTGCTCAAGGGACTTCGAGCTCACTTTAGTGTCAAAGTGATTCGGTCACCATCCTAGCATAACTTATGATCAACGACGCAACGCATAATGGGGTTCTTGGTTCTAATACCCCCTATCTATACTGACTTCTTGGTCCTTGTCAATGAAAGAGCGATTCGCCTTTCACTTCTCCTCTACACTTTGGTCACATCAATTGTCGACTCAAACCAAGCTATCTTCAAGCATCATCCTCGTCCATTTCACATAGTTTCTATGGACACCAATACACATGGAAACTACCGACCCGACCCAATTTATGTTAAGTATAAACCAATACTTGCTGAAGCATAAATAGACCTCCATTCATTTTTAGTATACATCCATCACGACTATGGAAACTTGCTAGGGATGAAAGACTCTCGACCAATGTTACAGAATACACCATTTGGAAAAGGCTGTAACATCTCTTTCCCCTCATCATTTCGACACTCAACCAAACTCATCATCGACCATTTTTGACCCTCGCAGTCCGAACTACATTGGTCTGAGGCCCTATGACCAGGGCTATGTAGGCAGCACTCAGATACCACATCTTCTGAGGTTAGCTCGACCACCCCCGTTTGTTCGTCTCTTTGATGGACAAACCTTCCCTTCTACGACTTTGACCAGGACCATCACCCGCTTTGACTCTTCCTCCCTTTTAGGAGAACTACATAGGCCTGAGGCCCCTAACAATAGGGGCTATGTAGGCAGCACTCAGTTGACATGGGGTCTTCTGGGGTTAGCTCGGCCACTTTCTTCATCACTTTCTTCAATCTTCTTCTCTCGTCACCTATCAATCACATCACAGTCAATAAATATATTCACATAATCATTCATATACTCTCATTTTCATAAGCCATTAGTCATAAATTTCATCCATCATAACTCATTAAACATTTGCATAATCCACAAGTTAAACATTCAATATCATATCTATCACATCTTTCATCATCCAGTCTAAAGTCATCATATAACTATTTCATAAACATTGTCATCATCACATACTCATTTATATCATTCTCATCATTAACATCATCATAAAACATCATTACATTAATCATTAAGCATCATCATAACATAATCATCATCACCATAAATATCATATCAAAACATGAAACACTTGAAACATATGACAAAAACTGCATCTCCATAACACATCAATAAGCCAAAATCTCATCATATATATCAAAAATCAGTTTTATACAAAAAGACACAACCAGTGTCTGTCTCTCTCTCATCATACATCTCTCGTCTTCGGCTCGCAGGCCGGTATATACATCAAAAATATAATAATACAACTCTGGGGCTGCCCTCAAGGCTGTGGCTGTGGTGGTGGCGGCGGTGGTCGAGAAGACGCTGTATCTCCTCCTCCCTCTGATCTCTGCCGTCTGCGTGACCCTGAAGCCGTCGCTCGTGACATAGATCTCTGTCTGCTCTGCTCTGCCCTCATCTTCGAGTATCGCCGTATATGAGGGATCCCCCTGACGGCCCTCTCATAATACGCGATCTCATCCAGCGCATCATTGTATCTAACCATCGACACAGTCTGCGGTGGACCCATCTGCTCTGCTCCTGTAGCCTGTCCTGATCTCTGAGGCTGTGGCTCACTTAGGTGCACTGATACTGATGGTCCTGCCCCCTGTGAAAATGCTGGCTGCTGAGGTGGCTGCTGCCATGGGCCCTGCCCTCCAAAACTCTGCCCTGCACCTGCCTGTCCCTGAGCTGCGGCCAGCTGTCCCTGTAACAGAGTAACCTGCACTGTCAACGCTGCCACCTGCCCTGTCATCTCTCCCAGCTGCCCTGTGACCCCTGCTAGCTGTCCTTGCAAAACTGAGACCTGACCCCGTGCCGTGTCTCTCTCCTCGCGGGCTGTATCCCGCTCCCTGGTAATGGCCTGTAAATCTGGCTGCTGCCTGATCTGTATCCCTCTGTACTGACCAACCCACCATGCCGTGTAGGCCTCTGTAAACCCTGGATCGACTATCCCAGGTCCTGCCGGCAACTCCTCAAAATCGGGCTCCTCTGTCTCCTCTGGAAGTGGGAGCGGCGCCTCTATGTCATCCCGTCTGTACTGTGGGAAGGCGGGAGGCACATCCTATAGCAGCCCGTACTGGCGTCACACTCTCTCTGCAGGGATCCTCTCGAGCTCACCGGCTCGTCTGCCTCTAACCCATCTCCGGCTCTGAGCTCCAATCAGCTGCTCTCCCTGGTCTCTATATGCTGGATAGACCAAATATGGTCTCCAGATTATGTCTGTCGGGATCAAACCCTCCAGCACTCCCCTGTAGTGGTCGATGTCCCTGACTACTCCGTCCACCCGTGTCTGCGCCATCATCTCCCGCCATCGTCTGAATCCAACTCTAAAGCCAGCCTGAATAGCCACTGGGAGGCCGAGAGGTCATGTGACTACTATGTGCTCGTAAGCCCAGCAATGTAGCAGGTGGCCCACACATAGGCTGTACCGCCGTTGCCGGGTGATGCCCCACAGCTCTCTGTACACCTGGGCCAAAAATACTGGTGCCCAGGCGAACACTGTCCTCTGCTCTATCATCTCCAACAAAACTCCGGTCATAGCAATCGGAAACCTACCGCCCTCTGCATCTGGCAATGCATATACGGTGATGCCGATCATCATCAAAATCGCTAGCCGATGGGCCTCCTCATCCGCCGCGTATAGTGGCTCATAGGTAAAACTCGCCGAGTGGTAGCTCGTCTTTGCGGCATGCTCTCCAAACAGTGTCACCATATGAATGTCATGCGCCTCTCTCGAGCACGCATACAAGTCTGCTCCGTGCACCGGTAACCACAAAATCCGGTAGACGTCCTCAACCGTGACTGTCATCTCGCCCGTAGGCAGGTGGAAGGTGTTGGTGGCATGGTCCCACCGCTCGATCAAAGCCACCATGAGACTCACGTCCCTCGCCACCCTGCAGTAACGTCTCAGCCCGCCTAATCCGACTGCGCTCATCTGCGCCCACTCCTCGACGGACACGCCTCCACGCATCCGCATCAGCAAAGTCGGGAGGTGATCCCGCAGCATCAGAGTCTGTCTAGCCTGTACCCACCCAAAGCAATCTCATGTTAACATTGTTCCTACTTTTTCTATTTTACCAACCTATTTGATCGTCTATGCCTACCTCGATACCCGGGAATCCCTTGGCGTAGCCTCGACCTTTCGACTTGACCATTTTTCAGAACCATTTTCGACCAGACAGCCACCGACATCGGTTATCATGCCGACGTCGGTAGGTTAGTGACCGACGCCGGTCGCTTGTCGGCTGACCCCGGCGGATTCGCCGATGTCGACGACTGGTTCGACCCTAAGGCCGAACGGGGCGAGCCCTAAAAATTAGGGCTTCCCCATTTTGCTTTCCCCAACACTCAAAAAAACCCTCTAACTTACTCCTAAGCTCTCCTAGACAACCTACCCACCTTCCTAGCTACCCTCCCCTCCTCGATTTCTACTTCAAATAACAACAATTTCAAAAACTCAATTCAAAATAAAAATGAATCAAATGGGGTTCAAAGACCCTCCTACCTCATCCCGTCGACGCCGGCATGGTGGCACGATAGGTGCCGCTGGTGGTGGACCTCCCGCCGGTCCTCTACTCCCCTTTGGCATCACTTTTGTCCTAGTGGCTCTGGACACTTCACTTGGGCCACACACGTCCCTGCAGCGTCCAATCAGCGCCTTCTCTCCACCAATGCTCCTCTGCCACCTCGCACTACTCTCTAAATCAGCTCAAGGTCACTATCACTCAACCAATTCCAGAGCTCCTTTTTCTCTTTCAATCAAATAGCAAATGACTTTTGGTGGGCCGCCAATCCGGTTTTGTCGGATTTGGCAGGCCGCCGACGTCGGCATCAACGTGCCCTAGACGGCCGACGTCGGCCGATTCTCGCCGACGTCGGTCTCTTTTGTCACCGACGTCGGTTATGTAGCCGACGTCAGTGGATTTTAACCTTTTATCTCTGTTCACAACCACACTCATGGCTCTAATCAAGTTAAGCCCTTCAGACCATGTCAAATTGGCCCCTTGGGGCACTTTTAGATTACTTTTTGCTTCTATCCATCGACCACCAGACATTGGAGATCATGCCCATCTCCTAAAACCGCGACCACTTCCAAAGCGTTTGCCTTGGTTGTTTTTGCATGTATGCCATGCCACGACTGGTTAGCAAATTTGTCCGCAGACTATATTTTTGGACCCTCACAAGTTAGGATCACACGCCAGTTGATCCGCCTTACTTGTGACTTTTTTGTGTTTTCAGGAGCACTTCCTAAGCCTGGGATACCTGGAACACGACGACCATTTGGAGCTTCAGCCTCGATTGAATAACCCGATCAGCTACGACTAATGCTGGGGCCCGGTTATTTCAATTTTGGCACTCCTCGACCCTTGACCTGCGACAATTGACCCGACCATCTCGTGAAGTGGCATGCGCGCAATCATGACTTTTGCAGCGTTTTCACTCACTCTTCACCCTTCTCATCTACTCTTTGTCAAATCAGCACCCGATTCCAGGGTTCCTTCCCTCGACTCCCGCTTTGAGGGGGGATACCTCATCCATACTTCGGGGCAATCCACATCATCCCTTACCTGGGGCAAACAACTCCTGTTTTTGTCTTGCAGTTCGTCCAGAACAACCAACAAGACAAAAAGGGGCAAATGTAGACACCAAAAAAGTGTCTAACCCTTGGTCCTTTCTCCCCCCTAGTCCTCCTTGGTCCCTAACCCATCTAAGTCTTATTAATTGGAAATAAACATCTATTTTTAATTAAATAAGGCCCCTTTAACCCCTCCCTCCTTTGACACCTCATCTAGGACACCTCGCCTAGACACCTCACCTTAGACTAAGTCTTTCCCCTTGACTCACTCAAGATCTCTCCCTAATTCTTCTAACCTCCTAACAAACTCCCGTGCGTATTTAGCACAACTCTCGGCATTCTCCAACGCATAAGAACACTTGGCGGATAAGAAACGGGCTTGGTGGCTTGTTCTGCCCGTTTTAACCCCGCCGACGTCGGCCACCTATCGGCCGACGCCGGCGGAAGCGCTGACGTCGGTTATACTTAACAGACTTCTCTTCCTCTTTCCGGGTAATCACAATCAAAATCAAAATCAGGCATTTTCAAAATCTAACAGGGGAATCTCTCTCTTCCGGCGAAACAAAGCTCTGGTGCTCTTGCTTTCTGGTGTTCTAGCATCTTGTTTTCTTGCAGGAACCAGCGTACTTGACAACTTCTCTCAGGCACTGAGATCTTGTATCCAACGTTTTGTACCGGGACTGCATGCTATCTTCATCAACTATTCAGCACAGCTAAGTATTTGTGTTGTCTTTATTTCTATATCATTTTATTTATATCAAATACTCTGTTTTCTGTCCATTCCAATATCCTTCACCAAAATCTTCTCTGTTCCTCCCGGAGACGCTGAAAAGCTCTCTCTCCTGTCCATCTGCTTTTCTCTGACTTTCGCCTCTGTCATTTACCCACTTTATTCCCAGACAATATTCTCTGTCCCTTAGACCTCAAACAGACCCTCACAGACCCCAGACCCCCAAACAAGATCATACACTATCTTATAACCTTGAAACCAAACCTGTAACCCAGCGCTTGACTATTGCCCCGACCGACGCCGGTCACTTCCCAAACCGACGTCGGCAACCTTCTGACCGACGACGGCAATACCACCAACGTCGGCGACTGTGTTTACCAGATTACAGACTTTCAGGTACGCATTTGTTTTTAGTCTTTTCTTTTCACATCTTTCAATATTTCTCTTTTCTGTTTTTATCATATTCTGTCTAAAACAGTGGATTGTCATCCTTGACGAAGCCTTAGAGCTTCAAGGACCAAGCTTTTGCTTGGCAATCCACTCTCTTTTTGACTAACATTCTTTGTGTTTTTAGTGTTTATCTCTTTCAGGTGTTATTCCTTCACAGCCAAAGAGGAGTATTCACAACGTCTGGATTTACGGTGCGCAGTCTTTATCCAGGTACTTCACAAGCCTTGTCCATTACTTCATTAGTTTCTTCTTTCTCTTAAATCTGAAAAAGCAAAATTTTGAATAGGAAACATTAGTAACATGTACGCATTCTTTGAAGTATAGATAAAACTTACTTTTCAATGTCTATTTTTGTCCCAAATTGATATTGTTGTCCCCACAAACATTCCTTACGCATACTCTATATATTCTCTACATATATTTTTAAGTAATTTTTTGGACCCCACATTTTGAAATAATTTCTTGGATGCTTTTGTAAAAATGAGATCTGGTTCAAGTTTAAAGAAGAGGAAGAAATTGAAGAACAAAACACCAGAGCAATTATAAGAGTTGAGAGAAAAAAAACAAGGTATGAATGCAAGCATTTCATTCCAAACAAGGTACAAACACTAACCCTAATGATCCAAATGCCTTAGATAATGAGGCAATTGATAATAATGAATTGAATAATGATGAAACTAACAATAATGAATTGAATTATGATGAAATTAACAATAATGAATTGAATTATGATGAAATTGACAATAATGAATTAGATAATGTTGGAAGTTCACATTCAAATTTTAAAGTTTTTGATTTTGTTGAAGAAGAGCCTATGCATGATACTTTACCCACCAACAATGAAGAAAATTTAATGGAAAAAAATATTCATGAAATTAATAATGAATAAAATTTCATGGAAACATATAATGAAGAAACAAATAATGAATAAAATTTCATGGAAACATATAATGATTTTAAAACACCCTCTCAATGAATTCCACCATTAACACCTCCAATAATTATGTGTAGTAAATACAAGTATTTAATTGAAGTCGATGAAAATATTTTTAAAATAATGCATAACAAAATGTCTGATTGCCATTCAATAAGTCTAGCTTAAGAAATTTGGGGTAATTTCTTTCATAGATTAGATTATAATAGACAAAGATGTCATTTATTTATTTCATTGATGAAATTGGTTAAGATGATACCTACAATGTACACATTATGACTAAGAACATATAACATGGATGATGAAAATAATGAAATTATTGAAAATCTACATGATGCATATCATATTTTAGGCTCGAGATCGCGTAACAAAGATTGTAATGCTGCCTGACATATAATGACAACTTATGCAATAAGTGTTAAAATAGAAAAAATGATTGATTTCAAAAACAAGCCAAACACTTGATATAAATAGAAAAACATTAATGAAAAAAAATTGAAAGACGTGAAAGACTTAATGAACCCAATACCGAAGACATTTTGGCATTCTCTAGTAGACTTCCATGAAAGGACAAGGCTATAACTAATGCTTTGAAAGACTTACTTGCACACTTTTGGAAAGATAATACAAAATTTTTTCCCAATTCAAGAGATGTAGTGAAAAGAAGAGTTAGTTCTCGTAATCGTGAACTGCATCCAAAAAATTTCTTAGATATGAATCAAAGATAATTGTACTCTAAGTTTTTGGAAAGAAATCCAAAAATTGCTATTAATCAAATATTTTTTGAGATGGATAAACCTTTTTATGTAAAAATAAATCACACACACACCACTTGTTTTTGTAGACAACATGTTAAATTTTTAACGCACTATGATGTTTTTCTCCATATTTATTTTACTTTGCATACCAATAACATTTTTTAGGAGTGTGGCATAGAAGTTCCACCAAAATCATCCAAGGAATTTATTCCAAATATTTTTTGTGAAAAACTAAATGGATAGTTCTTTTATAAGAAAGCATGTTTGGATGGAAATTGTAGCATTTACGATGGATTGCCAAAATTAAAAAAACATATTCTTGAGGAGTCTATAAGTGCAATTGGATAGGAATTAGTTGGTTTGAACAAATACATATTTGTGACTTATCAGTTAAAAGATGGAAAAGAATCTAAAAGGTATGAGCTTGTTATGAAAGAGATACCTATTTCAAAATTTATGGTCAAATTCATGGAGAATTTTTTTTATGAGTATGTAAGGCACACACATCGGGATAAATGGTTGGATGAACATTTCAAGCTAAGTAAGGACACATTCCCAGTTTATTATATTGTTTCAATAGTCAACTTTATTAAAAATTACACATTCAAACAACAAATGGAAGTTTAATCGTAGTATTACAACTCAACACAAGTTTCCATATTTGTGCATATAACATTCACACATGCACTTGATAGTATAGAGAAAGATCAAAAAATATTAAGAGAGTAACATTTATATATCAATGATGACTGATCACATTGTATAAAATATGTGTAAGGTTGTTTTGAGAAGTTTTATAGACAATTGACTTAGAGGAACATTATTTTCAATAATCATTACATTTGGTCAGATAATTACACATCATAATTCAAGAATGCATGGATGTTTTATTGGTTGAATAGGATGCACGTTACCACTAGTGTAGAATATATTTGGAGTTTCACTAAGGTTGGCCATGGAAAAGGGGAGCATAATGGTGTTAGAGTATGTGTAAAAAAAATTGTTGTAAGAGGGGAGTTAAAATTTGACCATGGTATTAATTTGACTGATGAAAAAATTGTGGTGAATGGTGTAATGAGAAAATATGTCATGGTGCTCAATAAAATTCTACTATTCATAGACATTTTTGGTTAATGGAGGAAAAGACTTGGAAAAGTATAAGGATTTTATGACTCTAACGGGCTCAAGTGAGCTCCACTCATTTTTTAGCTCAAATGTAGGTTCTTGGACTATTTATATGTGACACTTGGCATGATTTTGTTCTACATGCATGAACTTTGTTTGGAATGAGTGTGAGTCACAAAAGTGGCTAGATGATTGGAGTTCTAGATATCTAATTTCAATCAACACATATCAGGTTCCACCAGCATTGTGACTTATAGATATGACATCATCACATGACTTTGACCATATATCTGATCTAGTGAAACTAGGTAGAAGATTAATATTTATGTACTATTTATTCTCATCATTTATGTTCATAGTGTCATTAAAAATTATTTTTGTGATGCAGGCCATGTTTTTATTATTATTATAGATGAGGATAATGAAGAGGGAATAAATCACTACTTATGTCAGTGTGTACATGGAAAGAATAAATTGACTTCCCTAGTCATAGATGGAGAAAATATTGACTATCCCATTGGGTCTGTGGTAGTCACTGGAACTTGGCTTTGATGATATCCTATAAAAAATTCAAACATATGGTTTTTTGAAGACTTTAAAATTCACAGGAAGATTTGGTTCTTGCAACGAATATTCAATTGAAAAAATATCATGGGAGGCCAGGAAATAGGAATATATGGAAAGTTTGTGATTCATACCATGAAGCTATTCTTGATACTATCAAGATTAGAACATATCCTACTGGTTGGTTGGATTAAAATGCGTAGGTATGTCAACTTGTAAAATATAGATGTAATCGATTTTACCAATTTTTTTTATTTTATAGGTAGTACGTACATAAATTTCATCTTTAATTACTTACATTTTTTTTTAGGTTAGTAATTCCAAATGAGCTTCTACCTTCACGTGGTTGGCACCATTAGTAAATAATTTCATATTCTTGAAGCTAAGAGAAGCTTACTAAAAGTACTTGGTGTTTTTGTGCTCCTAAACAATTGCTCATGACAAGTCTATTTCTCCTTGTAGCCTTACAAACACATAAAAATCCTTGTTTATAACTATCTACATGGATTCTATCTAAACCAAATGCATTAAAATTTCCTCGAATGACATTACATACTAATGTTACAACAAAAATAAACACACTTTTCATTGGTATGGCATTCATGAATAGTAGTTAAAATGCACTTGTGGGTGGAATTGGATGTCACAGTCATTAGATCATATGTAATTTGCCTATATAGATGTGCTCAAAATGATGGATTTACACTTGTGAGTCATGAAGGCAAAAATGCTAGTTGGAGGTCAACAAGTTGTCTCTTCATTGCCAAAAAGTTACATTTTAGGACCCATTATTGTAACTTCTATCATAGATTAATATTAAACATGATACAAACTAGATCTAGGGTGCAATTAGAGGGATTTTGCATCCATAGTAAGGATCTTATGATTAATCCATATGTCTTATATTTTTGGTTTTATGAATGCCTAAAGTTAGGCTGAAAATCAACATCTTTCTTGTATTGGGAAGGGCATTCTTGAGCCCAAAATAGGTGGTGGGTGTATCGATCGGGCCATATGTGAAGCCAAGAACCTAGAATTAGACATTATCTACCTCTTTGGATGTGTTTATAACACCATTTTTCAACCAACAAGCACCAAAAATAGAGTTCTCAAAATGTAGCTTTAACTTTGACAACATTTGTTGTCAATATTTTTGTGCTCTTGAATAGTAGTGAAATGCACTTGCAGGTGGAATTAGATGTCATGGTCATTGGAGCATGTTTAATTTGCCTATATATATGTGATCAAAGTGATGGATATGCACATATGAGTCCCAAAGGCAAAAACACTAGTTGGAGGTCAATAAGTTGTCTCTTCACTACCAAAAAGTTGCATTTTAGGACCCATTACTGCATATTCTACCATGGATTGCTCCTAGAGGTGATACATACTAGATCTAGGGTAAAATTATAGGGCTTTCACAATCATAGGAGGGATCTTATGGTTCATCCATATGACTTATAGTTATTATTTTATGCATGCCTAAAGTTAGGCTAAAAATCAACATCTTTCTTATATTAGGAAGGGTGTTCTTGAACCCAAAATGGGTGGTGGGTTTGTCGACCAGGCTAGATGAGAGGCCAAGAACCTAGTTATAGACATTATCTAACCCTATGGATGTGTTGGTAGCACTATTTTTCAACCAAAAAGCATCAAAAATGGAGTTCTCAGACTGTAATTTCAACTTTGACAACCTTTGTTAGTGTTTTCATGCTCCTGAATAATAGTGAAAATGCACTTTCAAGTGGAATTGTATGTCATAATCATTGTATCACATGTAATTTTCATGTGTGTGTGTGTGTGTGTGTGTGTGTGTGTGTGTGGGTGTGTGTTTGAAATTATGGATTTGCACTTATGGATCCTGAAGGTAAAAACACTAGTTGGAAGTCATCAAGAAGCCTAAAAGGCCTAATAGGCCTCTGAGTCTAAGTGAACCATATACACATGGCTAGAATCTAGTGGCATTGGAATTGGGTTTCAAGAAATTTGAATGGTTTTTTTTTATAATCTTTTAAAAGTGTTCCAAGGGTAAATAATCCTTCAATAAGTTACTAATTAGTCAAGGATCTTATTAGGCCTTCTAGGCCAAATTAGGCTAAATTGCATGCCTATAGGTAATGGAAGGATCTTGACACTAACAAGGGAGAATTTTGTGGTTCATGAGAGAATATAAATTTTAAAGGTCTCACAAATAGGCTAATAGACCTACATGGCCATTTAGGCCTAATTATGCCTAAATGGCCACCTACATGTGGTCAAAGTGGCTTCAAAGCTTGGCCAAGGGGTATCATGGACCAAATGGAGCCAAGTGTTTAAACCTATTGATATAGGAGCATCCTTTGTATAAACTAGTATGGTGTCCATGTGAGAGTTTTAAAGTGTTAAGTAGAGTCAACAGTCTTTGTTAGTCTTTTAGAGTCTTCCTATATGTTAGAAAAGTCCTACTTATCTTATATGCTTAAAACAAGTGTCTATTGTATGATTTACTAAGTTGATACAGGTCTTGAGAGAGAGATTTGGAGCAAAAAATGGACACTCTTTTCTTAGAATAACAAACCAAAAGTATAATAATGAGTATCAAGATGAAAGGATATTCCTCAATAACAAACATCAATCAATAATCTTTGAATCATACCTATATGGGGTGTAAATGTGTGTGTTTTCTATTGTTTGACAGTCTCTATGTGTGAAAGACTATAATTGAACAAGATTAGTAAGAACTATTAATATTTTTTAATTTTAAGTAGTGTATGGTGCTTGTAAATCCTTTCTTGAAATTTACTTCAACTCCAAAAATCAAAAGATAGTGAATTCAAGACTTTGAAAGTCCTTTTTTGTTAGCACATACCAATTTTGGTTGAAAATCACTATTTACAAAGCTTGTTTGTACAATGAAACTTGTGTATGCTTTGAAACTGAGGATTGGATGAGTTACACAGGTGATTTATGAGTCCTATAAAACTGTTAGATTTTGAATAACCTCATTTATCTTTATGAAATAAGGTTAATTAGTTCTTGGGTCCTTAAAGTGTAAGAAAACCCTAGCTATAGGGTTTTGATTGAAAAATGGTCATAAATCCATTTTGAACCCATAAATTTGATGAAAATATATAAAAACCTAGTTAAGAAGGTTAGTAAACTATTCCAAGAGTTTTGGAGTCAAAATAAGGTGTACAAATGATGTACTAAGCAATTATCCATAGTAATACTTAAAATTCTGAGTTCTTCTAGACCGAGAATAGGAAAATTGACCTATCTTGCTTAGTTTTGAGCCAAAATATGCCAATTAAAAGTTGATTCTCATCTAAAAACATCATTCAAACCTAACTGAGGTGTTGGTTTTGGAAGATAATCCATCATCTAAGTTTTGACCTACTTGTGGAATAATTAGGTCTCTTGAGAAAAATAATGTTGAGTCACTATTTGATAAAAAGGAACTCTAAACCAGTGAGACATTAGTGTATCTACAATATAAAACCTCTGAGACATGTGAAATATGTGTTGAAAATTCATAAAATTGGTCTTTATTCCAAATACAACACTAAAAAGGTCATGTGTATCCATTCAATCAAGAAGGTCTTGAAAGGGAAAAGAGAGTGAATAGGTCCTAAAAGGCTTAAAGTAAGAGTTTAAAGTTTGAAGAGAGTGAAGTGACACATTCAAGTGTAACAAATATCAAGAGCCTTTAATACCAATCAAAGACTTTGTGTTCTCTCCCAAGGTCTATTTTCCTACTCTCTCAGTTTTAGAGATGGAGTTTGGGGATGTTTCAGAGGGAATGAAAATAGGATAGGTTCTACCACATGGCATGAAGAAGTCCTAGGCACTTTTCAAGAAAATTGAAGGCTTAAAGAGTATATTCAAGATCTTTTTGACTATCTTATAGATGATGTTAACTTGCCTTGACTGAAATGAGCTTCTTTATTAGTGTAAAACCCTTCCCATTGGAAAGAGAGACTTAATCACTTGTTAAGAGTTATCCTCTCTGTAATGTATTGAATATTCATAATAAATTGACCATCTCACCAAGGCTCTTGAACCATCTTGCCTAGCTGAATTGATGAAGAGAAATCATAACAACTAAACTCTTTTCAAATTCTTGTACTTATTTCTCATGGCCTAGAAATGGTATCCTTGGTTATAGAATGAAAAATATGTTATAATAGCTTCTTTTACCTCTAATTCCTTCATCACCCTTCAAAAAAATATATTACAATCCCTCTCCTATAACTTAATCACCCATTTCCTTATTCCTCACAAGATCAATCCTTTACTTGTTATAGGCTCCTATAGGTTACAATGGGATAATTGGTATTTTAGGTATGGAATTCCAATAGGCTACTTCAAACTAACACCAATGCCTTCTATTTCTTTCACTCTATTTCAAACACTCTTTACAATTTCATCTACCAATTCTCTTCCTTTCTTGTACAAGTCTCTTTTTTGGTTCACTCTCCTAGTAGCTCTGTTGCACTACAAAGTTATTTATCTTGTGTTATCTAAAGACATTCAATAAAATTTAAAATCATCTTTTACAACCCATTAGGGTCTTATTTCTTTACTTATTCTTGGACCAACTCAACTTTAAATCCCTATTCTCGCACTCTTAGAATCCCTATTCTCACACTCTTAGAATCCCATTAGGCCTGCATTAGTCCTATGACAAAGATCAATCTTTAAATCTGTACTTGTCATATACATAAAATTATAAATCATAATGATTATTTTATACCTTGTGAAAACACATCATATTACAACTTTATAATTACTTTTAGTGGCTAGGTTTCAAGATATGCACACTTCTAGGTCAAAACCCTAGGTCTGATTTTACCAATCTTTGTATAGGCCAGGAGGGTTTAAAATTTTGTATTTGAGTTTTTAGACACATTATTTAGTTAATTCATCCTATATACACTATATCCATAATAAATTAACATGTTAAAAATAAGATTCTACCTTGATTATGCCTTATAAGGCTTATCCCACTAATAACTCAGAGTTATGGACCTATAAGAAACTATAGATGATCATGAGCATACAAACATAATTCAAATTCAATAATTGATATTATTTATTTATTTTAAGTGTTTTTTACCCTTAATCCTACTCCATGCAAAAGACTCAAAATTGAGATAAGTGACTAGGTGTCTAACAACTACCAATCTAAGACTGATTCCATCACCAGTATAGGATTTAATTAACAAAAAGATAGGTTCAACACCCCTTACTTCTTATTTCATTTACATTATTATGGAAACAAAGATTATTAAAATAAAAAATGTCAATATTTATAATTTTAGGCTCTGTCATACTAATCTGATTTGCAACATTATCCTAACAAGTTATTCTCAATCTCATAACATTTGTAATCCTTAAGAATACTTCAAAACCAATCATTCATAATACTTTGAACAGAAGTAAAAATGTTTGTAACTTTCATAAACTTGTTTATATGTTAAAATCACTAGTATAGGATTCAATTAACAAAAATTTAGGTTCAACACACCTTACTTCTTATTTAATTTACATTCTTATAAAAACAAAGCTTCTTAAGAACAAAAAATATCAATCATTCTAATTGTAGGATCTATCATACCAATATGATTTGCAACATTATCCTAACAATTTATTCTCAATCTCATAACATTTTTAATCCTTAAGAATACTTTAAAAATAATCATTCATAATACTCTAAACACAAGTGATTCAAACAATAATTACTTCATTGGTTTTCTTAAATATTCATGTACAAAATAAGAATGCCATGTACAAATTCCATATATAGGCATACAATGTCATTAATACATGAATTACCATATAGGCATACAAAAAATTACATCATGTCTAACAACATAGTATCTAATGTTAGGTGAATACATCATATAACATGTACAATGCCAAAAATGTGTACACTGCCATATAGGCATACAAAAAAGTACATCATCTACAACATCCTAATCATCAAATAGTCTCCCTCTCTTTGCCTTCCTTGAAGAATAGTCTCCATAGGATGCCCTACTTGTATATGGAGATATCTTGAATGCTTGGATTTCTCCAAGGATCAACTATGCGTACTATGCTCATAACTCACTTGCAATCGAACCTATTCAAATATAAAAATTATTCTAAAATTAACAAGTATACATGAAACCAAGTTAATAAAATCATTTTAAACTATAATTAAAAATCATTTAAACATGCACTTACTTCAAGTTCATGGTCTTTCTCAATTTGTTGTTGACACTCGACTAGTTCAGTGTCAAGTTTAGTTGCATGAACATGCATGTCAAATGATGAAGAGACATGAGGAACTACCATAGTAGTCATCTGAATTGGACTATAAAATGCCATATGGCATCCTTGCATATACAATAAATTCATGCATATAAGTTATATTTACCCAAGTATGTAGTAAAATTATTAAACTAAAAGTATTAAATTACAAGTGAATATGTACCTCTGTGAGTGCTTGTGTAGATGACATTTTAGCAGCAATGCCTAAGTCTCTCTTAACCTATAATGATGGAGTGTCCACCCTAGTCATCAGCTAAAAAAAAACCTAATAATTAATAACTTTTTCAATTCCTTGATTAAATAAGTTTCTAACAAACTTAGTCTTGCATAAGATATGAAAAGATCTAATGAGGTCATGAGAAGCATGAATGTGACAAGTGGAGAGTGCAATGTGACTTGTAACACCATATCGAAGGAAATAAATGTTAGTTTCATGAGGGAGAATGAAAAGACATCCAAGGTAATTATGCATCTCCTACACCTCTTAATGCAGGAGCGTCCTACAAACTTGTATATGTGGTCCTATAGTTAGTCTTAGAAGGATTGATAGGTGTCAATAAGCCTTGAATGAGGCAGTTAGTGTGTGTCTTAGGTCATTTAGAGGTCTTGGATTTTTTTACCTCCAATACTTGTTATTTGAATTTTCAAATGTATTTAAGTAAATATTTTTTTAAATTATAGTAATTAATGTGTCTGATAGGTTCTAGAAGGTGTGATATATGGATTGGAATCTCCTAAGTTTAGTTAAGGTCATATCTATCTTTCTTACTCATTTAAAGGTCTTAAATGACTTGATAAGTCTTCAAAGATCAATTTTTCTAATTTTAGATAGGTCTATTATAGGAATGAGGACCTAAATCAACACATTCTAAACTTTGAGAAGTCTTCAACAACATGATCAGTTCAAATCTATCATTTCAGGGGCGCACAAGATGAAGGAAAAAGTATAAAAGACCAACTTTGCATCATTCGAGGACTATAAATTCTATTTGAATCCTTTAAATTTAAAAAAAAACTTGGGAATAGTTATACAAACAAGCCTAGAAGATGATTCCAAAGGTTTTGGATCTAATAGATCCTTACAATCACATTTATTGAAATTTGAGTTTCATGTAAATGAGTAACCTTGTATCTCTGAGATAACAAGGGAGGATTTATCAGTGAATTTTGTGAAATTGAGACATTAAAAGCAAGTTAGGGGTTGAAACATCCTTTATACACCTATATACACTGGTTTCAATGCTTGTATAGCTTTGTTGAGGTGTATTTCATATTTTGACCTAATTAAGGTCATTAGGCCTAATTGTCTTAAGGTAGTGACTTGGTATAGTTGAGGATAGTCCTATGAGCTATGGTGTCTAAGTTGATTTTTTTGAAATTTTGATAATGTTAATAACTTGAATACTTTTTTTATAGACATTCATTACTTTTTAGTCCAATTGAGTATTGGTGTGATAAAAAATCCCTTCAAAATAGTCATTGTGATAAGACAAGTAACCTATATAGGTGTTTGTTGAGAAGTTTGTAAATTGAGTTTTAATATTTAAGAAACATAGAGTGATAGGTTGATTTTATGAGGGACATATATACAAGACTTTTAAGAGTGTTTAGAACCATGTAAAATAGGTCCCATCAAAATCTAAAGAAACATATAAAAAATAAACCTAAATATTGTAGAGATAAGAGTGAGTGGACAATCTTCTTTACAAGTATGTGATTTTGGTTATTGAAAACATATTTTGAATGTTGAAATAAAAGAAAAAAATTTCAAATGAAGGATGAGTTTCTAAAACTTCTCCAATCCATGTTAATACATCAAACAATAAAAAGTCCAACAAAATTATATTAGGTATTTTATATTTTCTTACACAAAATTTACCAATGATGAAATTAAGGTTTATGTATGTACATATAGAGTCTATAATATTCACTCAAAATTTTACCTCTGTAAATGTATATGGTGTCATATTAACATGGATAGATGTATTAGTTTTTGGACCACTACCTAGCTCAGTAAATTGAAATTGTTATGTCGAAGGAAACATTTCCTCTTGGAATGCAAAAACATACATACATACATACATACATACATACATACATATATATATATATATATATATATATATATATATATATATATATATATATATATACACACACACACACACACACATATACATACATATATATACATATATATATATATATATATATATATATATATATATATATATATATATATATATATAAAATTCAATTTAAATGTGTAAATTAATTTTTACCTTTTTAATTTGAAAATATAACTTAAAAAATTAACATGAAATTTATATAAAAGATACCTTCATACATGTAGAGACCAACATATCAAAACCAAATGTGTGTGCTAACAACTCATCATCCAAGACCATATCCTCGAAGCCCCCTGAAGCACCACCATCATCATCCAAAGGTCCAATGTATATAGCACCATAAGATTTGAATGGGTGGGCTTGGGTATGACCACTAGGTGGAGTATTTCGAGCATATGTCTCTAAAATCCTACTTGTATGATGAATGAGTGTATTAGTAAGTGCATTAAGTGCATTCAAAGTTTTAATCTCCACAACCTCCTTCACCACACAAGGAATCTCCAGATGAAGTGGCTTTTAGGTAGGGATCTTTGTAGGCTGATTAGGCACATGATATACACCTAGTTGATCCTATATAGAGCCTTTTCCTTGGACCTGAAACTCACCATAGTCAAAATAGTTTAGAATCTCATTAAGGACAAACTCACAGTATAGTTTCCTCAAAAAATACAAAGGGACCTCTTAATTATTACATGGTGGAGCTTCATATATTAATTTGACTCATTATCAAGTCAACTTAACCTAATTCTAACTCTAAGGTATTGGCTAAATAAGTACAATGGGTATTGGTGGAAGTGGGCTCCCTCATTCTCCTAATTATCTACTCAATTTCAATTTTTTTCTACACTATTTCTGCAACTATATCCTCCTGACTACTTGGGGGATCTAGTGGAAATATAGGAGGGTTAGGTAGAGGGTTAGATGGAGGGTTAGGTGGAGGGTTAGGCAAAAGGTTATCATGCCGACATATTGGAGAAAAATTACAAATTAAACTATGCACAAAATAAAAAATTCACAAAAATTAATTCTTCTTCACAGTGGCATCATCGATTTAAGGAATGTGGGAGCAAAACTAGAATTGATGGGATCAAAACCATGCTAATGGGATAAAAACATGAATGGGAGAATATAAATGTGAATGGGAAAATATAAAATGAATCATTGATTTGGGTTTTTTTTTTAATGTTTTAAGGAACGTGTACACATTCCTTATAATTATAGGAATGCAACGTGTTCCTATAATATGTAAAAATTTATATTGGAAATAGAATTCATATGCATTCTTTTTTCCAAAAATATGTATGCATTATGTTCTAGGAATCCCAAGCTATAACACATATGCACTGTGGGAAATGTCCATAGAATTGTCCCCCAACTTTGTGCACATACCAACTCAGTTTAGTCATGGCAAATGTAAGTTGTAACAATATTACTTGACCTCAAATCCCTATTTTCAGTGGGAAAAAATATGATTTTTGGAGTATCAAGATAAAGACACTTTTTATCTCATTATATGTGGGATTGGGATGAAAATGGATTTCTAAAACCAGGATATTAGGCGATAATCAATGCATTGTCAAAAGCAAAGAAGGATGTGTTGAAATAGAACAAGAAAAAGGATACAAAGGCATTGTTATTAATACAAAAATCCATGGATAAATCCATCTTTCCAAGATTTATAATATTAACTGGATCTAAACAAGCGTGGGTGATCCTAAAAAAATGTATCAAGGTACAAGTAAGGTTAAAATAGATAAGTTCTAAATTCTTAGGAGAGATTTTACAAATCTACATATGAAATATTCAAATTTAGTTGATGTGTTTTTTTCGCCATGCAATGGGAGTTGTAAATCAAGTTAGGTCTCATAGAGAGACATTATATGATCAAAGGGTTGTATAATTTTTTTTTGAAGTCTACTTACTAGATTTGATTCTATTATAATTTCAATTGAAGAATCAAAAGACTTAACATAGTTGTTTGTTGGTGATTTGATGGGATATTTACAAACTCATGATCAAAGGATGAATTTAACAACTAGCTCTCTTCTTGAACATGCATTAAGAACACAAGTATCGGTTAGTAATAATAGATGAAGAGGAATATCAAATTTAAATAGAGATAAAGGAAGAGATTTGTCAAGAGGAGGAAGAACAAACACATCTCCTGATGGTGGAAGATCATGTCCAAAAATAAATTTATATATTACAAATGGAAGAGGTAGAGGTATTAGATGTTAGGATCCTACTCCTTAAGAGCACACTTGATTACCTTTGTATAAGCAACTAAACACGAAATTAAACCCGAAGTAATATGTAACTAGAATTCAAAAATAACACAGAATATGAGAGACAATACAATCTAACACTCTTCCAAAAGGAAATACAATGAAGAAATCACACTCTTCCCACACCTCTTGGGCATATAGTAATTCTCCCTCAAGAGCTCTCTCTCTCTCAATCAATTACAACCACAACTCAACACTGAGTTGTTCCCTCCACCAGTAAGTGACAATCAACTCAACCGTTGTTGCATACTTCCAGTCCACCAAGTACTCCAAGTACTCCAAGTAGATCTCCTTGATATTGCACACCTGCAAACCAAATGATCTTACTTACCATGTAGATCTCTCCTGATCTTGCTACCTATAGATCAACTGATCTTACAATTGGAAGAACCCTTGTCCTTGTCCTTGACAAGTCCTTTTGATCCTTCACACTTTACAATACAGCCCCATGGGTCTCTTAAATAGATCCCATACAAACAATAATTAGACTTTCTAATTACAATAATTAGAAACACATACTCAAGACTAAAATTAGTCTTTACATGCAAACTAACTGTTCGTCTAAAATTAGACCAATTCTGGAATGCACAGACTACTGACATCGGTCGCTGTCTGTCTGGAGATGACCGACGTCAGTTTCTTCCTGATCGATGCCATTTTCTATGTAATTGGACATGACTGATGTCGATTGATCAGAACGATGTTGGTTACTATAACACTCAACAACCTCCTCCATTTGCATCAATGAAGCTTTTAGCTCCATAACTTAATAATCTCCCACTTAGAGATAAACAGCTGCACCTGTACCTATACCTGTACATCATCTAATTTTGTTTCCTGGCTTGTATCCCTCTTCAAGTTCAATCTTGAAGACCAATAGAAGTTGAATGAAGATTCAACTTCTCCTTTGTTCCTAGCTTTATTAACATTTTCACAGGGTTCTTATCCTTGCTAGCCACTGTGACTGGAACAACCTTCTGCATCTCTGAAATCTAGCTAACCACCGTACCACCAACAATGAACACATATCCTATGGTGCTTCTCCTATCATCTAAGTAACCTACCATATTTGAATCTACATACCCATGTAGAGAAGTGCTTGACCCTGCATAGCATGTATACCTGATGCTGGTCCCTCTCAGATACCTGAGAATCCACTGAACTGCTTTCCAGTGCTCCTTTTCTAAATTGCTCCCACTGCTTGGGTAATATCAGGTCTAGTACTCATGTACTCAACCTCATCATGTGATTCAAGACATTGTTCTGTGAACTATCCAACCATAGGTGTGCAAACCAATTTTGCATCCTGCATATTGAACCTCTCCACTACCTTATTCACATAATCCTCTGGAGACAAAATCAACCTGTGACTTTCCTTGTCTCTAGAAATACTCATGCCAAAGAATTTCTTTGCTGCTTCCAAATCCTTCATGGCATACATGTGAGCTAATTTTACTTTTAGCTCAGCAATTCCCTGCAAGTGTGACCCTACAAAAATCATATACACTACATACAGTAATAGAATAATGTAGCTAATATTATCCAACCTGGTAAAATAAACACAATGGTCACATTGACATTGACTAAAGCCATGCTTTGTCATACACCTGTCAAACCTTAAACAACATTGTCCTGTAGCTTGCTCAAGACCATATAACCTGGCCTTCTATCTCACCTGTCCATTCTCTCCTTTCTTTAACCTAGGAATCCATTCATCTTTCAGTGCTTTCATCTCGGTTGGCAACTCTACCAAATCCCCCATTTGGTTCTTTCCCAAGGAATCAATTTCCTCATTCATGCCATGCTCCCACTGTTTTCTAGATTTTACCTGCATTGCCTCTTCAAAACTTCCTGGTTCTTGACCATCAGTGAGTAACAAGTAGTGTAAAGAAGGGGAATAATGAATTTGAGGCTTACTTACCCTTTTAGTCCTCCTTATGGGTGTTTGAGACTCCTTGACAGCTTGTTGTCCACCCAAAATTTGTTTTAATAGTGACCGATCTTGGTCACCTCTGGCCGACCTTGGTCTGCACCCAACTGATGTTGATTCCTCTTGATCGTCAACATTGGTTCCCTGATCGACGTCGATGTCCACTTGCCCGACATCACTGATTTTGGTTTGCACATGATCGACGTTGGTTCCTGCCTGTTCAACGTCAATTCTCACCTGACCGATGTCGGTAACTGTGTTTTGTTGTGAGTGATAATTTTTACCAGTGAGCTCATTTTAGATCATAACCTTGTCCAAATCAACACTTCCCTACTCAGAATTATTCAACCCCTTGAGCTGATCTCTGTCCATCATCTTCTCCTTGAAAACCAAGGCTTTCTAGTTCTTAACGTTGTCAAAAACATCATATTTCCTCTTCCTGCAATAAACCCAATCCTTTCTTGTAGCATAACACTACTCATAGAAATCTCGATCTATGATTTTCAAATCTAAACTCATACCTTTTGACTTAAGAACATCCATTCCCTTCTCACTCATGTGACCAAGCCTACAGAGCCACATCTTTGCATCTACATCTGAAGTAGATAAAATAGAAGGAGAATCAGTGATACAAGTAGATAGATAAAGTGTACCTATTTTCTTACCACATGCTAATTCAAGTGCACCCTTGGAAACTTTCCAATATACCACTATGAGAGTTACTGTGCAACCCTCATCACCCAACTTTCTTATATAAATTAGACTCCTCTTCAGGACTGGCACATGCATGACATCCTTCAACACCCATGTGTTGCCCGTTTACAATTTCAGCTGCACTTCCCCTTTGCCAACAATTTGACAAGGCTCACCAACCCCTAAATAAATCTTTCCAAAGTCTTCATGGACATAATCATGGAAAAATACTTTATTTGGGGTTTCATGTAAAGAGGCAACAAAATCTAAAAGCCAAGATTCTACTTTATCCAAGGAACATATAAGAGCACTCTGTACAACAATACCTGCATCATTTGCTTCTTTATTTCTTTCATGATAATATTATACCAACCAACAATCTTTCTTTACATGCCCTTTCTTTCCACAATACCGTAATTGATAATTCTTGCCATTGAATTTCTCCATTCTTAGCTTACTTTCTTCTACCATTGCTTTACTCCCACTCAATCAGAAACCCCAGAGAGTGACCTGTAATCAACAAACACTAACATGATCTGATACCACCTATTATTGAACCAAGCTCTATAACCAATTGTTAGGATCCTACTCCTTAAGAGCACACTTGATTACCTTTGTATAAGCAACTAAACACAGAATTAAACCTGAAGTAATATGTAACTAGAATTCAGAAATAACACAAAATATGAGAGACAATATAATCTTGTATTAACACTCTTCCAAAAAGAAATACAATGAAGAAATCACACTCTTCCCACACCTCTTGGGTGTATATTAATTCTCCCTCAAGAGCTCTCTCTCTCAATCAATTACAACCATAACTCAACACTGAGTTGTTCCCTCCACCAGTAAGTGATCAACTCAACCATTATTGCCTACTTCCAGTCCACCAAGTACTCCAAGTAGATCTCTTTGATCTTGCACACCTGCAAACCAACTGATCTTACTTACCATGTAGATCTCCCTTGATCTTGCTACCTACAGATCAACTGATCTTACAATTGGAAGAACCCTTGTCCTTGTCCTTAACAAGTCCTTTTGATCCTTCACACTTTACAATACAGCCCCATGGGTCTCTTAAATAGATCCCATACAAACAATAATTAGAATTCCTAATTACAATAATTAAAAATTCAGACTCAAGACTAAAATTAGTCTGTACATGCAAACTGACTGTTTGTCTAAAATTAGACCAATTCTGGAACGCACAGACGACTGACGTCGGTTCCTTCCTGACCGATGCCGGCCAATGTCTAATTGATGCGGTTTTTGTGTAAATGGATATGATCAATGTCAGTTGATCAGACTGACGTCAGTTATTGTAACACTTAGCAACCTCCTCCATTTGCATTAGTGAAGCTTTTAGCTCCACAACTTAACAGTAGACACAAACATGCTCATGGATAAAGTTATGATAAATCCCATGTTCAATGTCATTACTATAATTTTTTTAGAAATTATGTAAATGACTGTATAAATAAACAATTTGAAATGAATAGGTAGAATGAAATTTTTTCAACAGAAAATCAATCTGAAAAATGAGAATACTGATTCAATGTTCATTACCTGTAATGTTATACAAAAAAGTTTAAAATAAGTATGGATTTTAGATAGTGGTTGTAGAAATAATATGAGTGGAAACAAGGACATGTTTAAAAATATAGATGAATCTATGCAATCATAAGTGAAATTGGGAGATGATAAAAAAATAACTATAATGGGTAAAGGGATCATAGAAATTTAAAACTAATCAAGCAAAGAAAAGGAAAAGTCTAGATGTGTATTATGTTCCTAATCTTAAACATAATCTAATGAGCATTGGGTAGCTAGTACATAAGGGATTTAATATTTATTTTGAGAAAGATGCATGTGTGATTATAGATAGCAATGGAAGGTTGACTACAAAGGTCCAAATGACATAAAATAAGATGTTTCCCTTAAGTTTACAAAGTGAATTCTCAATAGAATTTAAATATATCATATAAATATCAGTCATGGTTATGGAATTTAAGGTTTATCCATCTAAGTTTTAGTGGCCTAATTTTTTTTCATATAAAGAACATGGTGAATGCATTGCCTTTGATTGGCCAACCAAAAAAAATTTGTGAAGGTTGTATTCTTAGTAAGCAAAACATAGAATTATTTCCCATTGGAAAGTTGTATAGAGAAAGAACTCCACTAGAGATTATGTATTCAGATTTATGTGGGCCTATGTAGACACCTTTAATAGGAAACAATTTTTACTTCATGACTTTTATAGATGATTATACCAAAAACATGAGTATAATTTTTGAAATATAAATCAAAAGCTTTGGAATATTTCAATAATTTAAAGCTTTGGTTTAGAATTAAAGTGGACACTACATAAAGGTAAAAAAAATAAAAAAAAGGTTTTTAATATGTGTCCAATGATTTTCTATTTTTTTTTTAAATAAATGGGATCAAGAAACAATTCACTACTAGGAGGTGTAGAGACCTAAAACTGGCCATCGATAACCTCCAACTAGGCTTTTGACCAATTCTTACCAAAATGCACAATTTGGCCTAAAAACACTAAAGCACATTAAAATATTTGAAATTGACATATTCAAGTGCCAATTTTGGCCAAGGTATCCCTAAATAGGATAGTGTAGTTTATGGGCCAGCTAACTTTGATCAAATCATTTCAAGTCAAAATGACATTTTCACACCTGGGTACTCTGGGTTGCTCTTTTCTATCAAATTTATTGTACAAGGCATGTGCCTTTGTTATTTTATGTTGACAACATTTTAAATGGGATAATGGATCCATCGCATCTAACATTGATGTCCAATTCTAATCCAGTCAAATTTTGGACCAAAAACAAGGCATTCTGATCAATTTGAGTAATTTGTACACAAAGTGCTTAATCATGCTTAAGAGATAATTAAACAAAATTAGATCCTAATTAAGAATTTCATGGAAATTTGTTGAATACTTTTTTATAGAAATGAATATTGAATATATGCATCATCAAGTGACATCATTTCTTGGGAAGACATCTCTAGGCCATAAATGCCACAAATATCAGGATTCATGCTTCCCATGCCTCATCAAAGCCCTTCCATGCCTATTCAATACCTCTCTATCCCAAATATTAATGGGGATATTTATAGAATGAATTTAATATTTGGATTTATAAATGGCCACACATCTCAATCTTGAGATGGACGATCATGGTTGATCCTCAAAATATTCCAAAAGTTTATAAATAGAGAGGCCATGAACATCATTTCTAAGCTATTTTGGTGCAAAGTTATAATTCTCAAATATATTCAAGAAGCTTAACTTGTGAAAAGTTACCATGCTAAATTTATTCTAAAAATCTCTCACATGCCAAAGTTATGATGCCAAAATATTGAAGCTAAAGTCAAGCAAGGTGCCAAGGAGAGATGGAGGTAGTCAAGTCTCTATTGATGCAGACTTCATGAGCACAAACCAAGTAAGCCACTACAAAAAAGCATTTATATCATCCAAGGAATCTAAATAGTTCTTATTTTTCCTTACTTTTTAGTTGTTCTTTTCATTTGTTTTTGTTATTAAGCTCACCCTAGTAACTAGGCATGAATGTGTTAGTTTAGTGTGTTTTTCATTTGATTTATCCACTAACACAATACTAATCTCCCCTTCATCATCAAATTCTTAGTTCACATAATGACACACCTGGTGGGACTAAACTCATCCCACATATGAGGGAGAGCATGAGGAAACTTTAAAATTTCAATTTGGATGCTTAAAACTTTCTCTACAGTGATTTTTTAACTTTATTTGGCCAGATTTTATCTTCACGGGTTTACACAGGTAATCGTCGACGATCAGAGGAACTGCTGATGGTTAAGTAAAACATCAATGATCATTTTCAACCATTTATGATCAAGTGAAACCATCATTAGTTAGGTATAACCATCAGCGGTCACTATCTCTTTCTTGACTCGAGAGCTTCCATTTTAAAATGCTTGGTTTGGGGCTATTCAAACTCCATTTTTGATGATTTTTTTTTAAAACCACATGTTTTCTTCCAAATTTTTAGAATTTAGCATTAGTTTAGCTTCAAATTTCATATATTTTTCACAAAAATTTAAAACTATCTTTAAATGTTTCTAATTTAACACATTTTCTTTTGGGGTGATGCCTTCAGGGTAGATAGGTAACTAGCGAACTTGGAATTTGTTAAATCATGCTATTAAGACATCATTGGCATATTTTTAAAATGAATTAGTAATATTTTTTTTGTTCTTAATGAAAAATTTAGGTGCCTAAGTGAATTTTTTGATAAGTTAGGCATTCAAAGTTATAACTTAAGACCAAGGGATCAAAAGAACACCACCCAATCTTTCAACTTGGTGCTTAAAAATGAACTCACCTTTCCAAGATTTTTGTATTCAATTAGTTTTTTGATCTAATTTGTTTGGCAAAAAGAGGTATGCCACATGTATGCTCTTCCACTTGTACCCTTTAGGTAACCCTTGGAATCAAAATCACCATTCCTATTACAAAAAGCCTAGTCCAAGGCATAGAAAGAAAGTTGTTTAAAGCAATCCCCAAAAACTCACAATAGTATTGGGTGACCTTGACATGACCCTAAATTCTTTCTATTTTATGATTTTTTATTTTATGCAAACTTAGCTTGTGAGGGGGATGTTATTACCTACCATGATTTATTTATGGAAGCTTTGACCTAGGATTTCATCTCCTGACATTGACTTCATCCACTCCTTTTGAGTTACACACAGGGGGTATTTACACTTTGGACATCACACTACACTAAGCGAATAACAGGATGTAGTGGTTACAAAAAGGTCAAGACATTTTTGTAACAAGCCAAGTGCCATGGATACCCAATTTTTGTGATTTTCTTTTGCATCATTTGATGTGAAAGTTATTGTGTAATTGATCCCCCTAGAAATGTTCAAAAACTTGCTAGTGTAGTCAACCCCATATTGTCATTACCCTTGCTAGGATTTGGATGATTATACTTAGTGTATTTTGGTCATTTTTGCTTGGTATGTTTGGAGGCTAAAACTTATTTTTTTGTTCATAAACCATGCTAGAACCATGTATTTAAGTTGAGGAGGGTAGCATCATGCTGCCCAAATCATGTCAAACCATTTTGCCTTTGAGTCTTTGAAACATAGCATTAGTCACATCATTTGAGCATGCTTATGCCATTAGGCTAATCAATTTGTTTCAAGACTTGTTTACCATTGTATAAAAAAATATTTATTTCAAACTATTTTTCATCAACTATTTAGACCTTTTTTATGTGTCGTCATGTTGTCCAATCTTGTCTAGCTTGTTTGGTCAAATCCTAGTTTTCAATTAATCTTGATAAGTTTGCATTCAAACATTGATTGATTTTTGTTTAGGCCTTAATTCATGGAGTTGATACATAGATCTCTCTCTTTTGGGTTACATAACTTGGTTAATTAATTGCCCAAATTTGACCACTATTGATGGTTTGTTGTTTCAATGCCTATCCTTATTATTGTTTGTGCCTTTATTTAGGAGAACACAACCTTTCTCCAAGAGCCTTTTGCCTCATGCCTTATACCAACTGATCATGTTTATGTTTGATTCTATGTGTCAGGTCTATGTCAAAGTTGTTTCCAAATTTTTTAGATTAAATCAAAACACATCATGCCTTTATTTCAAGTCTAGCTTTTGATGTTGTTTGGCCAAAAGTCCTAGCATAGCCTGTTTGAGCCTAGTTTTTGACTCCACGTTTGGACAAAAGACATAGTAACTCACCTTTTTCCTTTCCTAGTTTAAACCTTGTTTGGAACACTTTGACCTAGACTTTTGATATATTGGTTTTTATTCAGATGTTTGACCTTTTGTGCATATGACATTTGACATTAGACATTTGAAGTTAGACTATTTTATGCCAAGTCTTAACACAAACCATTTTGGAGATACAGCTCCACTTTCAAACTAGTTATGGAGGTACAACTCCATACTTTCAACCAAGTTAGACCAAATTTGAACCATTTCTCTTTTTGACATAGTTTTTTAGAGTTTGTAAAACTTTGTGCCTTTTTATTTTCAGAGTTTTCATCATTTATGCAGATATGTCTAGCTACACCTATGGTGGAGTCACGTATAATCTAACTTATGATAAAATGGCCACATAAAATGACTTTTATGGCTTTATTCAAGATGCCAATAATTTTAATATGTTTTGTGAGATAGATTTCTATCCACCTCATAATAATCATTCATGGGAACAAAGTCATGAACCAACTTATGATCCAACTCAAGACCTTGATTGGTATGAAGAGGCTTGTGAGAAAGACTTTAAAGACCCAACTATAGATAATGTTGTTTGAGATACAGATCCATACCCTCTTTACAATAATTAGTACATGAAACATAACCAAGAACCAGCTTATGGGCCAACTCATGATTAGGATGATATGACTTATGAGGAAGACTTAGATGCTTTGGCTTATACGATTAATTAGGATCTACCACATCATACCATTTCTGTTCTAGGACCACAATGTCGCACCATTCACATAACAAGACCTCATCCTTTGGCTTGTGTGAGTAACCTTGCTTTACCAGGACCTTGTTCTTTGGATTGTTCAAGAAATCAAACTCCATAATGCCCCATTATCATTCTAGGACTTCATCCTTTGGCTTGTGCAATCAATCATGGTCCACACTGCCCTATCATTACCATTTCATGACTTTGTCCTTTAGCTCATGTGAGGAATCATGCTCCCTAATTCTCTATCATTATCTAACCACATGCCATTCCTTGTTTAGTACCAATCCCATCTAAACCTCAACTGATCCAATCATTCAAAGACCAAGCTATGTTCAAAACTAGTATTTTCCAACTCATTGAAAACCAAGGCCAAAATAACCCACCAATCCAAAATATTTTTGTTAAACCAATCACTTGTGATAAGTCAACCTATGATGAATCACATATTAATCTTATACCAGTTGTCAAGGAGTATCACTTTGATAAGCTAATCTTTTTTGAGTCACTTTTTAATGATTATAACCACATTTGGGCAAACCATTACCTCGATCATATGCCTATTTTCAAGAGCCTCCTATTGATAATCTAGTCTTTGAAGAGTTGTCTCTTGACCTTTTTCCCATCTTAGAGGAGTCTCACTTTAACAAACCAATTTTTTTGGAGCCCATTATGCCATCACTGGTTGTTACTTTTCCAAAAACAGACATTCAATAAGACATCATTATAACAAAGTACCCATCAGATGAAGAATCAAAGTTAGAGTTAGGTTATATTATTGAACTAATATTAGATTTAGCATTAGAATCAGAATCAACATTAGTCTTAACATTAGATTTAGAGACTAATGAGTTAGAATCAAATTCAGATATAGAATATGTTCATGACTATTAAAACATTGGTTATGCATGCCTTGCAGATCAATTTGAATATAATTGTGATCCTTCTATAATTTTTGAGGATGAGTACTTAAACTTTGACATAATTTATCCTAGTATATTTTACAAAGATTGTGCAGCCTCTCCCCATTCCATTACTATTCTACAGGCCACTACCATCAACCCAAATAGCCATATTATCAACATTCCATTTCCCATAAGTATCGATTAAGATTGATATAATCACACTTTCTTGAACTATATCCATGGAAACATAGCAGTTGAAGATGAGCAAGGAGGCCAAGACCAAATTCATGTAGTAGAAGAACACTCTCCTAGTGAAACCTTTTCAGATGCACCAGGGGATAAGAAAATTTCAAACTCAGCATCTTCTAGTAAATTTTTTTTAAAAATGCTAGAAGAAAATCAAAGTCAAAAGTCAACATTCCTTAGTGAAACCTTATCAGAGGTGCTATGGGACAATCAAGACAACTTCATTGGTGAAAACCTCTTTGAGGTGCCAATAGCTGAGCATAAAATTTCTTCAATGCTTGATGAAGATAATATCAAAGATCAAATCAAAATAGCTTCCAATATACATCCTAATCAGGTGGTAGCTACTCTCAAGATCAAACAACAAAAAAATTGGTGGTCCTATCAAGATCATCTTTAGAGGTCTTAGGCCCCACCACAACCAAAGATATGTTAAATCTAACATTAGCAACATTACATGTGACTAAAATTATCGATCTTCATTTATTTCCCCTCCATCATCCATTCCATTATCATCTACCATTCCATTTCATAATCAAACCTACCATCCATTATTTGTCCTTGTTTACCATCCACGGCCACACTTTCTATTATAGAGGCTACAAAGATACCTATTGGCCATTTTTGGCCCACATATCAAAATTTGCCTAAGTATGAAAAAGAGACCATATGAGGCAAGATAATGGCAAGTCTTTGGGAGGACTTCAGGTTTTTTAGTATTAACAACTTCATGTTTCTAAGGGCACAGTGTAAATTGGGTTTCCAATAGTGCTTGACTTTTAAATGTTTTATAAGTAGAATTAATTTGGGTTTATGAACCTAAATTATTCATGGACAATGTATTTTGGGTTTGCCAAAGAGCACTACTTGATTACTTCATAAGTTATGAGTAGTCAGAAGCTTGAAATAAGTAAAAGGGCTTGACAAACCTGATTTGGTCTTAAAGAATAGTGTTTATCAGGTTCTTCAAGGGACAAGTCTTCTCCATAAATCCAAAGGGCATTTTCAAAATGCTAAAGGGCCCTTTTTTGGCAAATAGGATCTTTTCAACATTTCTAAGAGACCAATCAAATTTTTTGAAGGTCATTTTCATAAATCCAAAGGGCTTTTCCATCTCCAAGTGGATAGTTGCAAGTTTCTCAAAGGGTATGTTACCCTTCGGAAAGACCATTTCAAAATTATTGAAGGCTATCTTTCCCTTTGGGAGGATCAATTGCAGAATTCTGAAGGGACATGAAGGAAGCCTGAAGGGTCTCTCACCCTTTGAGAAAGTTCATTTTAAAAATTCTGAAAGGTAATTTCTGAAGACAGATGTGGGAAAAAAGTCCAAAGGAATTCCTATAAACAAATTGTCCAAATAAATTCCTTCAGGAGATTTTACCAACATAATTAATATGAGAAAGAAGCTCGAGACCAAGTGTCTAAAAGAAATGATGAACCAATGAATGTCAAAATTAGAATAAGCGACTAGCCATTGGAAGTAATTGGGTTTGAAAAGCTTGAAATCTTAAGGCTTGGAAACAAAAAAGTGAGAAGACTTCAAGATGGATAAGTTTGAAGTAAGTAGGCTTAGAGAACCCTAATTAATCTACATAGAGTAAATCAGGTTTCTCTAAGTACTCTACTTAAAAATCTTATAGGTAAAGGATCTGAGAAAGTTCAAAGTTAGAGAGATCAAAGAACCCGAATTACTCTGCATAGAGTAAATCATGATTCTTTAAGTGTTTGAATTGAGCTTGGTCTAGAAACATGAGAATCATGATGCAATGAATGAAAGGCTACCATGTGGCATAAACTTTAGTAGAAAGAGCCAATCCGTAAAGGACAAGTGGCACAAGGATGACCAATGAGTATGGGAGAGTCCAAGTGACTGGTAGCTAGAAATTATGAAGGCTCTCATCTGTCATAGTTTGCTCCCCACAATCATTATTTGATTCTTAAATGTGTCATGCCAAGAAGAGACATTCCAGTCGCTCACAACATGGCTTCTCAGATGTGCCAAAGAAAAACTTAAAGATGGGAGGGGCTCGAGAGGATTGTTGAGTGATTCTGAGTAGTGCATTTAGGGACAGTAAGGAAGTACAATGTCAAAATTCTAGCCATCAATGACTTCTTTTTCCCCCTTCTCTCCCCCCCTTTTATATATAAATAGAGGCCTTGGAGCCAAGAAAATGATCCCCATATTGGTGATAGGATTACTCTATAAAAATTGATTTGTAAAAGACTCTTTTGAAGTAATACAAGAAAGACTTCTCTATTTTTGGTTAAAACAAGTGTGCACATTTGGTTTCATTTGAAAAATGTATGATTATCATTCATCACCTATAATTATTTCTAGCACCTTGCTTTTGATCATGTCATTTTTGTGCAATATTGTGTGAAGTGTCTATTTTTTGAGCTCTCTTTGAAGTGTTACTAGTTCATAGTGTTTCTCATATTTCCAGAATAGGTCTATGAGAAACACTATGTCCTATTTGGGTTCATTAGTAGTTGGCTCTTTTCCCAAACCAAGTGGATCACTTATTTTTGGTGCATCACCTCCCTTAGCTTAGATTTCCTTTTCAATCATCCTCCTACCCCTTTTCCTTAGATAATAGTAGATTTTAGTGTGAGATCAAGAGCCAAAGTGAAGCACCTAAGGAACTAACCTCATAAAAAAGCCTAAAGGTTCAACCTCACTAGAGATTGTCCCCATACTTGTATTTGGAGGTGAGGGAGCCAAAAGAAATCTCTCATAAGGGTACAATTCCAAGATATAATAGTTCTAATACACCTAGTGAGACAAATACCATTTCATTTTCATTTTTATGATATATTGGTCAAGTTTGATGTTGTTTTGATCATTTTGCAGTAGTGGTAGCATTCATCCTTTAGCATCTAGCGACTCCAAAGAACACCCAGCTATCTGTTGGTAGAGCAATAGCTATATTTCATGCCAAAGGTGACTAAAAAATTGACTTTTATATGTATTCCTTTTGATTTTTTTGAATTAGCTTTAAACTTATTCAGAAGGTTAAGGTTCACCCATACTCACCCTTACGTAAGAAGCTACTTTCCTAAACCATTCATAAAGTATACCTATGCAAGAAGATCCTTGTTATCCCCTCTTGCTGCTATGACTCCCCAAAGAGATTTTGTGGGATTCAATAGCCAACTCCCTTTGAACTTACCATAGTATGATTCTATGCCAATAGTATCCCTCAAAAGTGTTCCTTATTACATAGGAGACCAAGCTATAACTCCTACTGAGCACATAATAGACATAGCTGACTTCTGAAACATTCATAATATCACAATGAAGAATGTGTCTATTAGTATATTAGTTGTATCTTTCAAATGAAAGGCATTAGATTATTATAGGGGCCTAGATTTTAATTTTATCCACTCATGGGATGAGCTGGGAATAGCCCTATGTAAAAGGTTTACAGATAAGAGTGATAATCTGTCACTTGCAGAGTAGCTAACCAAAATTAAGAGAGTTCCCCATGAAGTCATGCAAGACTTCAATATAAGATTTTAGAAGGCATGGGATAGAATTCTAGTAGTTATTAGACCATCTCTAAACTTTTCTTTCTTGTATTACTTAAAGGCTCTCAATAGCGACATAGTTGTAGTGATTCAATCTATGGGAGGAGACATACCGCCAGATGCATATGACGTGGCCATCAAGGTAGAAAATTTCCTTGTTTAGGCTAGCAAGCTTACTCCCAAACCCCTAATGCCTCTTTTTCCAGAGATTAAACCACCTCCTACAGTTATTCATCCACTTGATGTTATACTTCCAATGCCAACAATTGTTGGTGTGCCTTCACCTAAGTAAGAGAAAGCCTCCACTAGTGGATCCAATGACTTTCAAGAGTAGAAGAATTACTTGGAATTAAAAAGAATGTTCCAATCCTTAGGGAATGATGTGTTCAATGTCAAGAGGCAAGCTTATACAAATCCTTATCAAGATTTGTAGCCTCAACAACAACCCTATCAAGAAAATAGGCCACCCTACAAAGGAAATTTATAAGGATAGTGACAGCCTAACTACGCCAGATAGCATAATTATAATCTAAATGTAGCAGGCCCTTCCAATTCCTTAGTCCTAGTTTAGAATAATATGGTTCTAGAGGTTGAAGGGACAATACCTTGGAATAATTATTTTAGGTAATCTATTATCCCAAATAATGGCTCAAACCAGGCATTTAATGATCAATGTTAGTAGGGTGTTGCTTATGGATATAACGAGGCTCTTATGGCCCAAAGTACAGAGGTGCCCATGTTGACAAAGAAAGAGCAGCCTCTATAAGAATAAGGCTCAAATCAAAGGTTAAACTATTTTGAAGCCTCAATGGTCATTAGTGAGAAAGAGGATTGATATGCATCCAATCCATAGGCTACTCCCAGTTTGGCCCACATTCTAGTCTCAGTGAACATAAGGTTCAAGAGAGGGAATATGGGTGACAATTAGGAAGCTTTCAAAGAACCTCTGGTCACTGCTCCTTCACTAACATAATCAACAGTAGTTTCTCCCAAAACCCAAGCAAATGTTGGGGGTATGCCAATTAATATTCTGGAATAAATGAAGAAATCCAATGTAAGCATACCAATGTGGGACATGTTTTTCATGCCTGGCTAAGTAGACATTATTCAGGAAGGTTTATCCAAGATGAGTGTTTCTATAGCTACAAGTAAGGAACCAAACAAGGAAGTTGAATTCTTCACTAATGCAGCCAAGAGTCCTTTGGGAGAAAGGTCAAGTAATGTGACCAAGTCCCCCATTCTACATCTCATTAATCATCGATGACTCCTTGGTACACAACTGATTGGTAGATAGTGGGGCCAGCACCTCAATCATGCCAAATTATACTACTGACAAATTAAACATCAAGTATAAGCCACACACCAAGGGAGTCATGTAGCTTGATGGTTCTTCTAGAAATCCATTAGGTATTATCAAGAATTTGAGCCTAACCTTGCATGCTTATCCTAGCATGCTATGGTGTAAGATGTGTTGATCCTAGATGTCACTCCTTGCTTTGCATTGTGTCTTTCTAAAGAGTTCACAACCAAGATTGGGGGTTACCTTACAACAGATTGATCTTATATGGAATTCAAAACAAGGTATGGGAATAAGGTCTCAATCAAGGCTGAACCCATGGTATAATTTCACATTGAACCCCATCAGCTAGATAACATAAACCTTGATTATACTATCCTTGAAGAGGATGATTTTACAATTGGTTAGGAGTTGAAAACTCATCCTGAAGAGGTTCTAGACTTTTTCATGGATGAGCTATGGGGATATAACCAGTTTTTCAACCCTTTAGAAGGTGTTGAGGAAAGAGACATGGGTGTCTATCTACTACATGAAGAGAATAAACCCATGCCTTCCCTCATTGGCCCTAAAGAAGACCCCAATGGTTTATGACAGTTGTTCTTTGATGGCTCAAGGGAAAAAAAAGGTGCAGGTGCTAGGGCAATGTTAATTTCACCTTCAGGTAATAAGCTTTTCTATTCCTATAAGTTCTATTTCAGCTACTCTTCAAATGTAGTAAAATATGAAGGCTTGATTCATGGCCTTCAATGAGCTAATAAGAGAGGAATCAAACTACTGCAAGTTTAAGGGGATAATGAGCTCATAGTAAACCATGTTAGAGGCTTGAATATCACAAAAAACCCTTTGATCTATCCTACAAAAATCAAGAGTGGGACCTAATTGAATATTTTGAGGCCTTTGACTTTCAAGCTATCCCAAGAAATTAAAACCAACATGTTGACAAGCTGGCAGTCATGGGACTCAGTTTGACATTCCAAGTGAGCTGAAGGAAACTAAGGTTTAACCACATGTCAAGGTGGTAGTGAGGCCATCAATACCAAATAATGAATCTCACTGGTAGGTTTTTGAGAGTGATAAGCAAATTACTTGCTTCTTATAGCAGGAAGTTGAGTTCTCCTCCTCCAACCAAGCTAAATTGTAGCATCAATATGAGGATCAGATTATTCAGCTGAAGTTGAACAAACTTCCTAAGGGGTTGGCTATAATTGAGGGATTTTTCCATGAAGGAGACCATATGAAGAAACAAAAGGCAGTAATGTCTACTAACAAAGAGAACTATGAGAGATTCCTCATCTTCAAAGACAAACTTCTCAAGCTTGGGAAGGTAAGCAACAAGGTTGAGAGGCATGCCTTCATAGCACTTTGTCAAGATTATGCAAACATTTTTGCTTGGAAGTACATCAACCTAAAGGGTTTTGATCTTGATTTAGCTCAACATACCATATAGTTAGAGTCTAATGCCAAGCACGTAAGGTAGAATTAAAGGCCGGTCAACCCCAAGATAGAAGAGCTTATGAGGAAAGAGTTAAGAAAATTTATCAAGTCCAAGATCATCTTTCCCATCAAACACTCATCATGGGTAGCCAACTTGGTGCCTATAAGAAAAAGGAGTGGGGAGATTAGGATTTGTGTAGAATTTGGAGATTTTAACAAAGTCTCCTTGAAGGATCACTGCCCTCTACCATCCATGGAACAACTTCTCCAAGTAGTTATAGGATTAGAACATTTCACTCTGTTGGATAAATTTTTTGGCTACAACCAATTCTGGGTGAAAGATGAATATCAATACAAGACTACCTTCACCACCAAATGGGGCATGCATGCATACCAAAATATGCCCTTTATTCTATCAAATTCTAGCACAACTTTCCAAAGAGCCATGGACATGGCTTGCCAAGGGTTACTAAACCAAATGGTGCTGGTATACTTGGATGACATCATAGTTTTCTCCAAGAATGCCAGTGAACACATGAACCACCTGAGGATAATTTTTGAAAGGTGTAGAGAGTATGGGATTTCATTTAACCCTAAGAATTTCATGTTTTCCATGAATGAAGGTAATCTATTAGACCATATCATCTCAAAGGAGGGGTTGTCCATTAATCTTAAGAGAATAAGTACCATCTTGGCTTTATCCTTGCCCAAGAATAAGAAAGGAAACCAAAGTTTCCTTGGAAAGATAAACTTTGTGAGAAGATTTATCCCTAGTTTTTCAAGTTTGGTCAAACCCATCACTGATATGTTAAAAAATAACCAAGTGTTCACTTGGTCAAATGAAGGCAAGTCAGCATTTGAGGCTATCAAGCACCCACACTTATGAATCTTGATTTCTTAAGGGATTTCATATTGTATGCTTTCATCAACATTGATAATATATCAGCTATGCTAGTGCAAAGAAATGGTGGACTTGAGTAGCCATTAGCATTTTTCAGTCAAGGGCTTGAAGAGTATGATGTGAGGTATACCTTTGTAGAAAATTAAGTCCTTACAGTAGTAAGGAGCCTCAATAATTTTGGGTCAATGCTATCCAATATCAAAATCCACCTTATGGTGTATTATCATATAGTAAGAGACTTCCTTCTTAACAAGGATTTGAGTGAAAAGAGAGCTGGTTGGATTACTAAAGTCATAGAGTATGACATGGAGATCAAGGTCACTAAGATAGTAAGAGGTAAAGGCTTATGTGAGAATATAGTTGATGACCTTCATGAAGACAAAGAGATCACCTTTGTAACATAAGATAACCTACAAGCAAATGCACCTCCACCTCACACTAGTTGGCTCCATGATGTGATGCACTTTCTGCTAATAAGTGAGTACCCTCAAGGTATGGACAAAGCAAAAAGAATGTATTTCAGACTTCACTCCATACCTTATGTTTTAGTTGATGGGATTTTGTTCAGAAGAGACCTCAATGGAGTGATCTTGAGGTGCATAGATAACGATCAAGTAGCCAAGCTTTTAGAGCATTTCCATGATGGGCTTATAGGAGGTCATTTTGCTCCAAGGACTACTATAGAAAATATCATGAGGGTGGGTTACTACTAGCCCAACCTCTTTAAGGACACTTATGCATAGGTGAGGAAGTGTCAGGAATGTGTTCTTTTCATAGGTAAGCAAAGGTTAGCAACTTTCCCTCTCAACTTGATTTAAGTGGAGCAACCATTCATGTAGTGGGGTTTAGATTTCATTGGTGTGATCAACCCCCCATCAAGTGTAGGGCATAAGTGGGTGCTTACTATAACTGATTACTTCACTAAGTTGGTGGAATCCATTGCATTGAAGGAAGCCCATGAAAGTACAGTCTTAGATTTATATGACAACATTGTGACCAGGTTTGGTGTTCCATCCACTATCATATCTGATAATGCTTTGGATTTCCTTGGTTTGAAAATAAGTGAATGGGGCCTCAAGATGGGCATCTACCTTAGCACTTCCTCAAATTATTACCCTCAAGGTAACGGGCTTACTAAGTCTACAAATAAAAATTTGCTATGAATCATTAAAAGGACTATGGAGGAGAATCAGAGGACGTGGCACACCAAGTTGAAGATAGCCTTATGGGATGAATGGCTAACTCTTAAAGCTACTATTGGCAAATCTCCATATGTTATAGTATATGGAAGGGAGGCTATGTTACCCATTTCTCTTGAGTTGGTTGCATTAGAACTAGCCCATCAATTGGAGCTGATAGAAGATGAACCCATGAATGTGAGATTGGTAGAACTCATAGAACTTGAGGAGAAAAGAGACATTGTAATGAAGATGCTGAAGACACATCAAGCTCAAGTCAAAAAGGCTTTTGATAAGAGAGATATAGTAAATAATTTTAAGGAGTGAGACCTAGTTCTCAAATGGGATTCAAAAAGGGCCAAACCAGGTAACCATACCAAGTTTGACAGCTTGTACAGTGGCCCTTAAGGGATCTATGAACACAAAAAACATAATGCCTTTCATCTTTCCCAACTAGATGGGGAGGTATTACCCATCACAGTCAATGGGATTCATCTAAAAAATTGCTATTAAAGGAGTTTGCAGTTGTTGTATATATTTTACCTTTTGTATAGTTTTTTGTGTTTTATTTTAAGTGCCTTATTCACATCCATTTCAGTTGTGTGTTTTCCCTCCCCTAAGTGCCTTGGGCATAGTTAATTTTATTTTGGTTGTTCTTATTGCTTCAACATAGGTTTCTAGATAGAGCCAACTTTATACAAAAGCAGTGACTCTGTGCCCAATGGATCGAATGAAGCAAATGAGTTGGATTCTCAAGCATAGCAAGTATGCTTCCCTATGAGTCACCAAAAATGTTGGCTATTTTTGGACCACATATCAAAATTTGCCTAAGTATGCAAAAGAGACCATATGAGGCAAGAAAATGGCAAGTCTTGGGGAGGACTTCAGGTTTTCTAGTAATAACAACTTCTAGTTTCTGAGGGTACAGTGCAAATTGGGTTTTCAGCAGTGCTTGACTTCTAAATGTTTTATAAGTAGAAGTAATTTGGGTTTATGAACTTGAATTACTCATGGATAGTGTATTTCATGTTCTCCAAAGATCACTACTTAATTAATTCATAAGTTGTGAGTAGTCAGAAGCCCAAAATAAATAAAAGGGCTTAACAAACTTGATTTGATCTTGAGGAATAGTGCTTATCAGGTTCTTGAAGGGACAAGTCTTCTCCATAAATTTGAAGGGCATTTTCAAAATACTGAAGGGCCCTTTTTAAGAAAATGGGATCTTTGAAAGACCAATAAACTTTTTCAAAGGTCATTTTCATAAATTTGAAGGGTTTTTCCTTCTCCAAGTGGGCAGTTGCAAGTTTTCTGAAGGGTATTGTTAAGACTAACACCCCCCATTTTTTTTTTGGAAAGGGGACCCATGTGAATGTTTCTCAAGCTTCTATATCCTAAAATAAGTGTGAAATATTTTTTGATCATGTTTTGTTGTTTTTAAAAAATCAACTTGAATGTTATTAATTTCAGGTTCCATGAAAGAAGGCAGAGTTCTCAAATAATAAACCCTAGCGATTTGAACTTAAATGTTCACAGGAAAGTCTAGTAGGAAATTTTATGCATAATCAAGTTTTAGCTTAAATTTCATGTGCTTTTGTAGATCTAACACTTTGTGCTTATTTTTTGGATTTGATCCAATGGTGCGTTAAGCTTGAAGATCTAATGACAATCGCTTGACCAAATATTTTAAATCTAATGGTGTGAAAGATAAGTTTCATTATTTTAAAATTGATAGATTTACCCCCATAATTTGACATCTGTGAGGATGTATTTGATGGGACTGGACCCATCAAATTTAAATTGAAATAGATAGATTTCATTGTCTTAAATTTGATAGGTTTGCCCCCATTATTTGACATCTGTGAGGATGTATTTGATAAGACCAAACTTGTCAAATTTAACCTATATAATCCCCAAAGCTTTGAGATCTCATGATGGTCTTACACATGGAATTCAGTTATTATATCAATAAGTTTCATTATTTTAAAATTGACAGGTTTGCCCCCATCATTTGACGTCTATGAGGACGTATTTGACAGGACTGAACTCATCAAATTTAAATTGAAATAGAAAGATTTTATTTTCTTAAAATTGACAGGATCACCCCAATCATTTGACATATATGAGGATGTATTTGACAAAACTAAACCCATCAAATTTAACCTAGATAATTTTTTAAGCCTAATCAAAGGGGGTATTTCTAAAGCCTTTTTAAGAGATTCTTAGTTTTCTTATGAAGACAAGATTGAGACATAAAATCTTGGCCTAAGTCTTTTTACTGATTAAAAAGGTAAGCTTCTTGTAGGATCCAATGGTGATCACTTGCTCATTAGATTTGATCCAATAGTGCACATCAACATGGAAGCCTCAAGATCTCCAAAAGGATCCGATGGTGGTCGCTTGCTTACTTGATTTGATCCAACAGTGCAAGCCAATTGAAGACTTTTCAAAGGCCTCTAAATCTTGATAGATGATATAATTAATAAGCTCAAAGATTAAGAACCAATGAAATGAAAGGACCAGGATTGGATTTTCAAAGCAAAATAAAAAGGACTTTTTGAAAACCAAAGGTCACTCTTCAAATGGCATTTATGAAAATTGTCGTGAAAGGCATTGAACCCTGCCACATAAGCTCCATGTAGGTGTGGAGGATCTAAATGAAAGATATTTCATGATTGAAAAATATAGGAGAGATGATAAGAAAGGTTCCATCATATTTAAGGCATGTATGAGATCAAAGTTGGATGTTTTGGTCATTAAGGCAGAAAAACCCTAAACCCTCCATAAAGAAGGCTAGAATTAGTTCAAATTGATTAGGTGACACTTGAGATAATTGTGAACTAAATTTAAAGTAGGTGCCTTAGTGAGAAATTTGATAGCTTTGCAATTACAATCCACTGTTATCAATGGCAGTGGGTAGGCAACAAATGAATATTGAAGTAGAGCTTTATCTAACTTCAGATGGTGAAGGAAGGTCTTTAGAGACATAGATTCCACAACATTGAATGTATAGGGAATAAGGAATTGGTCTAAATTATTCTTGTTTTTCAAAGAGTTGTAACCAATTTATTAAGCATAAAAGAAGAATGCTTTAGTGTACCAAAGACACAAGGATTTAGTATCAATTCAAATGGCAGGCCTTCATCACACAGCTACTAAACCAAAGGTAATGCATTGCATCAACCTTCTTGTTCTTATTTTCATTGACTACAGAGTAGATGGAGAATGGATTATTCATGAAGGAAATGTCAGTAAAGTTGCATGCATAGCTCCCATGGCCTTTGAGACTCGTTATAAGATCCCTTTACCTTATGTTGATCTTCCTTCCTTAAGATAATGGATAAATTCCCAAAACTTGGATTCAGTTCTTTCACCTTAGTTAATCCAAGGTTCCCATGTTTTTATGACCCCTAATGGTGAGATTCTTATTACCCAATTTAGGGAATGTGTTAGGGTAGCTATAACCTTATTGAATAGGGTTTTTGGTGCCTCTTTTACAATTTATGTGAGTAATGTCTAGGTATCTTATGTCCATTGCATGTTGGAGTGGAACCTAACCCCTTCCATTGGAGACTTGATAAGTTTCTTCTTGGCCAAACAGTTTATAGCCATCAAGAGAAAGACCTCCAGACATTTCTTTATGATGTCTTACCTCTTAGACTCACTCCTTGCCTATATTAATTTCCCTGGCATCTAAAATTGGTCCCCTAATGGTAGGACTACCATTTCCCATCATTAATCCAAACTACATATTTTCAAATATAGGAATCATATGAAATTCATATGTGATGGTGTCTTCCCAGTCCTTTTTGAGACAATCACTGGTATTCCTATGCCTAGACTTCATCTTCTAATCAAAAAACAATTGGAGACCATGGGGGATGTGTGGTTCTATCTATATTGCAGTGTAATAAGGATAGAAGGAATCATGGTCAGCCATACATACTACCCATATATTTTCCCAGTAAATTTATAGAGAAAAAAATTACTTATCAAATCATCCAAGGCATAGATTGGCATTGGAAGAAGAATAAAAAGGCTCAGGTTCATCCCTTCCCATTGGACATTGGTAGAATTATAATCAAATATTAGAAGTAGTTGGAGATCATGGTGGTGCATAGGAACTATTTTAATTTCCAATTAGATAATCTTAATATGTGGGACCCTAATAATAGGGTGGCTAACCATATTCAGGATAGGAAGGTCCTAAAGATTGAGTTCAAGTATCAAACAGGTGTGGGGGATGGTATTTACACAAGGGCAAAGAACTTTGAAGAAGTCCTATCTAGGATTAAAAACTACAACATAACCTTAGAACATAAGCTGGTCAAGGATAATAATCCTTTAGGAGAAATATGGCAGTTAATCCTTTACAACATCACTTGTTATCAAGGCCATCTAGGACTATACATCAAGAACCACCTATTGAGGGATAATCTTTTGAGCCTCAGCAAGGAGAATTGACAAAGTCACCTCAAATTGAACAACTTGAGGATACAAAAGGAAAGGTAAAGCTAAAAGTGAGGAGTCCAAGATTGAGCAAAGACCTATTAAAAGTCTCCAAATTCAGGCATCCCCACTAAGGCCTTCTTCCCTAATAGAATTTATCAGCTTAATTGCTTTGGAAACTAGAGAAATAGCGGAGAGTGCCCTTGTTAACATCATGGCCACTTGTGGTTCAGACAAAGAAGAAGAACCATCTGAGGAAGTAGGCAAAGAGTTGGTTTCATTGAGTGGTGGAAAGAGATAGGCAAAATTAGCCTTAGTTTCCCTGGCTCCAAGAAAGAAGCCTAGGTTAACTTTCACTCACCCCACTAGTGAAATAAATGTCTTTAGTGATGAGAATCCTATTCATGGACCAACCATTCCTAATTAGTTTTTTTATGGGAAGTTCTAAAAAATCCCATCTCTTTCTCCTTCACTAGCTCTGACTCAAGTGGACATAGGTGTTCAGGATAATGTCAAACCATGGATTCAGGATATATTAAACAAACAAGTAGAGAGAAGCATTCAGATTCTTCATAACAAGGAAATCCAATAGATTGGTACCCTAAGAACCTCTGTAAGTTTAAATTTAGATATTATTGAATAACCATAGGTGAAAAAACTTGATCCTCAAGTCCAATTTAATCTAGAGACATCAACTCTTGAAAGAGTAGTGACCAAGAAAGTCATTGTTGGTACTAAGAAGTTCACCTTGCAGAAGGTGAAGCCATTTATAGGTTTAAATCCTATTCAAAGACAAGCAATAGGGGAGCATCCTATTTTTCAAGAGGATGTAGCTAGTGTGGTACTGGATCAATCAACAATGACCTTGGATGGAGTTCAAGGATTGAAACAGATGATCCTCAACTTGGAAAAATAAAAGCAAGATTTTGAAGCTTAGGTCTTCTTGACAATTCCTAAAAATATATTACAAATTTTGGATAAATCCTTGATGGATGCATTCAAGAATTTGAAAAGCATTAAGTATATATTGAGTGCTTTGGACCATCAATTTGAGATGGCATAAACCTTGATCATCCAGTGGTAGAATTCTCAAGCTCAGATGGAGGAGCTCATCAAGGAACATAAGACAAAGTAGGCCTTGAACTTCAATATTATCAAACTCAAACATCTGGACATCCTCATCGTAATTGTGATAGATAAAAAAGAAGATTTGATCACCTGGAGTAGTGATGTTAAGGACTTCAGCAAGAGAGACACAGATCTGGTAAACCAGATTGAGAAACTTCTAAGGAATCTATTAAATAACCCTTCTCAAACCACTACTTTAGGCTTGATTGATGATGAAGAATTCAAGTAGAGGGTTGAAACCCACATCCAAGGCATCATAGATAACCAAGGTCATTCAGCTAAGGATAACCATAAAACCCTTGATACCATTACTTTTGTAGGGAATTAAATTACAGAAGTATAATTTGTCAAGGAACTTGTATCTTGGACATATAGTGAATTTGACAAGTTAGTGGATAAAGAAGGGGGTTCTCTAATGAAGCTTGCAGTGGATTTTGAGTTGATCAAGGAGAAATACACCAAGGTGAAGGACTTTTCAAATAGGGTTAATTGGAAGGACCCACCAATGGAATTCCTAAAGGAATATTCTTGTTGTAAAATATATGCTAGTCTATTAGAATATACTCTTTCTTGTCAAGTTGGCATGTTTTTTCTTGCATTATGGCTTTATATCAAGGATAGTTGTCCTTATCCACATCTGGATATTTTAGAAAGTTAACCAGTTAACCACTTATGTTTCCTATAAATAGGTAGATGGTTATCATTTGTAAAGAGAGTTTTTGAGCAATTGATACTAGGAGAATTTAATACAACTAAGGAATTTTGAAAAGATTATCTAATCATTTTTGTTAAATGTCTATGTTATCTCTCAATTATAGGGAGTTATCTTGAATTTGAATGATTCTTATTGTTTGAGTTACATTCTTTGTCATAGGGTTGTTAATTTGTGCTAAATGCTAAATTGACTGTAAAGATCTCAAATATACTTCATTTTATTTGCTCTGTATTTGGATGTACTTATGTATCTAGATCATAACAACAAAACTTTAAAGTAAATTTGGTTCTTACTTATGATTCATATTTTTCCTTTGAATTTTTCTTGATTTGTGATATAATTTAAGCTTATGCTATTTTATAACATAAATTGGTTCAAATGTACTCAAAGTAATTGGAATTTTGTCATAATATTTGAGATGAAAACCTGCAATCATGTTTCTTTTTTCTTTACCCTTACTTTTTTCTTATTTTTATCAAGATTCACTCCAGCTTAAAGATCATTGTTAATAATCATTTAGTTTGACTACCAAATTCTCAGAATTATTAAGTATTCAAATAGTATAGACCCTGGTGGCTCCCAACCACTAAATCAAATAAATATTGTGGATAATTTCCATCCTTTGCTTCTATTCCACCAAAGACAATCATTGAATAGTCACAAACTACAACTCATGCCATGGAATCTCAAAATCCTAAAATGAGAAGTGTTATTCAACACTAAGAGCACCTGTGGTATAATTAGAAGCATCAATAGGTATGTTACCCTTTAGAAGGACCATTTAAAATTTTTGGAAGGGTATCTTTCCCTTCAGGAGGATCATTTATGGAAGTCTGAAGGGACATGCAGGAAGCCCGAAGGGTCTCTCACCCTTCGAGAAAGTTCATTTTTAAAAGTCTAAAAGGAAATTTCTGAAGATAAATGTAGATAAAAAGTCCAAAGGAATTTTTTTAGATAAATTTTCCAAAGAAATTCCTTCAGGAGATTTGCCTGAAAGAAATAAGTTGAGAAAGAAGCCCGAGAAGGAAATGATGGGCCAATGGATGTCAAAATCAGAATAAGTGACTAGCCATTGGAAGTAATCAAGTTTGAAAAGATTTAAATCTTAAGGCTTGGAAACAAAAAAGTGAGAAGACTTCAAGATGGATAAGTCCAAATTAATTAAGATTAGAGAACTTAAATTAATCTGCATAGAGTACATGAGTTTCTCCAAGTACTCTACTTAAGAGGCTTATAAGTAAAGGATCTAGGAAATTTTGAAGTTAGAGAGATCAAAGAACCCAAATTTTTTTGTATAGAGTAAATTAAGATTCTTTAAGTGTTTGAATTGAGCTTGGTCTAGCAACACGAGAATCATGATGCAATAAATTAAAGGCTACCACATGGCATAAGCTAGAGCAAAAAGAGCCAATTGATAAAGGAAAAGTGGCACAAGGATGACCAATGAGAATGAGAGAGTCCAAGCAAATAGTAGCTAAAAATTATGAAGGCTCTCATCTTCCATATCTCACTCCTGTAAATCACCATTCGACGCTTAACTACATCATGCCAAGAAGAGACATTCCAGTCACTCACAACATGGCTTCTTAGATGCACCAAAGAAAAACTTAAAGATGGGAGGGGCTCGAGAGGATTGTTGAGTGATCTTAAACAACACATTTAAGGAAAATAAGGAGGTATAATGTCAAAATTACAACCATCAATGATTTTTACTTTCCTCCCCTTCTCTCTCCCCCCTTTTTTATATAAATAGAGGCCTTGGAGCCAAGAAAATGATCCATGAATTGGTGATAGAATTACTCTACAAAAATCGCTTTGTAAAAGACTCTTTTGAAGCAATACAAGGAAGACTTATCTATTTTTGGTTAAAATAAGTGTGCACATTTGGTTTCATTTGTAGAATGTATGATTGTCATTCATCACCTATAATTTTTTCTAGCACCTTGATTTTGATCCTATCAGTTTTGTGCAAGATTACATGAAGTGTCTATTTGTTGAGCTCTCTTTGAAGTATTACCAGTTCATAGTGTCTCCTATAGACCTATTTTTTTAATCCTTCAAAGTGTAAGGATTTCCTTCAACTTCCATGCAAAATCTCCATGCCTATGGCCTTGAGATAGAAATAGAATAGCTTGTGTCCTATTTGGGTTCATCAATAGTTGTCTCTTTTTTGAAACCAAGTAGATCACTTATTTTTGGTGTATCACCTCCCTTAGCTTAGATTTCCTTTTTATTCATCCTCTTACCCCTTTTCCTTAGATAAGGGTAGATTTTAGTGTGAGATCAAGAGCTGAAGTGAAGCACCAAAGGAACTAGCCTCATAAAAAAGTCCAAAGGTTCAACTTCACCATAAGATACCCACATCCTGAGATTTTCCCCATGCTTGTAGCTAGAGGTGAGGGAGCCTGAATAACTCTCTCAAAAGGGTTTAATTCTAAGCTATAACAATACCTTGTCTCGATGTTTGAAGGAATTGGAATTAACGATAATTAAAGATCACAAAAGCATTCTTGACAACCAAATCTATAGGTAGTTCTTGATAGAGAAACTATTTAGATGAGGTGTGGGCTACCAATTAACATGATCAAGTATTATATTTATATCATTTATTGATTAGGACATACATCTCCCCATCAATAAGAACAACATAATCAAAAACTACACCCAGGCCAAAAACATGTACCATATTGTTTCACATTGCCATGACATTACCATTGTTACATATCTTATTTTCCATTATTTCATACCCAACCATTCACCCCATCACTTGGGGGAAAACCTCTTAACATCCTTATTTACCATTCTACCATACTACCAATCCGTCATTATCCTTAACAATACCATGGCATCCTATCATTCCATTCCTATCTAGATCAAAGCCTATTTTTAATCATCCTATCCAATTCTATTTTGATCTTGGTTACTTTGGTTCTTCCTACATATTTTATGAGTGGAATCTGATCAAGTTTAAATAATCAATATAATCTATGTTTCTAATGACAGTCTATGAAATTAGTGTGACAGTTGATCGAGCAAGATATCTTTCATCTTCCATCCTATATCAAGTTGGTTTATGTTTATAACTGCTTATGGGTAAATCAATGTCTCACCAGTCTTGATACTAATTATAACCACATGTGGGAAAATTAGATCATTGACCTATGTCATTATATCCTAGTTATAACTACCTATGGGCAAACTAGGGGCAACACTTATTTATCATGCATTGATGTATCACCTTTCCATCATTATTTTCATTTGACTGGCCATTTGTTGGATTTGAGAACTTATTGGGACCTAGTTGGTTTTTCCTCACCTTTTATGTGGATGGAATTACTATGACTTGAGGTCATATCAGGACTATGTAGTTCATGCTCAGTTCATGTTGAGGTCACCTCAGTCCCCCTTTCCATACGCTCTCACTATTCTATGAGCAACTAAGCCAAACGCTCTCATCATTTTATGAGAAGGTATCTTGTCATTATCTAATGAGTTAAAATACCTCAAACTTCCAAAAACATTCATAACATTTCAAAAATCCAAAAAACATTTGTCTTGTCTAAGCCTAGTCAGTTATCCTTGATCCACCCTACTGGGACATGGTCATTATTAAGATGCTTATCTATTTCTTTTAGGCTTTATGTTTGTTTGTTTATTTTATGTTATTTTTTTGTTTGTTTGTTCACTTTCCTATTTGTTTGCTTTTAGTATTATTACCTTGACTTAGTGTATATGTGTTCATTTGGTTATTCCTTGTGCATATTATTCTTGAGTCCATCCATATCCATATGTTAACATTATCATCATGGTTTTTATCATTGGTGCATTATTTTTTAGTGTTTATTAGATTAGGAGTCATTTCTTATGCATTTTTTGGCCAAATCTTCATGGTGTTCTATCATGATGCCTACCATCACATGATACAACAAAAAATAGCTTCAAAAAGGTCTAAAATCAATGGAGTTGTAGAAGCTTCTCCTTGGAACCTTGGCAAATCCTTCCATCCCACCCTTGATTAATATAACTCATTTGACCATTCTATTTGTATCATGACTAATAAGGATGAGCATCTCCTTATTTGTAGGTATAATTGAATCATTTCTAATGATCAATCTTATTCTTCTTTTCATCTCTTTCCTCACTTTGTACCTGCTCATCTTTAATCTTTATTCTAGGTTATATCCTTGATTTATGCTTGCCAATTAGCCCTCATTGGGGCACCATCATTTTTATCCAATCTAGGTCATCTTAATGATTATAACCGCCTATGAGCAAATCATTATTTTTGACTTTTTCCTAATTATAAAAGCCTTTAGGCAAATCAGTAATATTTTATAAATCAATGCATGCAAGCATTTTTCTCATTTGGATTAATATAACCATGGGTTAATTCCACCTTTCTTCTTACTTATTTTTGAGGGACCATCCATCCACATATGTGATGGCCACTACCTCGAGGGGGAATCATCCTCGACTTCCTAAACACTATTTGGAGCTTTGTTATTCAATCATCATCTTCTTTTTGGCATACATACCATCTCTCATTATTTGAGAAGACGTTAATGTGCTTATGAATGCCTTCCCAAATAGGAGCAAACTGTAGACACCTAAAAACTAGCTACTGATAACCTCTAACCAAGCTTTTGATCAGTTCTTACTAAAATGCACAATTTGGCCTAAGAAAACTAAAGCACATTAAATATTTGAAATTGATATATTCAAGTTCCAATTTTGGCTAGGGTATCCCTAAATAGGACAGTGCAATTTATGGGCTAGATAACTTTGATCAGATCATTTTGAGTCAAAATGGCATTTTCACACATGGGTGCTTTGGATTGCTCTTTTCTATCAAATTTATTGTACAAGACATGTGCCTTTGTTATTTTGTGTTAACAACATCCTAAATGGAATAATGGATCTAATGCATCTGACATTGACTTTTAATTCTAATCCAGTCAAATTTTAGACTAATAACAAGACATTTTAATCAATTTGAGTAATTTGTGCACAAAGTGCTTAATCATGATTAAGATATAATTAAACTAAATTAGAGCCTAATTGAGAATTCCATGAAAACTTGTTTAATACTTATTTTTAGAAATGAATATTGAATATCTGCATCATCAAGTGACATCATTTCTTGGGAAGACATCCCTAGGCTATAAATGCCATAAATATTAGGATTCATGCCTCCCATGCCTCATCAAAGCCCTTCCATGCCTATTCAATACCCCTCTATCCCAAATATTAATGGGGATATTTGTAGAATGAATTTAATATTTAGATTTATCATGGCCACACATCTCAATATTGAGATGGACGATCATGGTTGATCCTCAAAACATTCCAAAAGTCTATAAATAGAGAGGCCATGAACATCATTTCTAAGCTATTTTGGTGCAAAGTTATTATGCTCAAATATATTCAATAAGCTTAACTTGTGCAAATTTACCATGCCAAATTGATTCCAAGAAGCTCTCACATGCCAAAGTTATGATTCCAAAATAGCCAAGCCAAGCCAAAGCCACAAGGTGCCAAGGAAAAGAGGAGATAGCCAAGCCTCCTTTGATGAAGACTTCATGAGCACAAGCTGAGCAAGCCACTACAACAAATCATTTGGAGCCTCCAAGGAAGGTGAAGGATTCTTGTTTTTCCTTACTTTTTAGTTGTTCTTTTCATTTATTTTTGTTATTAAGCTCACCCTAGTATCTAGGCATGAAGGTGTTAGTTTAGTGTGCTTTTGATTTAATTTATCCACTAACACAATACTAATCTCCCCTTCATTGTCAAATTCCCAGTTCATAGGAGGTATACACCACAATCCAATGGAATTATAGAAATGAAGAAAACAATAATCATGGAGATGGAAAGAATCATGATGAAGGATAAACATTTAATAAATAAGTATTTGGTTGAAGCTATATCTTATGTAGTGTACATTTTGAACCATTCTCCCACAAAGAGTGTAAAATACCAATAACCATAAGAAGCATGGAGTAATAAGAAACACAATGTTTCTCATTTGAGAGTGTTTGGGTGCATTGCATATGCACATGTTCCTAATGAAAAGAAGAAGAAATTAGATGACAAAGGAGAGTGATGTGTTTTATGGGATGTAGTAAGTAGTCAAAAGCTTACAAGTTGTATAATCCGATCATAAATAATATTTTAATCAATAGAGATGTTGAGTTTCTTGAATATGAATAATGGATTTGGAATGGAAATCTACAATAGCAGTAACAAATTGAGATTAAAGAGTTTAGTGAAAGTTACTCTACATTAAAAACTTGATCAAGTAGCAATCAACAAGGACTTGTTCCAATGATACCTCCATCAAATATTTCTAGCTCACATGGAGAAACTTCACCAAAAACACCTAGATATCAATCCACTAACAGTTCAATATCAAAAGAGACTCCAAAGAAGATAAGAAGCATGAGGGAAATATATGAGTTAACTCAAGGTAGCCAACATGATAATTGGATTTCATATTTTTCATTATTTTCTATTGTTGATCCTGTATACTTTGAAGAGGCAATTGAGAATGATAATTGGCAAAACCCCATAGATGATGAAATTAAGGTAATGCAAAAAATCACACATGGCAATTAGTGAATATTCTAGAAGGAAAAGATGCAATTGGTATAAAGTAAATTTATAAGAAAAAGTTTAATGCTTATGGAAATGTTGTGAATCATAAAGCAAGGTTAGTTGTAAAATGATTTTCACAACAACTTGGGATTGATTATAATAATACCTTTTCTCTAGTAGCTAGATTGGATACATTGGGATCTATGTTAGGAATAACAATTCATCATAAATGGAAGGTTTATCAAATGTATGTCAAATCAAATTTTATAAATGGGATATTATAATAATAAGTTTATGTGAAATAACCACCAAGATATGAAAATTTGGGTCAAGAACACAAAATTTATAGATTGAAAAAAGATTTGTATGGACTCAAGCTAGCTCCAAAAGCTTGGTATAGCAAGATTGATTTTCATTTTCTGAAAAATCGATTTAGAAAATTTAGGAGTGAACCAACATTATATATCAAGATAAATGATCAAGGTAAAATTTTGATTGTGTGCCTATATTTTGTTGACTTAATATTTATAAGATATTTTTCAATTGACATGTTCAAATCAACATTAAAGAAATAATTTGAAATGATAAATTTGGGACTAATGAAGTATTTTATTAGCATCAAGGTAAGTCAAACAATGGAATTTTCATTTATCAATAAAAATATGCAAATGATAGTTTTAATATATTTATAATGATTAATTTCAAGCCACCATCCACACCATTTTCCATGTGGTTGGAATTGATCAAAGAAGATAAGGGCTCTAATGTATATCCAAAATTATACAAAAGAATTGTTGGTAGTCTAATATATTTGACAACCACAAGACCTAAAATAATGTATGCAGTAAGTCTAATCTCAAGATTCATGGTGTCACCAAAATATTATCACTATAAAATTGGGTTAATAATGATATATATTAGTGTAACAAAAAATCATGGCATTTTATATTTAACATCAAATGATCTCAAGTTGATAGGATACATTGACAATGACTGTTTTGGAAGTATTGATGACATAAAGAGCAAAATAGGTTACATTTTCCATTTTTTCTTGATATTAGTTTCATGGGCCTCTAAGAAGCAACCTATTGTCACTGTTTCATTATCTGAAGAAAAATGTGTAGTATCCACAACAACAAGTCAAGCAGTATGGATGAGAAGAGTGTTGTCAAAACTAAAGCATGAATAGGAAAATGGGATAAAGATGTTTTGTGATAATAATTCAATGATAAAATTGTCAAAGAATCATGTTTTTCACAAAATTATCAATCACATTGACACAAGATATGATCATATAACTGGTCAACAATGGAGAAATATATTTATAAATTTGTAGGTTTGAAATTCATTATGCAGACATCTTCACCAAGCCATTAGTAAAATAAAGCTTTGAGTATCTAAGATATTTTTTAGGTGTACTAGATTGTGGTAGTTGTGATTAAGGGGGAATGTTTGAATATATATCCCAACTACCCATACCTTTCCACCTATCCACATACCCACCTAACCCCACTTATGACATGCCTTTTGATTGTAAAAGAAGCAAAAGAAAACTCTACAACTTGTAATATTTTAATATTAGAATTTAGAGATCTATAGAATGAAGAATTATTATATGTACTTATGATAGAATCATTTTTAGTAGAAAAATAAGAAGAGAAGCAGGAGAAAAGGAGAGGGGAAGAGAAAACACTCTTATGCACAACATTTTTCATCAATAATTTTTTTTTATTTGTGCATTTCATTGTCTTATATGTGTGTGTGTATTTTCATTCAATACAACAATATTTATGGTTTTAGTTTCTTATTGCACACCCTTTCTTGGATTGTGAAGCATTGATTTTATGCCTCAAAGTGGCAGAAGAAATGAGTATCAATAATCTAAGGGCACTATTTATGATGAATTAGTCATTAAGCAGATTAAAATTTAGTTCTAAGTGAAGAATTATTGCTTAGACATTATATAAACAGAGTTTGGCACCATATTGAAAATTTTGAAGATTTTTACATTAATACAACTCCAAGAGAAAATAATGATAAACAGGATGGTTCAATAGTCTCCACATCATTGATGACTCATTATCCTAGATTTGGGGAAAATAAGTACACCATTGAGATAGAATTTTGCCTTAGTGTTCCTAATAATTTTGAAAAATGGTAGGTTTTCAATGCTGATAAAAAAATAGTTACATTTATTGAGAAGATGGACAATTTTAGAAATCTCTATTTTGAAGACATTGATTCAGCGTATAGGGAATGTACTTCACAAACCAAAGAAGATGGAATTGATCATGAATATAATGAATATGTTGTGATTCAATTGAAGGGGAACAAAATTTTCAAAGGTCTAGTTTTGCTTGAAGATATCTTTGATAAACATGATAGGTTTATCAATAAAAAATCACAAAAATGTCCCCTTAGTTCAGATAACTATAATAAAGTAAATATTGGCTCAAAATTGTATCCTACAATGAAAAAAATTGGAATTATTGTTCACTTGAATAATGCTAAAAGTTCATATCACTCAGAAAATACATAGATATTCTTGCTTATTCATATGTTGATTTAAAATCCTTTCAACCTAAAGAAATGTAGTATACCATTTGTCTCAAGTTAGGGGTGAATCCTTTTAAGTGAAACCAACTGTATTACATTCCAAAAATAGTGGGAACTATTTTTTAATAAATTAATAAAATGTTGAACACAAGGATTGTCTTTCCTACCATCACTTCATATGGTTTTTCAATATTGTGCCTGTACACAATAAAAATGGAGAAATAAGGATTTCTGTCAATTTTTGAAATTTGAATCAAACTTCATTGAAATATAATTACCCACTAACCATCATGGATAAAGTGTTTTAATCCATGACTAGATCAAATATTCTATCAATGCTTAATTGATTCTTAGGTCGTAATCAAATTGGAATCATAAGAGAATACCAACACAAAACTACATTCACTACCCCATATAGTATGTTTTCTTATTGAAGGATGTTGTTCAATATTATTAATGCAGGGGTGACATTTCAAAGGACAATGTACATAGGTTTCCATGATCTAAAAAACAAGTTAATAGTTATTTACATTGATGACTTGACTGTCTTTTCAAAGAGATGAGAAGATCATTGTGAAAATTCTGAAAAGGTATTTTAAATGTGATGAATTTATATTATTTCTTTGAATCCCAAGAAGTTTTTCTTTGGAATCACATAAGGAAATCTGGTAGACTATATTTTTTATAAGGAAGACATGAAAAAATGATCTAGAAAGAGTTAAATCTATTAAAAAGTGTCTCTTCTAGAAAGAAAATTTTGGGTTCATTATTTCTTCAAAAAAAATAATTTTGTAAGGAGATTCATGGCTGAATTCACATAATTAAGAAGGCACATAGTCAACATGAAGAAAGAAAGGTTGTTTTCAAGTGGAGTGAATATATCTATAATGTATTTGAAGAGATAAAAACTACCATTGATTATGCACCAATTCTTGTATGCCTTGATTTTAAAAAGGATTTCGTCATCTACAACTATTCATCAAAACATACCCTCTCAACCATTTTGGTTCATAAAAATTATGGAGTGGAATTGCCTATCACCTTCATGATCTATATATTGGAAAATAATTATATTAAATACTCTACAATGGATAAGTATGTTTACACAGTAGTCAAGGTAGTCAAACAAAACATGTATCATATCTTAAAATCTGATATTATTGGAATAGTACTAAACACAATTGTCAAGTCCATCTTAATGTAATAAGATATTGGTTCTGATAAATGGAAATGGATAGTGAAAGTACATCAATATGATATTGATATCAAGCCCACTAAAATCATTTGAGGACGTGGTGTGTGTAAACTCATGGTATAAAATTAATCCAGTAATGATAATCATGATGAATCTCAATAAGAAAGTGTACCTAAATAATTGCCTCTCACTTTGATCATTGGTTCTACTAGTGAATGGTATTAGAATATAGCACATTTCTTCACGTATGTAGAATGTATTGTAAATCTCAATCCAAAAAATAATATATCAATTAAATTAAAATCCACCAAGTATTTAATATGGGAAAACATGATCTTCAAAATAGGGCTTGATGGTTTCTTTATGAGATGTATTGACAAAGAACAAAAAACATTGTTGTAAGCATTTCACAATCAGACCTATGGAAGGCATTTCAATTCTTTTATGACAACATAATTTATTTTGAAAGCCCATTACTATTGTCCTATAATTTTCAATGATGCTCAAAAGTGGGTTTCAAAGTATGAAGCCTCTCAAAAAAAATTTAGAAGGCCAAGGTTTACTGCACTATTAATGAAACCGAACATGATTGAAGAACCTTTTCAACAATGGGGTCTAGACTTTATTGGCACACCTAATCCAAATTATAATTTTATCCATACTCATGTTCTTATTGCAATTGATTACTTCACAAAGTGGGTGGAAGATGTCCTTGTCAAGAAAACTATTTCTAAAGTGGTATGCAACTTCTTAAAATAAAACATTCTAGTCAAGTACAATGTACCATAAAAAATTGTAATAGACAATGCTTATAAATTTTATTCCTCATAAATCATAGGTTTCTATTAATGATACATGATATCACTATCCCATTCTTTCATATTTTATCCACAAGGGAATGATTAATAAGAGTCAAGTAATAAAAATATTATCACAATCAATTGGAAACTAGTTGACAAGAATCAAAGGAATTGACATAAGAAACTATATTATTCTTTTTGGTTGATATTATCACTCCAAAGAGAGCCATTGCCATATCTCATTTTCAATTGATGTATGTTATAAAATTTATAATTCTCATCTAAGTGGAATTACCAACCCTATAATAGGACAAAGTAATTGAAGATGAAATTTTTAAGAACTATCTCGAGAAAAGGATCATCCATTTGAACATATTGGAAGAGTAAAGGGCCACGGTTGTTGATCATATTTTAGAACATCAAATTAGAGTGAAGAATTTTTTTGATAAAAGAGCCAAAAAAGAGATTTATAGAACAAAGCTATATTTATTTTTTGGAACAAAAGGATAGAACTAAAAGGAATCCATGAAAAGTTTGACTCTCTTTGGATGTGTCCATTCAAGATATGAAATGTATATGTAGATAACATGTACTACCTGGCTTATCGATATGAGGCTCATCTTCCACTACCTTATATATAGTAGTGTGTCAATCACTTCAAGAAGTAAAGTTTGGTTGTCCCCAACCATGTACATAAGTGAACTAGGATTTTTTTGTGTTTATTTTCTTATTTTGTTTTGTTTATTTCTCATTATATTTCATTTCCTTTCATTTTGGCATCATTCCCCTTTTTATTGTGTTGTTTCACCCCTTCCTCATCTTATTGTATCATGCTATGAAAAGTCTTGAAATAATGGCTTTAATTTGTGTCCAAATGGATAAGGAAATGGGCTCATAACCTTGAGATTATAGAGTCATATTTTATCCTTTTCCATCCAAGTCTCTAGTTAGACCCAACTATTATAGTTTAAAAAATGAACTTCCCTAAAATCCCCAACTTTTGTTTGATTTCATAGACCAAGTCCAAGACATAAAGTATGATTTGGTGTCCCAAATGTTAGATTTCCACCTAAGTCTAAAAATAAATAAATTAACTAAGTTACCTAGGTGTAATTTGAACTCAATTTCTTTGATTTTGTCATGAGGTTATCAAAGTGTCATTCTAGCCCAATTCACCAGATAAGGTCTTAGTAACTTGGTAAAAAAAGTTCTCAAAGTATTTGAACCACCTGATTGACCTATTATATTCTATAAAAAAGACATCAAGTTCTAAAAATTACCTTCAGGTGTTGATTTGATCGATAAAATATTGAGGACTTGTTGTAAGGAGTTCCCACATGTGCCCAATAGGGTCAATAAAAATTTTATGTTAGAAAATAAATAGAATTGGATTGTGGCTCTCATGTCTATAATATACCTATACAAATTTACACAAGTTCCTGATGTGCTTAATAGGTTAGATGGGCATGATATGCACTGAATAGAAAGTCAACAACATCTAAAAGTATGTTAAGGCTTCTATAAAGCCAATAAGACCATTCCTACTTGCACCAAAATCCTTGATTTAATTTGCCTACATTTTCAATGTCTTTTATGCCTTTGTACTAGCTAAGTACCTTGATTATTTCTCTAAATTTACTAACAATGTCAATTTTATCCTAATTTTGTTTCTCATTACATTTTCCCCTGCTTCATAACATTTTTTTGCTCATTTCCATGTTGGCCTCACACCTTGAGTATTTATCACCTCCATCTTGCCATTTTAATATTTATTGCTCACATCTCATCCATTTATCTTCATCATCCTAAATAATACCACCTCTAGGGATTTAATTTGTAAGTCCTTCTTACTAATGTGTACTACATATTGAGTTTATAGACCATTTCACACTTGAGGAGTGATGTGGGGACCAAAAGGTCTTGTTTTGGTCTTGTGAATAATAATGAGAGTTTTGGGATAAAATCTTGTTTGTTTAATGATTATTGCAATCCCATCTACATACTCTCACAAATATTTCATGCCTCCCAATTTATAATAAAATTTTGTAGATTTTTTATGAAACAACCTTTCACATTACCAAGACAATAAAATAAAATAAAATTACATGGGACAAGAGCATATACCCACCTAAAAAATGAACATTCTTGAAGTTGGAGTCTCCAAATTCAGTCACATAGATATATAAGACTTATAGGAATGAATGCAAGAAGGTAAATAGATGCCCATTGAGTAACATATTTTTGAAAGTGGTGTTGTATAATTTTTTTCCTTACCTCCATTAGTCTAATGTAAATAATTGGTAATCACATGTGTGATGTACTAAAATAAGGATACTATGTAAATTAGGTTTACAAAGGAAATGTTGATGGAAAATTTGGATGGTCTCTCTATGAGCATAACACTTGGGATTTCACCACATGTTGAGGTGGTAGAAATGAGTAAAAATGCATGAAATAATTATAGGACTAGAACATTGATGACTCAATCTTTGTTAAAAAGGAATAGGAAGGGACTTTATAACCTCCCTAAGACCCTATACAAATATAACTTCTTCTAAGAATTACTAGACATATTAACATTATTGAATAAAATAATGTGTCACCGTACCACCAATTATTTCAAGAATGGATTTTCATGTTTATCAACATCATTTATAAAGGGAAAAAATCATTTAATGGGGGTAGATCATTAATAAAAACCTTCATAATCAAATGTTGAACTTGTATTTTACACAACAATTTTACATAACATCATATTTGGTATATTTGATCACAGTCATCAGAGTGTGGCCATGACTCTCAATATAGGGGTAATACACCCATGGTAGATTGATTTAAGACTATCTCACACAAATCACTCATGAGAAGGGAAAAACATTTTATAAGAGTGAATTATGCATTCATAATGTTGTCTTTAATAAATTCAGAAGGTGACACTATGATGCATATTTTGAATGAGGCAACCACCCTTATCAAATGGTATGGGAGTTGTTTCATTCAATTTTTTAAGTTTATATAAATCCTTTTTTTGGGTTTAAAGGCATCCATACATGTTTTTTTGATTGATTTTAGGGTTTATGGGACCCCTTCTTGATATAAAATATACTCAAAAAACTAAATAGGCTTGGCTTAATAGAAAAACCATCAAGGCATCTGGAAAACATACTTCAATCAATACCAACTACCAAAAATTATTAAAAATACTTCATCTTTGAAAAAATATCAAAAATTACAAAGGCATAAAACTAAAATTTACTATGTTTCACCCTTTTTCACTTTTTTATGTGAGAGAAGTATCCTAGATGGGGAACTAGGTATGAAATGACCATTTTTATTACTTATTACTACCATTTATTTTTTTGATTTAATTAAAGTACTTGAATCCAAACTTGGAGATATACACTTATCCATAGGAGAGCTTCTACAGGCCTTATTGATACTAACTAAATACTTATTACTAATCATATTTGATCCAACAACCTCAAAAAACTAAGGAAGCATTACTAAATTAACCAAACCTACTTTAGATTCCTCCTTCTTAAGGACATCTGTAACAACTTATCAAGGCAAAACATGATCTCTTTTCAAAAATAATGTGATAATCTCTTCACTTGCCTCCTTCCACCATGAAGAGGCCACTTTAAGATTGGAGCTTTGATAAGAATCAGAAAGATGACCAATTTTAAAGCACTTCTGAAACCTAAAGGGAAGAACCTCATAATCAAGGGTTTGAGACCAACATCTACCATTAACTTTCAACTCAATCATTTCAAGTAGGCCCTAGGAAATATCTAGACAGATAAGAACCCTAAAAAATTAGTTTGAGAGAAACTTAAATAAGCATCAATTTCCATTAATTCCCCTAGGGTTTTCCCAATAACTACCAGCCCATATTCTGACCAAAATTGGAAAGGGATATAAGGTAGCCACACCTAGATGGGTTTGTGAGAGATTTTTTCAAATTAAGGATTAAACGTTAGAAACCAGGGCTTTAGAAGAAGGAGATGGTGATCAAAACTCCAATATTTGGTCTAAAAGATCTTATTACAATCTATAAGAGAATCAAAATCCACAAAAAAAATCCTATGGCATAGGGATATAATTCTAAATTGCCTTCTAGCATCTGCCACCATGAATCATAAATATATTGATGATGGTGATGAAGGATAGGCCAAAACCTATCGCACCTGCACACTAAACCCATTTTTGTATACCAAATATCACATTTGAGCAATTCCTATAGGCCCTCCTAAAAAATAACTATAGGTGAAGCCTTTGTAGTTCTTAGGGCCCTTGGTTATTTACTTTGAGAATCCAATTAACTAAATGTAGAATTATATGTTCACAATTCTTCTTTACAATGTATAAACAACTGCCTTAGACATTGACTTCCATCCCCTCAATCACCTTCCTTATCACACCCCTTATCCAAACCTCTACTTCATTGGTCATCACTTTGCCCACACTTACTGTTGATGTTGAATGCCAAGCCTTACATCTATAACTCTCTCATTCTCCTCTATCCATGGCTAAAAAATAAGGAAATTCAGGCTTCCATTACCAACCTAGTTGATCGATACAAAGACTTTTGAGATAATATTAGCCTAATGATAATAGGTCATAAAAATTTCATCATGGATAACTTTGACCATGATCGATCATTTATAAATTATCTCTTACTAAGAATAATAAAATATAATTTAAACAAAAAATGTTGGGTATAGACATTTTTGTATTTAGAATGCCCTAACCAGTGGTGAATAATATCCCTAACCATGGACTGTGGACTTACCTCATTGCATTGAACACAACTTTCAAGCCACATGTTGACCTCCATTGAATTGAACATTGATTTGATATCTCATTGAATTATGGATACTTTTCATCAATAACCCATCATACCTTAGTATGGGAATGACATTATAGAGTGGTCTTCTCAGGGAATAGATCTTGAGACCTCCTACTTATAACACTCAACTCACTCATCACTAGGTTGGGTCGATATACAAAGTTGGGTGACAAAAAACATGACATTCCCCTAACTTAGTAAAAAAATTTACAAAGGGCGTACGCCCTTTTTTTTTTAAACTAAGGCTCTGGATTTTTCTTGAGCCTCAGGGAGTACACCCTTTCCAAATTTTATACACCCTTTCTAAATGGCATTTACCCTTTTAAAAGGGTGTATACCCTTTGTAATTTATGAAAGGTGTACGCCCTTGACAATACAAAGAGTGTATGCCCTTTGTAAAGGGTGTACACCCTTTACACAACATAAAGGGTATACACCCTTTCTCTAATTTTATTTTTTACACATCTAAAAGAGAAAACACGTGGACAAGAGAGTTTGAGGAGATTTTGGTTTTTCTAAATTTGCATATTGATGCATGCATTTTAAAGTTTCAACCCACCAACAATATTCGACATTGGATTGTTTCAAATCAGGTATGTTATTTTGGCATTTTTTATTTTTTATTTCTATTTATATTTATTTATTGAACTAAGGTGTTGAATTTAAATATGCATTAGATTTTTTACATTGCCTAAAAAACCTATATTTTTTTAAAAATTTAGATACACAAATTTGATGGATCCATTTCCTGAATAAAATGTTAAACAAAACCCCGAAGAGTTTATTTTACACAAGAAGAAGTTGAATTGTATGAGAAATACAATTCCAAACATCAACAATTACAAATAATAATTAATGGTTTGCATCACTCTTCAACTGCTACTGCATAAATTTTACTTGTGAATACATTAGAGTCTATTTTTAATGAAGTGGGAAATGTGACTTGACAATTGGATGCAATATTGCATTGAAGAGAGGCTATGAAACAATTTTATTTCGATAAAGTATCATATGAAGATGTGAAAAAAAATAACAAAATAAGCTTTGTGTGCTTTATTTATTAAACCTAGAACCAACCAACCTCCACCAATGAATTGCAAACACATTAGCATTGATTGGTGTGTTTATGATGGGATTAAAAATAACTTTTGGGATAGGTGGTGGATGGTATTTGATGAGCCTCCATGCAACAATAATGAGGTTCCATTATATTTTTTTAGAAAATTGTATTATGAGTTTTAATTGTAAGCAATTCCAAATTATTTTGACATGAAGGAATCCTAAGGTAGGGGAGGTGGGTTTTCATTTGATATACCTAGTGCCAGGTGGGACCAAAACCATCATAACCAAGCTCAGAGAAACAAAAAACAATATCACATGCATATATTCCTAAAATTTTACATCATAACATACAGATGGACAACCTTGAAGTAGTTACTAGTTTGACACAAGTTATGATTGATCATGGTATGCATACTTTTAAGAATTATACTTAGGCTACAGGTGGTGCTAGTGATAGTGGTGGTGTTGGTGGTAGTGGTATTGGTAGAAGTGGTAGTGGTGGTAGTGGTTTTTTTGGTGTTGGTATAGGTTATAGTGTCCCTCCTCCTACTCATGTTATAGTTAATGTGTATCATTGCACATCATGTGGGAGGAAGTGTACGGGACCTCCTATTTAGTTGTGACATACATAGAGTAAATTTATGGAGACTATCATTCCAGATCATATGCCATATGTATATGTTTTATAAATGTCAAACAATAGCATTCCAGACACTATCATGTCAGACATTAGCATGCCAAAGCATATGCCACATGTAGATGCTTTAGCAGTGCATGAAACTAGCATTTTAGACACTATGCGAGATGTAGTAGCTTTAATGATTCCTATCAGGATACACCAGGCTCCTATTGTAGAGGATACTTCACCATATGTATTTGATACACATGTTTAATTTTAATTATATTTTGTTTATGTTTGTAAAAGAATATTAAGTTTATTTTCTAGTATGTGTTTACTTAATTGCCTAATTTATTTTATAGAACTTGTTATTTGTTATTTATATAGTTTATTGGTGATATTTTGGGTACCTCAATAGGCCTTGACTCTATTGTAGAGACCTAAATTGGCATAGGTGTACCTTACACATAGGTTTTTAAATTTTTAAATTACATATTTATTCATTTACATGTTTTTCTCCTTTGAACAAAAAACACTATTTTAATATATATTATAGTCATAGATTTTTATCATGTTCATTAGATTCATGCATATTATTTATTTATTGGTTTTATAGATGATGAGGGATGTTATAGGCACCTCTCATGGATGATAAAAAGGTTTAGGTGATGTTGATGCTACATTGGAGAATCCACTATTTCCACAACAGGTTATGATTCAGGGATGGACACTGGTGAGAACACATAGTTTAATTGTTTTTGTCTTTAAGAAATGATCTTTTATGTCATATTTACATAATTGTATGCAACTATAGATCTAAAGATATATGTATGCTACATAGGATTCCCCATCTCAGGTGTATATGTGGTCTCGTAGCCCTAGACAACTATTTAGATGGAATATGGTGAGTGTAGAATCATTTTACAAAATTTTACATTCTTGAAAAATTTATCAAATTTTCAATATACAATTTTAATGCATTAATTTTTATATTTTATATGTTGTGCAGAGACAATGATTTTCATCGGTTGTCAATGAAATAATGGATGACTCACATGCTGAGAGGAGAGTATCTCCTCGTATTGAGGCATCTAACACCCCTGACTCTACGTCTATGGAAACAAAGCACAATTTATTTGGAGGCAATGAGGAGCAGGAGAACTAGTTGTTGTGCTAGGGATCTAGTTATAGGCACAATCTATTTTATATGCCGATATGGCCCACATTGTATGCTTATATGGTGCATTTTGTCTATGTACATAGTTGTAGGCACAATCGATTTTGTATGCCAATATGACCCACATTGTATGTCTATATGGCATATCTTGTCTATGTATATGTTATCGTCTACATTTTTTCTTGATATATATTATATTATTTATGTTAAATTATGACATAGAACTTTTCATGTATCACATATATACTATTCGATAATATGATTCCTTTACCTATGCGTATTTTCTATTTTTATCATTTAATGTTTACACATATTATTGGTTAATGATTGAATTATTACTTCATATGGGGTTTTAAAAAATCACATTATTGTCTAATTAGGTGCTTTGAATCATTATGTATATTTTACATTGACATGTGATATTTGTTATTTACTTGTTTGATTTACATTTAATTACATATCAATTTGCAATTGTGATGTTTAAGTGGCCTTGGGATCAATTTCATGGACATGTAAATATTATAAATTTTACTTGATTGTAAATGTTAGGAGGTCTAGTGATGCACTTGTGTATGTCAGTAAAATATTATTTAAAAGCAGAACATACCATGTTGTCTACATTATTGTGCCTCATATGGGCTTTTAATTCTTTGAGATTAGATGATATGTCATCATCATAAGTATTATATATTTTTTTCCCAAGATATAGCCTATGCAAGGCCTTGGTAAAAATATTCAAGGATTCAAGTATTCAAGTATTCTTTATTTGTTGCACGAGATCTAGCCTATGCAGGGGCTTAATTGATATATCATGTTGTCTACAAATTATAAATGTGTAGTTGCTTCAATGATTCAAGGAATTTTAAGCCATCTCATATCATGCTTTAATTACCATGGTGTAGACATTTGCTTGGTATTTTTTCCACTATTATGTACAGGTTGATATACATGTTTTTCTTCCTCCTAATCCATTATTTAGAGAAGTCACTACACATAACTATTTTATAATTAAAACTTCAACTCTAGTAATCAAATGGTTTATTCATCTCTTAAAATAGTTTAATGAAAAATACAACTTTCTTTGATTGATTTTTCATGTTTACCATTTTATGAGAAATGAATATCAATAATTTTTTGATACAATTTTTTGTCAATATATGATGAACATTCTATATAGCTCATTAATATAGCAAAAAATAATATTGAATTTAAAATTTAACTTTCTTTTAATTGCTTGATAAGACATTTATCTAGCTTTATAATGTTTATTATACATCTTACAAAAAAATTTGCATAAATTGCTCCTTTCACTTTCATCATTTGGGAGAAGCTTTGCAAGATGCTTTGTTTAAAATCACACAGTATATTTTTTAACACCATTATTATATCAAATTGTTGTAATTCATGGCTCAATCCACTCTTCAAAACAATTTTTCCATATCTATGATTTGAGGGACTAAGAAGTTGCACACACGAAGAAAATCAATTTATCCTGACTCTCTAATTTCATAAGTGTTAGAAATTTTCCACATGGTGACACATACACATGCATGGATGAATCCACTAAGAAATCTCAAGACGATTTTATCTAACTTGAGACAGATGAGACGTAGTAACAAAGTTTCTCTCATAGCCAAATCTCTCAGAATAGGCCAAAAATTGGTTAGTGGGGGGCGTATAATCTAACTCATCAACCCAATCAATGAGCCATCTATGCAGACACATTAGGATGGGAATTTTTAGGATATAACACCATTTTTTTGGTCTCAATTAAGCCCCAGGAGTGAAAGTTGTAGTTGGCTGGAGGCATCCCTTAAGAGAATTCACTAGTTCTTGAGTGTATAAAAAGAGCAAACTTTGATCATGCATTACAAGAGAACCGTGAGGGATAAAGACAATCCATCATCTCTTACACGTGTTAGATGATTCCTCTAAGAAATCCCAAGAGTATTTTATCTAACTCAAGATGGATGAGATGCAACAATGAAGTTTCTCTCATGGCCAAATCTATTAGAATGGGCCAAAAGCTGGTCAATCGAGGTCATATAATCTGACTCATCAACCCAATCAATGAACTGTCTATGCAAACACATATAGATGGGTATTTTCAATATACAATTTATCAAATTTTCAATATAAAATTTTAATTCATTAATTTTTATATTTTATATGTTGTGCAGAGACAATGATTTTCATCAGTTGTCAATGAAATAATGGATGACTCACATGCTGAGAGGAGAGTATCTCCTCTTATTGAGGCATCAAACACCCCTGACTCTACATCTATGGAAATAAAGCACAATTTATTTGGAGTAATGAGGATTAGGAGAGATAGTTATTGTTTTAGGGATCTAGTTGTAAGCATAATCTATTTTATATGCTGATATGGCCAACATTGTATGCTTATATGGTGTATTTTGTTTATGTACATAATTATAGGCATAATCGATTTTATATGCCAATATGACCCACATTGTATGTCTATATGGCATATTTTGTCTATGTATATATTATCTTCTACATTTTTTCTTGATATATATTATATTATTTATGTTATAATATGACATAAAACTTTGCATGTATCACATATATATTATTTGATAATATGATTCCTTTACCTATGAGTATTTTCTATTTTTATCATTTAATGTTTACACATATTATTGGTTAATGATTGAATTATTACTTCATATGGGGTTAAAAAAAATCACATTATTCTCTAAGTTAGGTGCTTTGAATCATTATGTATATTTTACATTGACATTTTATATTTGTTATTTACTTGTTTCATTTACATTTAATTACATATCAATTTTCAATTGTGATTTTTAAGTGGCCTTGGGATCAATTTCATGGACATGTAAATATTATAAATTATACTTGATCATATATGTTAGGAGGTCTAGTGATGCACTTGTGTATGTCATCAACACCTACTTGTGCATACAATAAACAAAGACAATTATATGTGTTCATACAGTCACTATGGCCTACTTATACATGGGTTAATATGGACATTGATAACCCTCTCTAGACTATCCACAAAATTACAATCTTAGAAAGGCAAGAATATAGACACAAATGAAGAGATTTAAGCAACTTCAATATTCCTTGACTAGTATATAAAACTTGAGGTTATATTATTATGGTCCTTAAAGACATATTCGATCTTTATCTCAATATGGAAAACCAATCCGTCTATTGGTTTTATCGATTTGAACTCAAAAGACTCAAAGCTCTCTACAAGCTAATTAAGCCTAAATGCCTCAAAAGGATCAAAATAATAAATATTTAAAAATAGGGGTATAGATCAATCTAAAATAATTTATCTCAATATCTTGTAGGTGACTCAACTTTTTCAACACCTCAAAAGGTTTGCTACAAATAATTTTATCAAAAACATCTCATAGACTTACTAGTCTTAATGTTTCTATAACATTTCAAACCCCATTATGTATTGAATTAGCACTTCAAGACACCTTAGACATATGTATTTAGGTGTTTTATGAATTATCAATGCTTATATAAAAGGTTTGGGTTTCCACTTTTAATATTTTACCCAAAAATTCATAACATCATGTTTTGTCTATTAGGCCTAATTACCCTCTAGTAGGTCAAAACTCAAGATATAGTTTTCTTACAATAAATGATCCTTTCATGAGGTATTTAAAAATGTATTAAAGGTGTTTCAACCTTAATTTTTACTTTCTATACTCAATTTTGAAGTGCCTAAACCAATCTCTCTCCTCATTGTCAAAGAAACATAGAAGATATGGTATCTCTTATACATACTCGTAGGTTCTGATTCGTAGTTCAATCGATAAATTATCTATGAAAACACACATATATATATGGGAATTTTTAAGATATAATGACCTTTATCCAGTCTCTTTTAGGTACCAAAAGATAAATTTATAGTTGGTCAGAGGCATCCCCTAAGAGAATTCACTCGTCCCTAAGTGTGCAAAATGAGCAAACTTTGATCGTGCATTACACAAGAACTGTGAGGGATAGAGATAAACCATCAGCTCTTACACATTAATATATGAGTCATATAATAACAATCAAGAGTATTTTATCTAAATTGAGATGGATGACATGTATAAATTAGGTTTTTCTCATGGTCAAATCTCTCAAAATGGGCCAAAAGTTGGTCAGCAGGGGTTGTAGGTTTTGATTCATCAACCCAATGATGAATCATCTATGAAAACACATATAGATGGGAATTTTTATGATATAATGACCTTTTTCCAATCTCTGTCAGCTGTCAAAAGTGAAATTTTTAGTTTGTTAGAGCCATCCCTTAAAAGAATTCACTCGTCCTTGAGTGTGCAAAATGAGTAAACTTGTATCACATGTCGCATGAGAAATTAAGGGATAGATATGAACCATAAGATCTTACACATACATGTATGAGTCCTATAATAAATCCCATGATTATTTTATCTAACTTGAGATGGATGAGATGCATGAATGAGGTTTATCTCATAGCCAAATCTCTTAAAATGTGCCAAAAGTTGGTTAGTAGGGGTCATAGAATCTGACTCATTAGCCCAATCAATGAAACATCTACATGAACACATATGAATGGGATGTTTTAGGCTATAAAAACCTTTTTATATTCTCTATCAGGCCTTGATATCAAAATTTCTAGTTGATCGAAGGCATCCTTGAAGACAATTCAATGGTCCTCGAATGTGCAAAAAGAGCAAACTTCCATCGTGCATTACAGGAGAAACATGGGGGATAGAGATGAAACATCAGCTCATACATGTACATGGATGAGTCCTTTAATAAATCCCAAGAGTATTTTATCTAACTTGAGATGGATGAGATGTATCAATGAGGTTTTTTTTGTAGCTAAATCTCTCAAAATGGACCAAAAGTTGGTTAGCTAGGGTCGTAGGTTCTGAGTCATCAGCCCAATTGATGAACAGTCTATGTGGACACATCTAGATGGGAATTTTTAAGCTGTAAAAATTATTTTCTAATCTCAATTAGGCCTTAGGAGTAAAATTTATAGTTGATCAAAGGCATCCTTGAAGAGAATTCACTTGTCCCTAAGTGTGCAAAATGAGATAACTTTGATCACATGTTGCATGAGAAATATGAGTGGTAGAGATGAACCATCAGCTCCTACACATGCATGGATGAGTCATATAATAAATTCCAAGAGGATTTTATCTAACTCAAGATGGATGATATGTATCAATGAGTTTTTTCTTGTAGCCAAATCTCTTATAACAAGCCAAAAATTGGTCAATGACGCTGTAAAATATGACACGTCAACCCAATTGATGAACCATCTATGCGAACACATCTAGATGGGAATTTTTAGGCTATAAAAAAATTTAGTCTATTTTGGGTGTTGGGATAAAAAGTTTTAGTTGATTAGATGCATCCCTTAAGAGAATTCAGTGGTCCTCGAATGTGCAAAATGAGTAAAATTTGGTCGCATGTTTCATGAGAACTATGGGGGCTAGAGATGAATCATCAAATCTTACACATACATGGATGTGTCCTCTAAGAAATATCAGGAGTATTTTATCTAACTCAATATGGATATTATGTGGAAATGAGTTTTCTCTCATAACCAAATCTCTTAGAACATGCTAAAAGTTGGTTAGCAAGGGCCATAGAATCTGACTCGTCAGCCCAATTGATGAACTGTATATGAAAACACATATAAATGATAATTTTTGGGATAGAACAACCTTTTTTCAATATTTATCAAGCCCTAAAATTTAAATTTATAGTTGATCAGAGGCATCCTTAAAGAGAATTCACTCATCCTCGAATGTGTAAAATGAGCAAACTCTAATTGTGTGTTGCAAGAGAACCATGAGGAATATAGATGAATTGTTAGATCCTAAATATGCATGGATGATCCTATAATAAATACCAAGAAGATTTTAACTAACTTGAGATGTATGATACATGGTAAGGAGGTTTCTCTCATAGCCAAATCTCTTAGAACAGGCCAAAAGTTTGTTAGTGGGGGTCGTAGAATCTAATTTGTTAGCCCAATTGATTAACCATCTATGTGAACAGGTCAGAATGGGAATTTTTAGATATAATGACCTTTATCTAATATTTTTTGGGTGTTTAGAGTGAAATTTTTAGTTGATCAAAAGCATCCCTTAAGATAATTCACTCATCCTCGAGTGTGTAGAATGAGCAAACTTCAGTTGTGTTTTGTAGGAGAACCATGAGGGATAGAGATGAACCATGAGCTCTTACATGTACAAGGACAAGTTATTTAAAACATACCATGAGTATTTTATCTAACTTGATATGGATGAGATGTGGAAATGAGGTTTCTCTTATAGCCAAATCTCTCAAAATGGGCCAAAAGTTGGTTAGTGAGGGTTGTAGTATTTTACTGTTAGCCCAATCGATGAACCATCTATGCAAACACATCCATATGGGAATTTTTAGACTAGAACAACCTTTGTAAAATCTTTTTCATCCCCTAATAATGAAATTTTTAGTTTATCAAAGGCATCCCTTAAGATAATTCACTCATCCTTGAGTGTGAAAAATGAGTGAACTTCCATCACACGGTATAAGAGAACCGTGAGGGATTGAAATAAATTGTCAGGTCCTACATGTGAATGGATGAGTCCTCTAAGAAATTCTAGGAATATTTTATCTTAAATAAATATGAATGAGACATGGCAATGAGGTTTATCTCACAGCAAAATCTCTTAGAATGGGCCAAAAGTTGGTCAGTGGGGGTCATAGAATCTGACTCGTTAGCCCAATCGATGAACCATCTATGCAAATATGTAAAAATGGCAATTTTTAGGCTAGGATAACCTTTTTCTAGTCTCTATCTAACCCCAAGATCAAAAATTTTATTTAATCAAAGGCATCCCTAAAGAGAATTCACTCATCGCTGAATGTACAAAATGAGCAAACTTCTATTGCACATTGTAAGAGAACCGTGAGGGATAGAGCTGAATTATCAACTCCTGCATGTGTATCAAAAATCATTTAAAAAATCCTAAGAGGATTTTATCTAACTCAGGATGGATGAGATGTAGTAATGAGTTTTATTTCATATCCAAATCTCTCAAAATGGGCTAAAATATGGTCAATGGAGGTCGTAAAATCTAACTCATCAGCCCAATCGATGACCCGTCTACATGAACACATCTCGATGGGAATTTTTAAGATATAACAACCATTTTATGGTCTCTATCAGGCCTTTTATCTCTAAATATTTCACCCTAGAAGAGGGTTGTTCAAGCTTCCTCCAGATTTGGGCAATGTTGGGGCATATCTAGGCTTGTGGGTGTGCCTATAAGTGGAAATGAACCTCTAGGTTGAAAGGGCTAGATACCTGTATCATATTTTTGTGAAATAAAACTACTAAACCAGTTTGTATGAGTGAAAAGAGTCATAGGTTTGCATAAATGAAAATCCTAGTCTACAATGGTGATATACCAAGAATTAGTATCCACATGTATGCCCTATACTTATGCATAATACAGTAGAATATAGTCTATAACTCAAGCTATACAAGATTCCAACATAAGTATTTCAATGTAGATACAAAATGAATGAGATCACACAAGGTAAATAATTAGAAAATACAACCTGTATAGTCAAAAAAAGTGTTACACATGTGCAAAATCTCATATAACTAGAATGCACTCTACATGACCTGTTGGATCAACTCTTTGCTCAAAATCATGAAGGATAGAGAATAGAAGGATAAAACATCACTTTTTATCACTCTATGTCTCTTTCATACCCAGGCAAATATCTAAAACTTAGAAAGAAAATAGACTTATTATTCTTTGCTCAAAGGCAAGAAATTGGTAAAACATTCTAGTAGGACTTCATCGTACTATTTGTGTATGATAAAACAAGAGCCCAAGGGTCCTATTTATAGAAAAAGAGGGAGAGAAAAGAGATCTTTTAGGTGCCAAAATAGAAGCCTCCAAAATGGTTTGCAGTAACTATCTTAGTGAAAATGATTCCAGTTGTTCTCTCATTCAGTTGGAGTTTGTCCTTCTCTTTGATTCACCCTCTTGAAATGACCAGGATCACTAAAAAATCAATGGTGAGATGATCTTCCATAATAAATGGCTTGTATCACTACCATGAACCTTAGATTCCTCCTGAAAGCTCTCGCATTTTGCACTACAAACCCATTTAAGCCTTCTGAATGGATTTAATTATAAACCTATAAGTCAAGCATGTTAGGAAACTTGATTTGTACTATCCTTACCCTTTCAGGTTTTTAAATTTCTTCTAATTATAAAATTCATAAGCAAAGCTTGTTGGGAAACCCAATTTTCACTGTAGAGTCATTCAGGTTTTACAAGTGACTTTACTTATTACTCTCTCCTTTGGGTTCTTTGATTGCTTCTAATTATAAAAGTCATAAGGAAAGCTTGTTGTGAAACCTACGTTGCACAACAGAGTCATTTGGGTTTTCCAAGTGACTTTAATTCTTATTTGAAGACTTTAGGCATGAATTTGATGTCCTACATCACGTCATGTCTTTGAATCCCAATGGCTAGTTATCCACCCTAAATTTGACATCTTACGGCACGTCATAGGGATCCATTAGGTTGAGCTTATTGTTTTAAGAAAAATTTTCAAAGTAATTCCTTTAGAAAATTTGTCAAAAGGAATTCTTTTAGGAATTTTGCCTGAAAGGCAACAACTAGTTCCTTTGGGAACTTTTCTCGAAGGACACCTGGAAAAGTGTCCTCCGAAAAAGTTTTGAAGGACACTTGGGGAAGGCACAAGGTCCCTTTAGAAAATTTTGAAGGGCATTTCTAAAGGAAATTTCCCTTCAAAACTTTTGTGAAGGGAATTTCTAAAGATAAAGTGCCCTTCAAAAAAGTCTGAAGGGACACCTGGGCTAAAAAGTGCCTTTCAAAACTTTTCTAAAGGGTCACTTGGACAACAAAGTTCCCTTCAGAAAATTCTAAAGGGACACTTGGGGAGAAAAGTGCCCTTCAAAACTTTTTGGAAGGGTCATTTGGAAGAAAATTTCCCTTCAGAAAAGTCTGAAGGGACACTTGGGCTAAAAAGTGCCCTTTAGAACTTTTCTGAAGGGTCACTTGGAAGAAAAGTGCCCTTCAAAATATTCCAAAGGGACCCTTGGGCTAAAAAGTACCCTTTGAAATTCTTTTGAAGGGTCACTTGGACAAAAAATTTCCCTTTGGACATTTTTTGAAGGATAACTTGGACAACAAAGTGCCCTTAAAACTTTTTCGAAGGGACACTTGGGGGGAAGGCAAGGCAAGAAAGGCCCTTCACAAACTTTCTAAAGGGTGATTCAAGGTAAAACAAAGTCTAACAAGCTAAGGCAAACAAGGCAAAGGGAAACAATAAAGAACAAGGGAGAAGATCCCAAACTAGGAGAGGTTGAAAGGAAAAAATAAGTAACAAGGCAAGAGACCAAACATATAAAATGAGCAAGGGAGAAATGAAAAGAGCCAAAGGAAAAACATAAACTGGTCATGCAAAAAATGGGCAACATTCTAGTGATTTCTAGGGGAGACATGCCTACTATGTCATAAGACCAGTCACTTAAATCCTTCCATTGATCATGGAGTCACACAAGGCAAACAAGAGTGGAAAGAACAAGCCATGGCCGAACAAACAAGCTGGAGAGACACACACACAACTAACAAAAAGAAAGAAAACACCAAAAAAGGAAACACTATGCTCCAAAGCACGTAGGGAGAATAAACACAACAAAGGAAACACACCAAAACAAGGTATATACAAGACATGGCCAGCAAGGGTCAAAAGCAAGGATTTAAATGGATTCCATTCACTAGAATAGGCAGCTCTTCTCCATCCATTTTCAATAGCTGAAGGAGTTTATTTGCTTGCACTCAATGATGATGTAAGGACCACTCCATAAAGTATAAAACTTTGTATGTTTGCTTGGTTTTGATCTATCTTCATCCCATTTCAAGACCAATTCACCTTCTTTGAACACTCTTTCCCTTGCCCTTTTGTCAAAGAATTTGTTCATGAGAACTTGATGGTGTTCCAAATCTTTGTGGGAATCATCTCTGACCTCTTATAGATACATTAATTCTATTAATCTAACCTTCATGGGAGTGTTTTCAATTAATTCCAGATGTTGTGCAAGTTCCAAGGAAAGGAGCTCTTATGATATAGATAGCCTAGCTTCTCTCCCATAAACAAGTACAAAGGGATAATTACCAATTGACTTCTTGGGAGTGATTCTGTCTACCCATAAGGTTATCTTTAGCTTGTTATGCCATGCTCTTTGATTGGTTTTTAACATACTCTTGATGATCTTGATGAGGTTCTTGTTGGTAGACTCAGCCAATCCATTACCTTGAGGGTAGTAGTTGCATGAGGTACTCAAATGAACTCCACTCTTTATTGTCCAATCAAAAAAATTAGCACTTATGAAAGTAAGTGCATTATCTAAGATGATGACATGATGAACTTCAAACCTTGTTATAATGTTGTCATAGAACTCTAAGATGGCATTTTCATTTGCTTCCTTTAAAGCAATAGCCTCTACCCATCTTATGAAGTAGTCTATAGCAGTCAATATCCATTTGTGTCTAGCACTTGATGGAGGGTTGATCATGACAATGAAGTCAAGGCCCCATTGCATGAAAGGTTGGTCCACTTGGATAGGATTCAATAGACGAGAAATAAGCTTTTGTTTTGCAATAAATAAAGAACATTGAGGACAAAGCTTAGACCAATGATAACAATCCTTAAAAAGACTAGCCCAATAGTAACCAGTTCTCATTATTTTTGTTGTTGTTGTTATATGAGAGAAGTGACCACCATCTGCACCATTATGGAACTTTTCTAGTAGCATATCAAATTTTTCATTATTAATACATCTTAGAAACACATTTATCACATCCTTATTAAAGATAATGCCATCCACAAGACAATAAAGAATAGCCTATAGCCAAAAATACCTTCTTTGAGATTTGTTCAATCCATTGGGACACTCTCCATTTTGAAGAAAACTAATGATGTCTTATGTCCAACTTTGATTTTGCATTTGATTAGCTAGTTGGTCTTGAACTTGATTCACCAAGGCTTTCTCTTTTGGCTCTTGAAAGTCAGATGCCAAATTCTCACATAAACCTCTTCCTCTCATTAGGTTGGTTACCTTGATGTCAATGTCATATTCCATCACCTTTGTGATCCATCCAACTCTCTTCTCATTGTGATCCCTACTTAGGAGAAACTCCTTGGTGCTAGGACGGGAGACCATGAAATGGATCTTATTGTTGGAAACCATATGCTTGAACTTTTTCAAGCCTCTAATGATGGTTAAAGCTTTCTTCTCAACAAAATAATATCTCACTTTGTAGTCTTCTAAGCCTTGGTTAAAGAAAGCAATTGGCTACTCAACATCTTCATCATTATTTTGCATAAGCATAGCTAAGATTGTGTCAAGGTTAAAAAAAGTATAAAGAATGAAATCCTTAGCAAAATTTGGATTTAAGAGAGTGGGAGATGCTTCAATTGCTTGCTTGATTGCCTCAAAGCTACCTTTACCTTCCTTTGTCCAAGTAAATACTTGGTTCTTTTTTAACATAGCTATGATAGGATTTACCATAGTTACAAAGTTTGGGATAAACCTCCTTACCAATTTTACTTTTCCCACGAAAATTTTCAGCCCTTTCTTGTGTTGAGGCAAAGACAAGCCTATAATAGATTCAATCCTTTCAGGGTCAATAGATAATCCTTCTTTTGAAACATGACTCAAAAGCTTGCATTCATGGACAATGAAGATGCACTTCTTTGGATTAAGGGATATGTTGTACTCTCTACACTTCTCAAACACTTGCCTTAGATGTCCCATATGATCAACAACATCCTTTGAAAAAAGGGTTATATCATCAAGGTAAACAAGCAAAAATTTATTGATCAAACCTTTGAAAGCCATGTCCATTGCCCTTTGAAATGTAGCTCCAACATTGGATAAACCAAATGGCATCTTCTTGTAGGAAAAGGTCCCCCACTTGGTGGTGAAGGTTGTCTTTAATTGATCCCCTTCATTTACCAGTATTTGATTATAACCTAAATAACCATCAAGAAGTGAGAAACGTTGAGAACCTAAAATAACTTGTAGAATTTGTTCCATGGAAGGGAGTGGGTAATGATCCTTGAGAGACACTTTGTTTAGATCATGAAAATCCACACAAAGTCTGATTTCTCCATTCTTATTTTGAACCATCACAAGGTTGGCGACCCAAGTTGAGTGCTTGATAAGAAATATAATCCTAGACTCAATCAATTTGGACAGCTCTTTCTTCATGAGTTCTTATACCTTAGGGTTGATAGGACTTTGATTTTGTCTTACTAATTTAGCTCCATGCTCCAACTCAATAGTGTGATGAGCTAGACTTGGGTCAAATCCCTTCAAGTCCTTGTATTCCTAGGCAAAGATGTCATGAAACTCTTTGCATAATGCAATAAAATCTTTCTTTTTCAACTGAGAACAAGCCTTGCCAATCTTCAAAAGTTTATCCTTGAAAATTAGAACTCTCTCATAGTTCTCTTCTTTTGTTGACATGCTCATTCTTTGGTTTTTATTTTTATCATCCTCATTGAAGATACTCTCCAAGGTAATCATCCCCTTGGGTATTTTATTTGTCTTCAACTGTACAATCTACTCTTCATAATGATCATGCAACTTCTTTTTATTTATTGAAGAGAAGCCTGCCTCATTTTGCAAGAAGTGTACAATGTGTTCATCACTTTCAAACACTTTCCATGATACTTCATTATCCAAAATGAAACATCTCATAATGATCTTGATTTGGGATTGATCTTTCTCTTGTTCAATGTCAGCAACTGAGTCAAAACATGCCCTTATTGCAACTAATTTATCAACGTGTTTATTCAAGTCTCTTGGTATGGGCTTGATGTTGAAGGCATAAAAATCCTCAAGTAGATCCCATACCCTATGCTTGTAGGACTTGAGGAAAGGGGTTCTTGGCTGTATCTTGACTTCTCACTTGATGAATGACCATCTCACTATCTCCATAGACTTTCAAAATCTTGATTCTTCTCTTCTTTGCCCATTAGAGACCATGAACTAAGCCTTTATATTATACCAAGTTGCAAGTGTAGCTGAAGTGAAACCTATAAGAAGAGTATTAATGATTCTTTGATGAGGAAACCAATATGACACTAGCTCCTGTGCCTACTTTTCTCCTTGAACCATCAAAGAACATTTCCCACATGCCATCAAGCTCATGATCTTCATTGGTGAGTGAAGGAATTGGGATGTTCTCCTCATGCATGTAGTAAAATCTCAAATCACATTCCTCAATGAAATTGTAAGGATCAAGGCCATATGTTTCAGTGATGTACTTTTCAAGATAGAGGTCAGAAATTCCTTCAAGAGGAGAAGATATTTCACTATTCAGGATTGTTTCTTCCTCTTTGTTGATTAGATAGTTTTGATTTGTCATTGTCTCCAAGTATGGATCAATGTGGAACCTTGATAAAGGCTGAGTCATTATGGTTACCTTGGTTCCATACCTTGTCTTGAAAGCTATAAAGGACCAATCAGTAGAAAGGTATCCTCCTATCTTGGTCGTAAAGTCCCTAGACAAGCATATAGCAAAGTGTGTTGGAAGGTCCACCACCACAATATCTTACATGATAGGGAAGCTTGGGTAGCCATGTAAAAACACTTTCAGACCTTTGACCAATCCTATCATCTTGGTTAGAGTTCCATCCAACTGCAACATGCCTTTACTATGTGGCTCATAGTTCAAACCCAGCTTATCAGCCAGTACTTTAGGCATAATAGTAGTGTTTGCTCCACAATCCACAATACAATTGTGGACCAACTTATCTCCCACAATGAGTGTGAGATAGAAGGGTAGAGTCTTTTCAGCTTTAGTGAAATGCTCCAAAAGATGATTTAGAGAATTTGTGAGAGCCACACTATGATGCCTTGAAGATTGAGGAGCCATTTGCATGCTTGCTAACTGCTCTTGCAAAAGCTCCTTTTGACCAGGTATATGTAGAGCCTCCCAAAGGGATATGCTTGTCTTATTTCTCTTTAATAAGTCCATAATATTTAGAGATGGATTATTCACTTTCTCCTACATTTTTGATGGTAATAAAGAAGTTTTATCCTACTACGTTGCAATCTTGGTAGCTCCATTTACATTCTAATTTTGATTGACATTTTGTGGCCTTGGAGAGGCATCACTTATAACTATTTGTGGCTCCTGAAATTCTCCCAAGCCTCTCTTATTGAACCTTATATTATCTATAATTGGCATGCCTTGAGTCAACACAAAATCATCTTTTTCTTGAAAATTCATCATTACCACACTTGGGTTGATGCCTTCTCCATGACTATCCCTTTGGTTGGGATATGCTTCTTCTGTTGTCATGTAAGGAGTAGCTTCTTTTTGTGTAGTCAAATTGTAGTTGTTTCCTCCATCATAATGTGTAAACTGACCTTGAGGCTACCACCATTGGTCCACATGATCTTCTCCTTATACTAGATTTGCATGAACTAGAACAACAGCCTTTACAGGAGGAGTAGAATTTGGATTATATGCATTGGGATGCCTATTTTAACCTTGTTGATTTTGTCCTCTCCTTTGATAATTATATTGGGATGGATCTCTATACCCTTGTTGAGGATAGTGTTGTGTATTAGGAGGAGCACTTGCCTAATATTGACCTTGCTTGAGCTAAGCTCTCAATGATCTGATTTCTTCATCCTTGTCCACAATGTTATCCACCTTATTGAGAAAGGTTCTTGGCTTCACATTGGCATTAGGAACTTATGACATGCTTAGACGTTCAACCGAATTGTGGGACAACAAAGGCATGGAAACTCTTGGAGGGAGTCTTCCAACTTGAATAAATCTATTCTTAGCCTCAATTGCTAGCTCATATGCACCTAGAAGAGTGAATCTTCCCATTGACTACAACATGAAAACAACATCAGTACTAATCCCTTTGAGGTATGTTGCGAACACAAAGATAGGAGGAGGTCTCATGCTTAGTGGCAGCCTATACCACGTTCTTTGAAATCTCCTATGGATTCATTTGGACCTCTTCTTATTATATTCAACTGATGTATTAGGGAAGCATGATCACTCTTATTTTTGAATCTTATCACCAATAGGTCTTCAAAACCATCCCAACTTGTAATGCAACCCCCCTCCAACATTATATACCAGCCAAGTGCATTGCCTTTTAAAGACATAGCAAGTAGCCTAATGGATATGTTGGCCCTAGTAACATTCTATAAATTATAGAAATTAGAGATGTCTCTAATATATTTAGATGGGGTAATGGGACCCTCTCCATTGAAACTAGGAAGATTTTTGGTAGTATTTGTAGGGATGGGGTCATATGTAGGAAGCTCTATTGGGTTTTGGGTATTAAAATCAGGGAAGGGTTGATGTCTATCTATCCCTCCCCTTTTCCCCATTTCTCTTCTTCCCTTATGATCCTTTATTTATTCTTCTTCTTCAACTTCTTCCTCTCTTTGAACTTCTTCAACCTCTTCTACTTCTTCTCCAAACCCTCCTTGCCAAGGATTTGATAGGGCTAGGAGTGGTTCAGGGTGTTTTTATTCAGGAAAAGCTTCAGCTGAAGGGGCTTGGTAAGAAAATATTAAGGACCTTGTGAGGACCATGTAGGATAATGTATAAAACTTGGTCTAAAACCAAGGATTCACACCCTTTTGGAGTTGCCAAATACTAGGTTAGGAGTATTTCTACTACTTTGGCCTGTCAAGACCAACATTTGCCTTGACTTAGAAATAAGGCCCTAGGAGAATTCAAAGGTCTCCCAATGTATAATAAGAGTGAACTTCCATCACATGTTGCAGTAGAACCATGAGGGCTAGATACAAATCATCAGCTCCTACATATTCAAGGATGAGTATTATAAGAAAGCTCAAGAGGATTTTATTTAATTTTTTATGGATTAAATGTGGCAATGAGGTTTCTCTCATAACTAAATCTTTCAGAATAGGCCAAAAGTTGGTCAAAGGGGGCTATATAATCTGAATCATCAACCCAATTGATGAACCATCTATGCAAACATGTCTGAATAGAAATTTTTAGGCTAGAACAACCTTTTTTTGATATCGATCAGGTCCTAGGAGAAAAAGTTTCAATTGATCAGAGGCATCCCTAAAGAGAATTCAGTGGTCCCTGAATGTGTAAAAATATTGAACTTCCATCTTACGTTGTAGGAGAATCGTGAGGGATAGAGATGAATTGTCAACTCTTACACATGTAAAGATGAGTCCTCTAAGAAATCTTAGGAGAATTTTATCTAACTCATGATGGATGAGATGTGGTAATGAGGTTTATCTCGTAACCAAGTCTCTTAAAACATGCCAAAATTTAGTCAATGAGGGCCGTATATTCTGACTTGTCAACCCAATTGATGAACTATTTACATGGACATGTTAGGATAGGAATTTTTAGGCTATAATTACCTTTATCTAGTCTCAATTAGGACCTAAGAGTGACATTTTCAGTTGATGAGAGGCATCCTCGAAGAGAATTTAGTGGTCCTTGAATGTGCAAAAAGAGAAAACTTCTATTACACATTGTAGGATAACTTGGAGGGCTAAAGATGAACCATCAAATCCTACATATGTAAGGATGAATCCTCTAATAAATCCCAAGAGGATTTTATATAAATAATGATGGATGAGATACAGTAATGAGGTTTTTCACCAAATCTCTTAGAACATGCTAAAATTTGGTCACAGAGTGTTGTATATTTTGACTCATCAACCCAATCGCTAAACCATATACACGGATATATTGGGATATGAATTTTTAGGCTACAATGACCATTATACATTATCAATTATCCCTTGTTAATTAAATTTGTAGTTGATTGGAGGCATCCTTTAAGAGAATCCACTCATCCCTGAATGTACAAAAAGAGCGAACTTCTATCATGCATTACAGGAGAACCATAAGGTCTAAAGATGAATTGTCAACTCTTACATGTGTAAGGATGAGTCCTTTAATAAATCCCAAGATAATTTTATCTAAATCATGATAGACAATATGTAGTAATGAGGTTTCTCTTACAACTAAATCTCTTAGAACATGCCAAAATTTAGTCACCAAGAGTCGTATATTCTGACTCGTCAACCCAATCGATGAACCGTCTACACAGACATGTTGGAATAGGTATTTTTAGGCTTCAAATACCATTTTATAGTCTCATTTTTTCCTTGATAATGAAATTTATAGTTGATCAAAGGCATCCCTTAAGAGAATCCACTCGTCCTTGAATATGCAAAAAGAGTGAACTTCCATCACATGTTGTAGGAGAATTGTGAGGGCTAGAGACAGACCGTTAGCTCCGACACATGCAAGGACAAGTCTTCTAACAAAACTCAAGAGGATTTTATATAAATTATGATGGATGAGGCATGGAAATGAGGTTTCTCTCATATCTAAATCTCTCAAAAACTATTAAAATTTGGTCATCAAGGGTTGTATATTCTAATTCATCAACCCAATCGATGAACCATTTGTGAGGACACATCAGGATAGGCACTTTTAGGCTATAATGACCATTATTTGGTCTTGATTTTCCTTTGACAATGAAAGTTTTAGATGATTAGAGGCATCCCTTAAGAGAATCCACTCATCCCTAAGTGTGTAAAAAGAGTGAACTTTCATCACACATTACAGGAGAACCATGAGGGCTAGAGATGAACCATCAACTCATACACATGCAAGATTGAGTCTTATAAAAGAGAATATATAAGACTATTTTTTTTCTTTCTTGAAAGGATAAATAAAGAGAAGGTGAAAAATTATTTGTTTAAGGTAGATGAAATTAATAGAAATTGTTTTGGCTTCTCTTCGTTTCAAGAAGATAATCTTCTCTACTCATGAAACCAACCACATGAAGGTGGAAGCTCATCTAGTGCCAATAACCTAAATGTAAATTATTAGTAAAAATTTTAAACATAAATAAACACATAATCATAAAATAGTTCAAAATTAAAATACATTAAATCAAATAATATTGTTATATTAATTTGAAACACTAGATAAACTTACTAATTCAATCTAACGAACCTTCAGAATCATCTCTATTTACAAGTGTTCCAAGAATTGCTTCGTGGTCAAATTCACACACTTTCCATAAAGTTCTATCGTGAATCTTTCCACAATATTTAATCATTTGAATATTTGTAGCAATAACCAAGTTTGAATAATGAAGCACCATCATGTGTGTTTCAAAGTCCTCAAATAATTATTTTTTTATGATAGTACCTATGAATCTAGGTTCTAATAACCACTACATATCCAGTGGGATACATTATCTCTTCTCCATCCATAACATTTGTGGTTTTTTTTTCTACCTCTACACAATAACACAAGTAGTATTTTGTTCCTTCATCATTGTTCTCAAGTGCAATGACTGCAAAAATATGCCCTATATTTAAAGTATAATCAAATTGTAAGCACATCTAGGAAAAAATAAAAATATCACTAATATCTAAGGTTGTATATTTAATTAAAAAATAAACTGTACCTAGTTGCATAAGATCTAAGATGTGGTCAAAGTCAACTGATGATGCCATTTCATGATCTATCAATTGTTAGAGTCAATGGTTACTCTCTATAGGGGATATGGGTCTACAATACCATTTATCAACCTATTATTTTGACTCACATTCATTCCAATTAAATTCCATACATGAGGAATAAAAACATGCCATATCCCTAGTATAAATAGTCCATAAAATTGAATTTAAGCTTTGAATGGAGTGGAAAACACTCGATCTAGGTATCGTAATATAATATTCATACATTACCTTATGTCATTCCTCTATTAACCAAAACAATATTTGTACATGAGAATGTTTATCTGATACATGACAAATATTTTCATTACACCAAGTCATAATACTTACAACATTGATCAAATTAACACCATCCTTGTGCTTTATTTTCTCTCTTTTAAGGGCTCTTTTTACACATGTGCCAACACTATCATGTTCCCCTTTTCCATGCCTAGCCTCAAACAAGCTCCAAAAATGTTGAATGCCATTCTTCCTATGCATTTTGTTTAACTAGTAAAACATTCAATAATTCTTAAACTACCCTACACAATTGTTTGACCAAATGTAATAAGTGTCAAAAATAATTTCTCTTGCATTCATATTCATATAAAATATCACAAAACAACCCTAAACAAACTTTAGAGAATGTGATCTATCATCACTCATATAAAATTGGTACTCCCTTAAAATCTTTTTGTTGCCATCTGTGTTATCAGGTGCATGTCTAAATGTAATATGAATAAAAATTCCAACTTGAATTAAATTATAATATTATGATTGAACCTTATTTTGTGGTTTTAGTGTGTAGTTCTCAGTAAAATATATTACCAAAATAATGGTGCCAACTGGGAAGTTATCCTTGCATGCTTTGAATTGATTATCTAACCATTTTGATTTGTGTGTGTGTCTTGCATATTAGTAGATAATATTATTTTTTAATTCAAACATGAAATCACATACATAAAATTTGGTCGTAACCAATTCGCATATTGATGACTCTTTTCGATCTTTTAACACATACTTGACAGATTTATACTTTTTATAATCAATTAGCTGATTTCAAAATTCATTTGAAATATCTTCATGTAACTCATCAGATTTGACAAACCACCACAATTGTTACATGTTTCATCTAAACATTGTTTGGAAAAAAAAATTGTCCCTAAGGTCTTTGACAAAAAAGACCTTGGATTAATTCTCTTAATGTTTTAGGTGGGGAAGACACCATACATTCTTGAAAAATCTTGTCAGTATGTAAAGTATAACTTATATGATGAAAAACATCAAAATGCATAGAAAATTTAGCATGTACCATACAACAAAATGTGGTGTGTGCTTGGTTGATTTTAACATAGAAAGGCTTGCACATCTCAAATGACCTTTGGCTAATTATCAATTGGCCATTAAAATTTTCAATAATTTTTTTATAAAATTCTATTTGTGTCATGTCTAAAAAATGTTCTACATGTGGCTCATGATTTTTTGAGCCTTTTATTCTTTTAACATCTTATAAATTAGATGATACCCTTGTGTTTTCATGCCAAAAAAAATCAATCAATTATTTTGTTCCTTAAACTAATACTTTATCTTTTCATGGGAGTCTACCACTAAACGCCCAACAATCTGTGATGAAGGGTCATCAAGCCTTGTTCTTCTTTTTATGGAATTTATTAGATTTTTCTATTTAAATTTAAGGATTTACTTGTTTCAGTAATAATTTGAGCTTTACATGTTGAATTACTCACTATAGATTCCATTATTACTCATCTTGCCACATTACTATCTTTATTCTAAATTTTATTGCCTATTGCCTTAAATGCATTAAATAGATTCTTTAATATTGTACTATTTATTCCCTCCATTTTTAATGTTATTAACCCCAAATTATGCATCACAAGGCACATTTTTTGCATTTTCATTAATTGAACAAATAATTGACATCGTTCTGTATGGTTTTTATTCTTAATGCATAGTTTGATACATGTTGAGCATGACATTGAGTTGATCTTATTGACATTTTACCTTCCATAGGTTCTATTATTTTTTCATTTATTTCAACTAAATACTTTGGTGTTCATCTTATTATACTTGGAGGTGTGGGTGTAGGAGCTATATGTTGTATTAAATGAGGTGGTGTTAACACTTCAACCATACTAGGGATAATATAGGGTTGACTATCTACATTAAACCCTATAGGAAAATTGAATTCTTCTTCATTAGGAGACACATGATTCAAGTTCATTATTTAATGTTGATTATCATCATACTCAAAAATTTCATTATAAATGGATGTTCCATTATATTGTGTTTGTTGATATGTTTCTTCATTCATTACAAATTCATTACTTACATGCTCTACATTTTAAATTTCATCTTATAATAAAAATTGATTCAGTTATCTTATCTCATTTGAAGACATATGTAAACTAAATTCTATAGAATTAGGCATGTTATTTTCATTAGAATTATTATCTGGTGTAGAAGAAGAACCTTCACCTTGCCTAGAAGCCCTTATGGATGCTCTCCTAAATGCTTGTCTTTTTCTTTCTTTTTCTCTTTTCTCTTTAATATCCTCATTTGTTATCTCTTTGATTGGTATTTTACAATGAATTCCCAACCCATTATTTATCTTTTCCAAAATAAGACAATTATAGATTTAAACTTGAATAATTCATGGTGATTCAAATAAAATAAATGAATAATTCACCAAATTCACATAGTTGTAGCAGAAAAACTAGTTTGTAATTTGGAAAGAACAAAAAAAATGACTCATTTTTATGGGAAAGACAAAAGGAATTCATGTATCACAAAGGGCGTGTGTGCTTTCAAAAGCACACATGCCATTTGGGATCCATGGAACAATGGGTAGAAACATTTAATAACCCAAAAATAGTTATGCAAAGGGTGTATTCCCTTTGAAAAGGGTGAATGCCCTTTATTCACCCTTTTCATATTTAGATTTTTTTTCCCCACTTTCCCTCCAATTTTGTCTTAGTTTTAGGCATGGGGGGTCCTGAACCTAGCCAAAATCTATCATGGACCAGCCAAGGGAATTTATAATAAATTTGGGTTTTTTTCCTTTTTATTGATATGTTTGATCAGGTAAATTTTATTATTTTAAAAAAATATATATGGATTTGTACAGGGGAGAGCATAGTTTTTGAATATATAATCTTTTTTAATGTTAATATTATTTATAATTATTGCTTAATTTATACATAACATACCTCGTTATAGTCTATACACATATTGTCACAAATTCCCTTATCACTTTTTGAATATTAATCGAATGCTTATAAAACTTATATCTCAACAATATACACATTGTCAATTATGCTTTTAAAAAAATGATTTTCATGAACTTAAGGTCAAAAATTTGTGTTCATACACTTGCAGTTTCAATTTTTCAGTTGTCTTGACTTGTAACATTATTTTTAAAATTTCTATATAATAAAAAATATTATCAATAATATTCGACATTTCACCTATCTATATATGAAATTTCATAATAAAATTCAATTGTTTACTCAAAAAAAGTGTGTTCATACAAATGCACTCTCCTTATCTTTTTACAAAAAATGACCAACCTATTGTCATAAATGCATCTATTTTGCACACTTTTATCATCTGGGTATTATAAAAAATTATATATTTATAAACTAAAATCAATATGCCACAATGCCACAATTCATGTGTTTATGTCATTGTCAAATTTATTTTTGAATTATCTATAATATTCTCTCTAAGTTCAACTATTGTTATTTTAAGAAAAAAGTGTCACTTTATACCCCTCCTTTTATCCCCCATTACCTTGCATCTACCCAGCTATCATCGTTGGATAGGCATACATACATGTTACCTAGGTATGTTAATGTCATTATAATTCTAATTTAAATTTGTATATAGTGTGTGAAGTCCACAATAAGTGGAAAGACATACATGTGAGTGGAATCATATTTCTTGTAGGCCTGAGCTACCACATTTTTAAAACAACAAATGATGCATTGAATATTGAAAATTCATTAGCTCACTTTCCAATGAAGTTTCACACCAAATGTTTACTTTTGAAAGTAATGGCTATGTGAAAAAACATCTTAGGCTTGGATCGGGTTACCCTATAAATGATGGATTATTGGGAAGACTATGATAACGACTTCTAGGTGAGAAAAAGAAACTATGTGAGGAAGAATTTGGATATTTGAGGCCATAATGGATTGAATGGGTCACAAAAGGAATTCTATATGATGTAATAGACATTGTAGACCACTTAAACATTATTTTAAGTTATACCTTTGCTCATAATAGATTGGTCTATTCGAAAGCTGTTATTTTTGGAAGAACGTACAGAATGTGTTATACAAAGGTCAAATCCATGGTTTGAATATAGTATTTCTAAGTTAAATACTTCAACAATATTTAAAAAGGGAGAGGGTTCAAGAAGAAAAAAATAATACAATCTCAATAAAATAGAAATGGCATAGGGGAATATATTACTACCTTTGATTTCATCATAAAATTGGGAGTGAAATTATGTAAGGATTTGTGTAAATTTGGATATGGATAAACTCCTTCATGATAGATTTATCTTAGATATGGTTGGCATTGGATGGGAACCTCCATAGACTATAAAATTACCTTATTAAAATATAGGTTATGCCATGAACACAAACTTTTGGGTCGGGTGTGACCTTCTCAAATCTCACATGATCAACCCAAATAATTGACAAGATGTTTGCAAGTACACCACCCAAGAAATAAGAAAGCCCTTAAAACTTAAAAAAATCATAACAAGACACCCAATACTCCATAGAATACTAAAATATTACATGAAATTTTCAAAAAGCATCTATGTGGAAAGGAAAGGGACCCCCCATAAAATAGGCCAACTCCTCTAACCAAAAACCATGTTTCTACATTAATAGATCTAGATAGCTCTAGACATGAATGAAATGGAGTGCATTTAAAACATCTCAAATTCATCATTGCACAAAATAAAGGCTCCACAATCCCTGAAAACATAACATGCACATTCAAGGGTAAGTCTCAGATACAAATTAATTTTAATTTAAAATTGGTTCATCCAAATCTCATTAAAAAAATAAAAGGAATATGGGAAGAATAATTCTCACCCATATTTAATCCTAAAAAACTTATTTTACTATGAGGCAAAAACACTCAACCCCAAACATAAAAATGAGAACCCTTATTTGAGATAGTTTCCACAAAGGAGGATACCATATAAATAGTATCAAAGACTTGAATATGACAAAAGTGACCTAATCAAGACATAATTGAACTTAATTTAGGGGGAGGACAACCCTCCTACCACACAAATTATGGTTCCTCTCTTGGAACATTTGAGGGTTGGAAATTCCCAAAAAATGTCTATATCTCAAATACGAAAGTGTAGAATGAGGATATTGACATTGCCCTGAAATTAGAAAATGTTAGAACAAATTCTCAAAAGAAACTCGACTTCCCTACAACATGGGGAATAAATTAATTATTGTGTGCAATGCCATTCATACATTAATCCATTGGAACCCAACCATTTGTGTAATATCCACACATCAATCTCTTCCATAGGGTTTATATTTATTTGTCTTTTTCATGATTTGAAAATTTATTTTTGCATAACTAATATATACAATCCTCTTTAAGGAATCCACATAGAAACTCTTCATGATCAAATCAAAAACTTAATTTTAACCAGAAAACCCACAAATCTCATTTTAATGGGGAATTACAATACTATCAATATCTCAAATAAAAAATGGAGGCATGTGATTCAATTAGAGAACATCTTATGCCTTAAAAAATCTTGAAATTATTAAATTAATATGGAATTTTCTCAGGTACATTCAAATGGTGTAATTATAAAAAAGGAAAAATTTACAATGTTAAAAAATAAACTGATATAATATTTGATTATTGGTTCAATTTTAATAACAAATTATTCATTTGGGTCAATGATTCCACTCTCTTCAATCCTTGGTTTATCACATTCCAAATTATTGCAGCTTTTTCAAACACCACAATGCCACAAAATATAATGGTTTATGGAGATACTAAAATAAATCAATCATAAAATGAAGAAATGGAATTTGAATGTGTGTGTGTGTGTGTGTGTGTGTGTGTGTGTGTGTTTGTAGCTAGCTCAAAGGCAACCTATTTTCTCTCTCCTGATGACCCAATATAGATATAGACTCGAACACTAGCCCTATATATATAACAGCCACTCAGATTGACTGGCCCCTATCTATATGAGGAGTGAGCAATGGTGAACCACTCTCCCTATCATTTTTATAGGCCATCATTTTCTTTTGACCACACCCACCCCATCTATATAGAGGGGATTGGGGTTGATCACAATCAATGACCATCTAGACTACTCTACTATACTCCAAACACACACACCATAGATGATAGGTAAATTGAGGGTATCTATTAGTAACCTCACCATTTTTTTCAAAAATATATTGCATAACTTCATTGATATTTTTTGTATTTTATACATATGAAAATAAGGAGAAAGAAGCATGTAGGAAAGAAGAATAAAAGGGAAGTTGAGGAAGAAATAAATAAAGAGAATAGGAGAGATTTAAATAAGATAAAATTGTGGTTTTATCACAAAATAAAATCATTTACTAAATGCTACAAACTTATATAGCTAAAAATATAGGAAATAAAACACAACACCACCCAGAAACATTAAACATTAAAGAATGACTAAAACCCTATGCTTAAATAACTAGGCTTGTTTAGAGATGATGTTCTTTGCTAGCTTATTATTAAAAAAATATATTAGTTTAGGATTAGTCTTCTTTGGAGTGTGTTTCCCAATAAATTTGGAAGTTAGTTGTTAGAATCAATGTAATAACCTCTTTGGGGTATACTTTAAAATGATTTTTTTTTTAATAACTCTCCCAAATGTTTTTTTAATTATTATAGATTATAACATGCATTATTAATAACAAATATTAAGAAGTAATTTCAATATTACAATGCTTTATATTTAAAAATAATAATAAATCCCATCATTAATTCATACATTCTATTTCAAGTACACTTTCATACATCATGTATTCTAGTATAACAATTCATCCATTTGTTCAATAAAGAAATGTAAACATTCATAAATCACATTTAAAAGTACAACACAAGATAATGGCTCAGTTCTAGTTACATTGTTAAAATCCTCATGGTTATATATTTTATAATATTACATCATGTACATACATATTTTCCAATACAATAAAATATAAAATTATACATAATCAAAAAATTATTTCCTTCACATGAACAAGAAGAAGCAAGAGAACATCATTGAAGCTAGAAGTAGATTGTATAATATGCAGAGATAACAAGTATCATAGAGGGATTTATCTCCAACCATAGAGCCTTTTGGATCCCATAAACACCTCTCACCCACTACAAGTGGTCCTTCCCTTTGTAACAAGGATAGATACAAATTCGATGATAATAAAAAGCCCATTATGTAAGTAAGTCAACACAACTACTCTAAGCATCATGATGTAGGCATGATAATGAATCAAGATAGGTATTATTACATTCATAATGTATAATTCAATACATGTATTAAATTATATTAATAATGTATAGTTCATGTATAAACTACTTATAGTCGTAAGTTTGGATTTGACAAATCCACCTTATCGCATCTAAACTCAGTAAATTTTGAGTCATGTTGAGACTAACTAGGATTTATCCCATCACTTAGTGCTCACGTCTAAAATTTCATGACTTTGTCCCTAGGTCTCCCTGACCTACCCATTTTAAAATGTGTTTGGCCTTGAATGTCTCCTGGTAATTAACACTATGAGCTGTGGAAAGTATTTATGGAACAACATCTTGCATGGGTGTCCCATACCACCCATGCAATATGGAATCTCATTCATTCTTTCATGAAGGATCATATACAAACACTTAGATTTTAGTTGATATATTAGGTACATTCATATTTATAGGTAAAAATTTAAACCATTATCGATGATTTAGGGAACACATAATAGACCTAAATTTTTCATCTTGCAATAAGTCTCCACATTTATAGTGCAGGCACAATCGATGAAAGCTCAAAATCATGTGGTGTTTAGTTTAGTTCATATTGCTTAATCTTACAAGACTCATAGGCCACCACTTGGCCATCCTACATCAAAACTCCGCCCAATCCTTCACTGGATGCATATATAGTGATTGAAAGGTTCCCATTAGGATCAAGAATATTCAAAATAGGAGGAGAGGTTAAATTTCCCTTAAGAAGATGAAAATATTCTTCACATTTATCTGTCTAGATGAACTTCTTGTGATTTTTCTATAAGGATGTGGCTGGATTTCCTATATTTGAAAACCTTTCCACATAATTTTTATAATATCATGTCTTACCCATGAAACTACAAAGTTTGTGTACATTACGTGGAGAGGATCAATCCATAATAGCTTTTATCTTGACTAAGTATATTGAAATCCATTATGTTGAGATTATATGGCCCAAATAATGTACTTTTTATTGAAATAAGGACCATTTAGAAAACTCTCCATACATTTTGTGTTATCTTAATCCTTAAAAGAATAGGTTTAGATTTTGTATGTTCCTTAGTTCTTGAATAAACTAAAATGTCATCTGAGAACACTATTCATCAGGTTCATAAATGTTTTAAGAGAATTTGTAAGCCCAAATGGAAGTACGTTGAAATTGTGGTGTCCATAATGAGTTATAAATTTTATTTTAGGTATGTATTCATCTTTGAATCTTAGTTGATAACTTGATCTCATGTCTATTTTTGAGAAAATAATACCCCCTCAGAATTGATTAAAAATATCATTTATGCATGGTAAGTGATACCTATTCTTAATGGTGGATTTTTTCAACATCCTATAATCTATGCATAATCTAATAGTACCATATTTCTTCTTGACAAGAACTAGTGGTGCACCCTATGGGAATACACTTTGATGAATCAAACCCTTTGAAAGTATTTACTATAATTGGGATTTTAACTCTACCAATTATGTTGTTGTCATCCTATAGGGTGATTTTGATTTTTGTTATAAACTAGGAAATATGTCAATAGAGAATTAAAATTCTATATTAGGTGGGACTCTTAGTAGTTCTTCTAGAAAAACATCCCTGAAATCATGAAGAAAATGATATTCATCTATGGTGGGTTCCTTTTTACCTTCAACTTCATCTATGTGTATTGAGTAAATGATGCACCCATTTATTTAAGCTATTTTTAGATACATGGCTGAAGTTTTTATTACATTGATCTCACATTTTATCCCTTGAATTGTCACATAGTGAACATTATCATTGAGACATGTGATTGTCTTCACATAACAATCAACTTAAGCTCTATGTTTCCAGAACCAGTCGAGTCCTAAAATGACATCATATGAACCTAGTTGGATAACATATAGATTCACTAACAGTTTAAATCTAGGAACCTCTAATTTTGATTCAAAGAGACAATGATCTACCCTTTGTTCTTTTTGGTTTCCATATTGCATTGTCCAACTATTTTCCACACAACTAGTTTTTCTGAACAATTTCTTCAAAATTTAAGGGGTTATAAAACATTCAATTGATTTAATATATATAAGCATAATAGGAGGAAACCCAAAATGTTTTATTGAATCTTCCACTGGGTTTACTTATAATTTAGCATGGTGGTTACTCATTCCAACAAGAATCCTTTGTTGAAAGGTTGGTTGATGACTTGATAATGGAGTTGTTTTGAGACTTGCTCCACTTGACTTATTACAATAATGTATGGCATAATGACTACATATGCAGATGAAAAAACCTCCTATAGGACCTATCCCATACTTAGCTTATCCTCCATTAGTATATTTAACATTTTTATGATTATTTCTATTGTTCTACCCTTTGTTTCTATTGTTGGACTTGAATAAGTTCCCATTCTGGAAATTCCTATTGAGACCTAAATTCCTATTATCATGTTATATTCTAAATATTATTTTAAAATGGAGTAATATTCTATTATAGGGGACCCTTCCCTTCATCTTTATACTCTTTCCTAACTTCTATAAGGGTCTTGAGTTTCTACTGTTACTTTACTTCTATTTGAAATACTTGTTCCATAATTGACAGTCCATGAAGGTCAACATCCACACCAATCCATAGATTTAGTATTAATATGAACTTACTAATTTTGAATCTTTCATCATTTTGAAATTGAGGAACAAACCTTAAAATTTGGGTGAACTTTTCCCAATACTCAATAACAAACATATCCTCTTGGTTCATGTTTTTAAATTTAGTCATATTTCCATCAAAGGAATGTTGCGGAAGCCACATCTTACTCAAATATGATATAAAAACAACCCATGTGAAGAACTTAAAAGTAATTTTTTATTACACCTTTAGGTTGATCCACTAGGATGAAGCTTATCCTAAGATTTGAAATGCTCCCCAAACTTCATTGGTTGTTTCAAATAGATATTTGAGTTCAAAATATTTTTTCATCTCAATCAACCAAGCCTATATACCATCATCGAGTATGATGCCATAGTAATTCAATGGTGCTATCCTTTTTATATCCCTATCCATTTCTATTTCAAAACAAGCTTTCTTTTAGGGGCCTTATTGATCTTGGGGGTTTTGATGTTTTTATGCCAATCTTAGTGCCCCTGATCTTCTTGATTCTTGAGGTATCAATTTTTATTAGGGTGATCTTTCTAATCTTATTTTGATTTGTTTTCTATACCATCTTCTAGAGTCAACTCATAAATAATTTTATCTATAGTACCTACCCTATCTTGGGTATTAATGACCATGGCCAAGATCTGGTTGATCTTGTTCATTAGCTCACCATATTGTTGGCTACCTTCCCTATTACATTTTATGTGAACCATGATTACCTAAGTAGTTAATAAAAATGAATGAGAAAAATAGGTCCAAGTTTTTAAAGTGATATTTGATACCATAATGTAATAATCCCTTCTAGGTATACTTGAAAATGGTTATTATTATTTGTTAATAACTCTCCCAAAGGTTTTCTTAATTATTCATGATTCTAAGATGCATTATTAATTACAAATAGTAATAATTAATTATATTAGTATAATGTTTCACATTTGATAAAGTTTAATAACTCCTATCATTAATTCATACATTTCACTTCAAGTATACTTCAATACATCATGTATTCTGGTATAATAATTCATTCCATTTTTAATAAATAAATGTAAACATTCATAAATCATATTTCAAAATTACAACATGAGATAATGGCTCAACTATAGTTGCATTGTTCAAATACTCATGGTTACATATTTTATAGTATTACATCATGTGAATACATGTTTTCCAATACAATACAATATAATTATGCATAATCAAAAAATTATTTCCTTCACATGAATAATAAGAAACATAAAAACATCATCGAAGTTGGAAATAAATTGTATAAGATGGAGAGAGGGAGAGTATCATAAGGGGGATTATATCCAACCATAGAACCTTTTGGATCACCACACACCTCTCATACACTAAGATTAGCCCTACCATTTATGAGAAATATAGTTATGAATTTGACATCAAGAGATAAGCCAATGTGTAAATGGGTCAACACCAAAGTTGCTCCATGCAACATGATGTAAATGTGACAATGAATTGATACAAGAATTGGTACATTCTTAATATATACTTCCTTTATACATTGTTTATGGCCATAAGTCTATATTTGACAATTCCACCTTGTTGCATCTACACTCAGTAAAATGCTAATTCAAGGTGAGACCAACTAAGATTTCTCCCATCACTTAGTGTTCATGTCCCAAAGTTCACAACTCTATCCATAGGTCTTCATGACCTACCCATCTTAGCAATTGTTTGGTCTAAAATTTATTTTAGGAACTAACACTATGGTCTTTCAAAATCATTTACAAAATAATATATTATATGGGTGTCACATACCATTCACACAAGACAAAATATCATTCACACTTTGACGAAGGATCATACAAAAATACTTAGGGTTTAGTTAATAGATCAGGTACATTACCATTGCTAGGGAAAATTTTAAAACCTTAATGATGATTTATGGAATAAATTATCATAAACTTAAGTTTACAATCCTATAGTAATATTCATAGGCAAATTTATGGCCAAAACTTGATAGAAAGATTTTCCATATTTCAACTTACCTACATATAAGGTTTGGTAATGCCTATTAACTATCGATTATATAATATAATTCTTGTCAAATTTTTAAGGAGAAAATATCAAATTGAACATCAAAATGTTTCTCTTGATAGGTAAAAATATGCATTTTAAAAGATATTATTACAACATTCAAATAGTTAAGTGCATCAAACCAATTCAATTAATAATGTCCTTTAAAATGCAATTATCCTATCTTTTGTTTCTTGACTTCATAATTTTACAAAAAATCCCATAGAAAAATGCTTTTATTTGACCATAACTCATAGTGTTAGCATTGTCAATGTTGTTTAAGATAATCATGAGAAAAATATTAATTCTAGAGGAGTGTCCTTACTTAAAGAATTGTACATTATTTATCTTGACACTATTTTGATACAATATATTATAAAATCTATGTTATAAGGTGGAAAATGTAAATATTATCAGCAATCATGGGATAAATGGTATTGGGGAACACAAAAATAATAGTGGAAACATAGATAATATTTTCATAATACTTCTATTTTATTTTAGATTCCATAATCAATAAAAACTTTTTATAATTTGAAAAATAAATACGAAACTTAAGTAGAAAGTAATGAGTGTCATTTCTTATGTTGTAGTATTTATAGATTAAATGGATTTTGCATCATGTTCTAAGACAATTATTTAGGTTTATATATATATATATATGATACTTCTATACAAATAGATAACATAACTGAGGGGAAATTACATATGAAAATGAAAAATTATACGATAATTAATTTATAAAAGTATCAATGAACTAATTGTTTGTCTCATTTGTTCCATGATTAAGTCATTAGACATTTGTTTCTAGATTATTTGGTTTTGGAATGAAACATGTAATTTAAGTCCATGCATTAATATAATTAAATGAAATAACAACAAAACTCTTAAATCATTTTCTTGAATTACGACAAAGACTCAACATCAAATTTTTTCTTAGTTGGTGATAATGAGAATAAGGTAAGACACTAGAGAATAAGATAATGGGATGCCATAGTAAATTTTATCTCAATAGCCTCTAATAGGTTATACCCCATAGGGAAACCAAGCTAGGATGTACATTATTTACGTTGTGTTTAGTCAACAAAACATATTCTAAAAGTTACTAGCAACTATAAAATGTAGCCAAAGAGGAAAACATAGGTCTATATATTTGAAAAACACCATTAAGTAGAGAAAAATGTTTTTTATTAGGGTAAGTAGGGATTTTGAAAGAGCCTAGACCCTTGTACAAGAGAGCAGATATATCAATGAAGCCCAGCAAAAATAAAAAGATCAACTAACAGGAGATCAATGCAAGACTAACCCAATAATCAGACAAATAGACAAAGGGTCAAGGACCCCAAGCAGCCCAACAAATGAAAATTAAGATGGTTTGAAACCAAATTTTTCTAAAGAACTCTGAGCACACCTCTTAATCTTGAAAATGCCCTCAGATCTCTTCTTTTTGGAAGACCTAGGACAATCCAAAGTGTCACTCAAGGTCCCAGCATCATATTGCACCTCAACCAAAGGATTCTCCATTACATCTCCATTATCCTTATTCCCATTATCTCACATATTTGGTGAAGGAGTCCTCATTCCAGCACTACTATCTTCAAAGACTCCCTTGTTTTCCATCATAGGTGCATCCACTAAAGGGGGAATGCATTCCTTTCTCTTCCAGATAGTATGTTGCTTTTTTCTACTTGGACAATCAATATTAGAATGACCAGCTTTATGATAGCTAAAGAAAACAACATGAGAGTGTTCAAGCTCAAACTACCATACTTGGATAATAAGGTAATCCTAGTAGGGAGTACCTTGTCAGCTTCCATAAACACACAAAATCTAGTAAATAGAAGGCATCTTTTGAATTTAATGACCACATCAGCCCCAACAAATTGCACAAAATAATTTGTAATACCCATAAATACTTCCTCATCCCAGTATTCCAGTGGAAGACCTAATAACTTAACCAAAACTAAAAACTTTGTGTTGCAATCCACTAAAGGGTTGAAGCACAATGACAAGTTTTATAGGCAAAGACCATTCTTCCCAAGAAACTAAGGACCAATAAGGATCCTTGAGCAATATTCAAAGATCAAAAAGGAAAACAAGAAGAAGTCATTTAATAAAGCACTTACCTCAATCTACCCCCTTAGCCTCCAACTTTGAAGCATTCACCTTATAACCACATTGATATTGGGGTGATTTCTACAAAATCTCCCAACAAGTGAGTTATAGAGCTACCCAGTAGCCATTTCAATGAGCGAATCAGGGATGATGATTTAGTTATCCACCAAAGCCTCTCCCTAATTAGAATCAACAACAGGTATATGAGAGATCTCCTCAAGCTATGTGTCAACTTCTAATGCTGCTTCAGACTCCTTCCTTATGGCACCAATAACCTCCTTAGGTATGTCAACACCTAACTCAATAGTTGTGCCATGTATGCTTCCTTACCTAAACATTGGATTAACATATTTAGCAACCCCTATGCAAGAAGACTAAAAACCCCCTTTCAGACCATTATCACTAAAAATGGCACCCATGAATGAAGCCATACCTAGAAAAACCCTTGAGATAATAAGAGCATCCTTACTGCCCATGACAAGCTTAATAGGCATGGAAGAGGTAGCAATGGATTTCTAGATAATAAACCCCCATGAAAGTCTACAAACAAGATCCCCCTACCCCACATAGGAGGGCTATCATGTCTGATAAATGGATTTTGGACCTCTAACAAAAAATCCAAAAGACTTACATCCTCTTCTTCATCAAAAGAGGTCACCCACTCATCCTGAATCTCCTCATCTTTGCCATCAAGGTCATCCTCATCACCTCCACTATCAACCTCCTTGCAGTCAAAAACCTAAACCTCTTCTCGACACTCTCACCTCCATCTTTTGTTCAAACTCTCATAACTAGGAAAATGTTGTTATAGAGAAAGGTGCAAGTTTATATATAATCCAAATATTGTTTAAAGGATCAGAATGCAATTTTATTTGATCCAAAACACAATTTAAAAAGAATATGTAGGTTCTATGACTCAAGTGCAGTTTATAAGAGCAAGACATAGTCTATTATCAATTATCTATTATCAATAAGGAGTAAAACATTGTGAAATTAGTCAAGGTGTAGCTTTTAAAACCAAAGTTTGGTTTAATAAGGTAAAACATAGTGGTATATGATCACAATGTTGTTTCTATAGTTAAAGTTGAATCTAAAATATCAATGTGCAACCCATAAGGATAAGACACAGTCAATATAAGTTAGATACAACTGTTTAATAGCCAAACACTAGTCTAAGGAGGTAAAAATAAATCTTTCAAAAAATAAACATAATTTTTATTGAGCCCAAATGTAGTTCAAATAAGAAATTTTAGGTATGATTAGTTTGAAGACTGACAACTACATGATAGGTGTACCAGGATTAAACATAACTTATTATTTACAATTTTTCCTTAAATGTGTTTTTTCGAAGAGGGGTCCTCTTTCAATCTTGGTGTCCTATATTACTAATAGAGATGTGGTTTTGTAAAATGTGTTTTGAGGCTCATGTGTAAAAAGAGAGGAAGGCATCTTTCTTAAATAGCTTAAAAATTAAGTTGACATCATTTAATACCTACATCTATCAGACTATTCTTATGGAGGGCATAATTGGTGAATTTTAATGTTTATTGGTGGATGTAATCAATATCTGGAAAATTTTCACTTTCATTCAAACTCTTTCAACTCCCATGGCACAACCCTTGTGGAAAACAATCTAAAATGTTGAACCTCTTCATTAATGAACAATCAAAACTGATTGTATAATAGTTATGTAGGCTTTAATAGTTATTTTAAAACTTTTTTTACATATAGTTGATGACAATTACAATGTAAGGGGTGCATGGGTTCTTATAAAAATTCAATAAACAAGTGTTTTATTTATTTATTCTTTTTTAATGCTCTTATGTGCCCATACAATGCCTATTATGTTGTAAATACAAGAAATTTGTTCAAATTGATATGCATTGTGATGAATGCCTTGATAAGCACACAAACATGCTCTCATTAATAGAGATGGTTAAAGGTTAACAATAAAATAGTGTCCTTGATGAAATATTAATGTTTTTTTAATGAATAGAAATGATATATATAGACACACACACAAGACACGTCAAGTGTTAGACTTTAATATCTTTATTCTTTTCTTAGTATCTAAAATATACTAAAAAAAGAATAAAACCTAGCATACATATCTTAATAAATCTATGTAAAATACACTGATATATATCATTCTAAATTTAAGTCAAAATGTATGTTAGATGCTTTGAGAATAATATATATCATTTTTTTTTGCATAGATTTATTAAGATATGTATGCTAGTTATGATTATTTATAAATAAGATGTGGTAGTTATGATTATCTAATTATTTATAAATTTAGTGTAATAAAATTTATATATTACTCATAAATTTTATGATAATTTATTTTTACAATGTATTGTTATGATTATTAATAAATATGATGTGATAATATATATGATGTGGTAATATGATTATTTATTTTAAAAGTACGTATTTTATCTGCATAATTGGAATGTCATTTCAATTTACTCTATTTTTTTACTCTTCTTTAATTTTTATTTCCCTCATTCGATTTTAAATTTTTATTTGTTTTTTATTTTTATTTGTTTGTATTTATATTTTATATTTTTTTAACCATTATGTTATGTCAGTTGCTTTTTTTTTAATTTAATCTTGTGGGTTTTGAAATAATTAAATTATTTTATTTTTTATTTTTTATTATCAGCTTTTAAATAAATAAATGCTAACATTCTCATGCCATTACATCTCTCAACCTCTACCCCCGGATACCATTGTAGGAACACCTATTGGTGTAATTATAGAATCTAACATTTGAGGAGTCACACACGCACACACCCCTATTAAAGATAATATTTTCACCATTTGAAATACTAAGAAAAGAATAAGGATTCACAAACAATCAAATATTTATTAATAGGAAAGCCACTTCATTTGGCATAAGGATTATGGTATATTGGTTTATATACTAAATGCCAATAAATTGATCTATTTTTAATGTTTACTAGACTAAACACAAGATTCAAAAAAGAAGAAATAAAATAATTACAAGAGTTAATTATTAGCTGCCCATAATTTCTCGACACTTGTTGATTGGCAATGCTATCACAAAGAATAAGTGACAGAGAATGGTAAAGACTTTATTGAATTATCTACCCACCGTTATTGTATACATTCAACACATCCTATTTCTTACCTTCCAATACCCCATATATCCTTGTCTCCTTAATGATACCCTCCTTCTTTGTTGGGAAAGAAAATCTATGTTACAATTATAAACTCAACATAATATGTTAAGTGTTGGAGTGGAGTAGTTAAAAAATTCTAGGGATTACTAATTATGTGCACATTAGTGAGTTCACTCTATGGTCCACCAACCTTGGTGGACTTATTAGTGGATGTTAGTGGCCACTCCACAAGCTCTAGTGGGATGGCCACTCAACATTAAGTAATCCTCTTCACTAACATTAAACTAATGTTTTATCTTCCCTATAAAATGATACAAAGGGAAGGCATGTAGAAGACATTAAACACATCAATATATTATTATTGGTCTTAATCATGTCATCCTTATCCACCCAAGCATTGACTCGTTTATCACACAAAACTATCTTTCCCTTCACCTCTAGGTTCAACGTATTCTCCAAGAATGGATCATTAATGATATTATTATTGATATAGATAAAGTTGTTGAAGGAGGTTGAGGTTCAGTTTGGCAGGTAGTTAAACCCCCTCACAAAAACATTTCATTAGTTTTTGTGAAATTTGTACATGGATGCATTTTTTATAAAGCTCGATGTCATATTTTATTGTGCATTATATCCTTTTATACCACTTATTGTCCTCACATATGCATTTTTTGGTGGTTACCAATTTCCATTATGAGGGAATTTCAAGACAAAATTGCTTATTTTTTGGCCAATTCAAAGGCCACACAATCTTCAAATTGTGTTTGGCATTAGGTGCACTACCCCAGACCTTGCAAGGAGAATTTTCCCTTGACCCAATTGGGGGATACCACCCTTTGACCCCCACCCCTAGACCCCTAGACCTTGGCCCCTTGTTCAATTATTTTGAGTGCCAAAGATTGTATGGTGAGGTTAGATTTTATAGGTGGTAAAATTTATTCACAAAAACACTTAATTGGACTCATGTTCATTGTATTTTTACACTTATGGATGCCTTTTTGGAAGATCCTGATGTCCCACATTTTTTAGAATAAAGTTTGTGTGCTACTTATGTTTTTTGGCCATCCATTATACCTCTTGAGCCCATATTATATTTTGCAAACATTTTCTTAGTGGATCATTTGATGACATAACTCCTATTTTTATAAGCTTTACACTTTGTGAAGATAACTAGCTACATATGAGTGTTGTTTCACCTTCACTCAGGCCTGAGAAACCTAAGATTGTAGTTTTCAGCCCTTATCATCCTGACACTTTTTTGTATGTTACCTTATATTCTCTAGTTGTGCACTTCACACCCAGTCATATGCCAACATCATCATCCACCATCTGTATTCATATGGGATAGATTTCAAATCACTTATGTGGTGATGTCACCATTCTTTGAGAGGAATTTATTGGTGAGGTTCCTCCACCACTCAACTTCTTTGACTACACATTTCTCCTCCTGCCTTTTGATGCTCCTTAGTTATTTGAGATCCTTTTTAAGCATATTTATTTTTTGGAGCATACATCTCTCATTTTGCTAATGGCATCTTCTAAAGATTGACAACATTCTAAATTTCATAGCATCATTTGGTGTTTTCTTTTTAGGATTATTTTATACTTGCACTAAGTTATAAAGTGCCATGGGGTTTTTTCTAATTTATCCTTGTCTACCTTCATGCATGTGTGCTCTATTTTTAGCACCTTTTCACTATTTTAGTTTCTTAAATCTCCCATCACCACTATGGCTATCTTCTTAAGAGATCAATTATCTATATTTTTGACACTTTTTGATAATTGATAGTGTCATGTAGCTTGAAGTGTAGTTATTATAGTGAATCTCAATGTTATCTTATCTTCTTTAATAGTTTGATAGTATAGTTTAGCTTGATGTGGAGCTATTTTGGTGCATATAATATCAACTTGTCAATGTTCGAGTAGTGTATTTATCCCATTCATACATTGTTTTGTCACTCCACCCAATCAATAGTATGGGGGTATGGTGTAAATCTTGGTTCTTCAAGTTTTGTGTCCTTTGTTAACCATTGGCATACTAAATCTTTTGTTAGTAGATCAAATTCAGTTTGGTGATTATTTTTGCACTTTTGACACCTCTGACAGTCTCTTTTTCATAAAGATCTATTCTGGTGAATAAAATGTTAGTTGTTTTTTAATGGTTGATTAGTGGATCTAGACCACTCATGCATATTGATTTCCTTTGTGACTTTAGAGTCCACCTATTGCATTTATATTTGATGGAATTCATTACATATAGTACACCTACTTTAGTGTTGTGTTGAGTCTTTGAGTCATGCTACTTGGGACACCTTATAGCAGAAGTTTTCTCTCCACTTTTGTTATAGTTTTTTATCATAGTATTTTACTAATTGAGCCTCGTATAGAGTACTTGTTCCTATTTGACTTGGTGGTTATAGTGACTTGGCATCCATGTATTTGGTAAGATGGATTAGTTATCATTAGGACACTTAATATTTTATTGTGCTTGTGTACATGGGTACCTTAGCAGGACTAATAGTCAAAACCCATTTTTTTTGTGTTTTATTTCCCTAGCCATTGCTTAAGGGAGGGTGTTGGAGTAGATTAGTTAAATTTGCTTAGGGCTTAATAATTATGTGTACATTAGTTAGTTCACTCTATGGGCCACCAACCTTGATGGACTTGTTAGTGGAGGGTAGTGGTTGTAGAGAGGATTACAAAGAAAGTTAGTCAAGCATTAGTCCATAAACAATGAAACATGCATAAAGAACCAACTAACCAAGCCTATCTATTCCTATGGGAATTACAAAGGATAACAAGAAATAAACGAAAGAAAGCAAACATCATATTACCTTCCCAAAGGGATTCACCATACCTATGTGGCTCAAAAACATGTTCTCCCTTGATCAAGCATCATTGTCTTTGTCAACAATGGTGGTAAGCTCCTCCAATGCCTCAAGAACACTCCATAAAACCTAGGCTCTTGATTGTAAATCACTAAACTAGCCTATCAATGAAGTTTTATGGAAACAATTTAGCATTATAACTTTGCAATATTCAAGCTTCTAAGATATTTAAGCATAATAACTTTGCACCAAAATATCTTGGAAATGATGTTCATGGCCTCTCTATTTATATATTTTTGAGATTGGTCAGGATCAACCATGACCATCCATCTCAAAATTGAGATGTGTGGCCATGGATTATCCTAATATTTGGAATTAAATCCATAATTATTCTCAAGATAAATAAGAATTAAAGAGGCATGGGAGGCAATAACTAGGCATGGATGACCCATAATCTTGATATTTTATGCACTTATGGATTGATGGATGCCACCCCATAGATGATGTCACTAGGTGATGCAAATAATAATAATCAATTTTCAAAAAAAAAAATTCAACAACTCTCATGGAAAATCCACTTAAGCTCTTGATTTGGATTAATTAGCCTTAAACAAGGTTAATCAACATTTGTGTAATTATTTGAAAATTGGTCTTCAATTAATCAAAATGGTCAAGTATTCATATTACTAAGTTATAATTTGACTCGGGAAGAATTAGAAGTGACGTTAGATGTGTCAGAACCGTATTCTCTTTTAGGATGTTGCCAATAGAAAATAACAAAGGTACGTGATGTGTATCAATGATTTAGAAGAAAAGGGTGATCCAGATAACTAAATTGTGAAATTATCATTTTGACTCGAAATGATCTAATCAAAGTTAGTTAGCCCATAAATTGCATTGCCCCATTATGGATACTTTGACCTAAATTGGCACTTGTAAGTGACATGTTCAAACCATTTAGGACATTTTATAGATTTTGAACTAAAATGTGCATTTGAGTGCAATTTGAGTAAGATTGATAATTTCAACACAAATGGCGTTAGGAATTGGATGTCTACAGTGGCCACTCTACATGCATTAGTGAGATGGCCACTCAACATTAAGTAATCATATCCACTAATATCAAACTAATATTTTATATTCCCTATAAAATGATATGAAGGGAAGGAATATAGAAGACATTAAACACATAAATATGTTGTTATTAATTGTGAGCTTTGTTTGTGTATGAGTCATTTAACTGTGAAGGTCTCATTATGGTAATGGCCTAATTATTTTATCCTAGTTCAAAGTGTTTATCACTCTGATATTAAGTGGATATTCAAATCATAATGTATTAAATAATTTTTTTTAATATGAAAATAAATTGATTCAATGTTGAATATTAAAATCATGTCATTTCTTCAAAACAAATCAATATATTCCTCTTTATCATTAGCATTATATTCACTTGAACCTATGAAAATCATTGTCATAAACATGCTCAATATCAAATTAACTTCAAAAGCATGTATATTCAACATTAGTCCAAAACAACATAATGTAAGAGGATACATTTAACTAGGAATTCATTTTGTTGATTTTGACTATAGCATTGTCAATTTTGTTTAAGATAATTATTAGCGAGATACTAATGTTGAAAGGAGTGCCATCACATAATACATTATTTAACTCGATATTATTTTAAAATATTTTATTATAAAAGTTCTATTATAAAGTGGGAGTTGTAAATATTATCAACAATGATGGTATAAGTGGTTTTGTGGAACCAAAAAAAATGGTGGTGGTATGGGTGGTATTCATGTAATACTTGTATTCTTGTTTATATTACATAATCAATAGAAAAATTTATTGTTTGGAAAACAAATACATAACTTAAATAGAAAGCAATAAATATCATGTATTATCTTGTAATAAATACAAGATAAATGGATTGTGCATCATGTTCTAAGATAGTTGTTGAGGTTTAGATAGATTTGAGATAAAATATTTTAAAAAATGACAACATTGCTTCTATACAAATAGATAACATAACTAAGGGGAAATTTCATATGAAATTGAACTTTTTTATGGAAATTAATTTGCAAGAAGTATCAATGAACTAATTGGATGTCTCACTTGCTCAAAAATTGAGTCATGAGACCTTTGTTTTTAGATTATTTGGCTTTAGAATGAAACACATCATTTCAATTTATCCATTAATATAATTAAATGAAGTGACAATAGAACTCTTAAATCATGTTCCTGAATTATGACAGAGACTAAACATCAAATATTTGCTTAAAATGGTATTAATGTGGATAAGGAAATTTTTTGGAAAATAAGACAATGGAACACCATAAAAAAATTTGTCCTAATAGCCTCTAATAGGTTACCTCCCATAGGTAAAATTCAACCAGGGTAGGATATCAATTATTTATGCTAAGTTTAGTCAACAAAACATATTCTAAAAGTTACTGGTAACAAAAAAATGTAGCCAAAGATAAAAATGCATGTCTCTATACCGGAAAAACATTATTCAAGAGATCAAAATATACTTATAGAGAAAGGGGCATGTTTCTATATAATCTAAATATATATTTAAAGGATTAGAATGCATTGTTTTTAATCCAAAATGTAGTTCTAAAAAAAATAAAGTGTAAGTCATATGAATCAAGTGTAGTTTATAAGAATAAGATTTAGTCTATTATTAATTGGATACAGCCCATAAGGAGTAAAAAAATAATGTAAGTAGTCAAGGCATAGCTTTTTAAATCAAAACTCAAGTTAACAAGGTAGATCACAACCATATATGATCAAAACACAATTTTTATAGCTAAAACACAACCCATAAAGATAAGGCACAATCAATAAAAGTAAAAAACAACTATGTAATGACCAAATACAAGACTAAGAAGGAAAAATTAAATCTTTCAAAAGATAAACACAATTATTAAGCCTGAATGTAATGAAAATGAAAATGAAAAATTTCAAGTGTGAATAGTTTGAAGAATGACAACTATAGGATAGGCATGCCCAGATTGAAATTAACTCATTTTTACTTTTTTCATTCAATGTGATGCATATATGAGGCATCCTCCTTCAATCTTGGTGTTCTCTATTATTAAAAAACCTATGATTTTTAAAATGTGTCCTAGGCCCATGTGTCAAAAGAGAGGAAGATATCCCTCTTAAATATCACAAAACTTTAGTTGACATCATTTAATGCGTATATTTATTAGACTATTCCCAAAGAGGATGTAATTGGTGGATTTTAATTTTATTGGTGGATGCAATCAATATCAATCAAAGTGTGACTTGCCTTCAAACTCTTTAGTCTCCTAAGGCACAACCCATGTGGACAACATTCTAAAATTTCCAACATATTCATTAATGACCAATCAAATCTAATTTTATGATAGTTGCATAGGCTGTTATGGTTGTTTTAAAACTTTTCAATATATAACTGATGATAATTACAATGTAGAGGGTGTATGGGTTATTATAAAAATGCAACAAGTAAGTGTTTTATTTAACTATTCTTTTATTATGTTTTTATGTGCCCATATTACATCTATTATGTTCTAAATCCATAGAATTTCTTCAAACTAATATTTATTGTGATAAATGCCTTGACAGGTTTGCCAATTGGGTCTCGTTGATGGAGATATTTCAAGGCGAATAACAAAATAGTGTTATTGATGAATTATTAAGCCTTTTTTCTAAACATAAGGGATATATATATATAAATCAACTAAAGACAAGGTTTCTGCCATTTGTAATACTAATAAAAGAATGAGTAATCTATAATATCATGCTTGAATAGTCATATTTAAATAAGATGCAACCAATCAACTATTTTTTAGTGAAAAAGTAACTTCCATTGGCATAAAGATTATGGTGTATTGGTTTATATACTAATGTGGCATGTCCTTTTTGAAACATTGAATAACATATATATTTTTAATGTTTTCCAAACTAAACACAAGATCCCAAAAAGATGAAATAAAAAAAATACAAGATTTAACTATTATGTACCCATGATTTTCTAACACTTGTTGATTGGTGATGTTAATGCATAGAACAAGTGACAGAGAATGGTAAAGACATAATTGAATTGTTTAACCATCCTTAAGTGTATGCATAGTTCACTATATACATTTGACACATCCTCTTTATTTCCATACAATACCCAATCTATCCCTATCTCCTCTATGATACCCTCCCTCTTTTGGGGGAAATAAACCCTGTGCTACAATTGCACACTCAACAAAAACTATTAAGTGGTTAATAAATCATAATGTATTAAATAAATTTATTAAATATGAATATAAATCAATTCAATGTTGAATATTAACATCATGCCATTACTTCAAAATAATTCAGTATATTCCTTTTTATTGTTAGCATTAAATTTTCTTGAACCTATGCAAATCATTGTCATAAACATGCTTGTCCAATATCATATCAACTTCTAAAGCATGTATATTCAATGTTAGTAAAAAAAACATAATGTAAGAGGATATATATAACTAGGCATTCTTTTTTTCAAAATATGAAAAAAATCATGAGTAGTTCTTAAAACATTTTAGAGTCTAACAAGTTAAGTCTATATGGTAGGCCACATCAACACAAAAAAACAAATAATATATTATTAAAACATGATCTGAACTGAGTAACAATTCAGGAAACAGTTCTACCCCAATTGGTGGTAGAACTTTCGAGAGCCATAACTTTTGCACCATAGCTCTGTTTGACTCCCCATTTGAACTGTTAGAAATCTAAGAATGAGGGGAACACTAAAAAACCAAATGGAAGTGCCCCAAATTTCAATTTTAGTAGTGTAGTCTAAAAATAGTAATTCCTCAAATTCTATATTGTTGTGAATCATGAAAGTTAAACCACTTAATCTCCCTCGAGATTGGTGACCTTCCACATCCTCTTACTACCTTAAAAATGTGTATAAATGAAGATGTAACCTGAAAAGGAAATTAGACATCTCTTCCTAGAGATAGGCATATGTTATATCTGCAATTTTGAGTAATAAAACATCTCTTCTCAAAGATAGAATTATTACAGTTATGTTGTTCTTGTTTATTGAATTATCTTTCAACCAAAGCTTCTGAGTTTTGGATCATGATCTGACATATTCCTTCTCTACGAAAGACATTATTTGATGCTATAGTAAAAGTAAAAAATTCATCTAAAAATATGTGAAAAATTATTAGATATTTATTCAAAATATTCCCAAGTAGTATTATTTTTAGAGTATTGGTCCCATTAATCTTTGAACTAAGAGACCTCTTTATTTTGTAAATTAAGTTTGTGAGTATCAATGATTTGTAGGGGATCTACCAATATCACTCTTAGATCCTGAACCTGTAAAGATTTCCATTAAATCACATGTGACATATTTGTATGGTAACATTTAATCAAAGAAACATGAAAAACATAATGCAACCATGACATAATAGGAGGAAATACAAGTCCATAGGTAACTAGATCAGCTAGTTCAAGGACATTGAATAGTCCTATATATCTCATAGATATTTTGGATGACTTTGAAAACTTTATGGATTGTGTATTTACTTTTACTCTAAGAAAAACTATATCTCCAACTGTAAAGGTTATAGGAATTATCTTCTTATATGCATAAACCTTTTGTTTTAGATTACGATAAAAGCAGGTTTTAAAGGGACCCCAAAACCCTTTAACAGAAACAAAAAAGATAAAACATTAACAGCCACCAGGAAAGGCAGTCCTGAAACCTACTGAAGAGTAGCATCAAAATCAGGTTTTACAGGGACCTGAAACCACAAGCATAGTCCACTAAAAGTACCCAGGTTTTACAAGGACCTGGAACCTCAAATAAAGTTTAAGACCAAGAACCAAGAAACAGGATCAAAAACAAGAACCAGTTACAACAACCAGCAAAAAGGACCTAAACAGGAACAAAACCAACAATGAAGACCCTAGGCTTCTATTGCAATTCCATGATCATCTTGATAGCCTCCTTCCCAATCGTAGCAGTATCCTGGATGGATTTAGCAGTCAAAGTAGTAGCAGCTTACAAGGCTTTCTTCCTCAAACTTTGCCTTGTCCTCTTACTTGGACCCTCCAAGGATATTATTTCTTCATTTGCTCTTTTACCAAGGTTAGCTGCAGCAGCACAGATGCTTGATGTTACCTCCTCCATCTTTGTTCTACTTTCCTTGATAAGCATTATAAGATTATGCTCATAATCTTTAAGTTTTTTTGGGATATCTCTCATTTGCACCTCCAAATAGTTGATTTTGGTCTGATCAACATCCTGATTGTGTTGCATTGTTTCCACTTTCTTCTTCAGCCCCATTATTTCATTATAGATCCAAGAATCAACTTGGAGAATAGAATCGGCTTTGAACTTGGAAGAATGCAGGAAGGAAAGCTTGGTTTCCCTCTACGGAGATTCACAAGTGTCTTCTGCAATCTCATGTGGAGGGGAATTAACCTTTTCAATATGTTCCTCCCTATCCATCAGTTCCTCCTCTTTAGTCTCAACAGGGTCTTCATGCTAAATAGGGTTCTTATCCCCCAGTCTCCATAGCAGGAGTAGAAACCAAAACCATGTGATCCTCCTTTCTCATAGAGACTGGATCATCAATTAAAATATCTTTGTCTTTGACACCTCCCCTGGACACAGTCTGATTACCCTCATTGTCAAAATTACTCTGTTCTAAATTTCCCTCAGTTGTATTCCCTTCATAAACCTTTTGTTGAATGGTAGCTTTTGTTTATATATTTTATGATTTTCTTGACTTGATATTCCATATCTCAAAGTAATTCAGTGTTCAACCATAAATTTTTCATGTAGATTATTCCAATTGAGAGGAGTATGCCACTTTATTCTAGAAAAGACTTAAAATGGTGCCATGTTAAGTGAAGAATGATTTAATTTATTATATGAAAACTTGACCAAATGAAAATATTCCTTCCACTTATACTATTGATCCATAAAATACATATGAAGCAAGTCTTCCAAAACTTGATTTACTCTCTTAGTTTGACCATCTATCTTAGGGTTATATGTTGTACTAAAATTCAACTCTTTTCTTAAGGTTGCATGCAAATTATAATAGAATCGAGATGTCATTCTAATATCATAGTCTGAAATGATCTTTTTGGATATTATATGTGATATAAACACTTAATGAACAAACATTTTTGCCAAAATTGGTGAATTTTTTGTCAAATTACCTAGTATAAAATGTGCAACCTTGATGAGTTTGTCCACCACAATTAAGATTATGTCATGATTGTTCTTTGAAATAGGAAGTCCTTAAACAAAGTCCATGATAATAACTTGACAATTCCATTCTAGGACTTCATAAGGATATAAAGAACCTTTTGGATGCACATGCTTATCTTTGACCCATTGGAACTCTAAACATCATGTCTTAAAATTTGTAAGATTTGTTTTGAGTCCAAATTAAAAATACAGTTGTTTGAGTTCTACCAACAAATTATTGACACTAAGGTGACTTGAGTAAGGCATTGTGTGAGCCTCCTACAAAATTATGATATAAAAATTACTAAGATTAGGTATATATATTATAACTTTAAATTAAATAACTCCACCTCCTTCTATCTGATAGTGCTCATAGCTATGATCTCGACTACCTATTTCAAGAGCTACCTTAACCTTCAAATATAACTCATATGATGGTATCCATCTCAAAGTTTGATGTTGGAAGTGGTCCTTATAGTTTTTATATCATTTATATATCTTCTTCGACTAAGGGCATATGTGAATCTATTTTTGTTTCCCTTAATATGCTCAATGTCAAAGTCATAATCACTTTAAAAATCTAACCAATACCTTTACCTTGTATTGAGATTAGATTCAGTGAAAATAAATTTGAGTCCCAAATTATCTATCCTAAGATCAAAAACTTTCTTATGAGGAAATTTCTCCACGTCTATAGTGTAGGAACAATCGTTGCAAGCTTCAAATCATGTGGTGAGTATTTTAGTTCATATTGCTTAAGCTTATGAGACTCATAATCCACCACTTGGCTATCCTACATCAAAAATCCACCTAATCCAACACTATGCATTTGTAGTGACTAAAAAGTTCCCATTAGGATCAACAATCTTCAAAATATGAGCAACAGTTAAATTTTCCTTAAGAAGCTAGAAATATTATTAACAATTATTTGTCTAGATGAACTTCTTATGCTTTTTATATAAGGATGTGATTAGATTTCCTATCTTGTAAAACCTTACAACATAATTTCTATAGTATCCTTCCAAACCCATGAAACTAAAAACTTAATCCACATTTCACAAAGAGGGCCAATCTATAATAGCTTTCATCTTGGTTGGGTCTACTAAAATCCCTAATGCTAAGATTATATGGCCTAAATAGTGAACTTTATCTTAAATAAAGTATCATTTAGACAATTCTCCATAAAATTTATGTCATCTTAATCATTTTAAAATAAGGTTTAGATTTTGTATGTGATCTACAGTTCTTGAATAAACTAAAATGCCATTTAATAACACTAGTACAAAACTATCTAAATAATATCATAATAAATTGTTCATTAGGTTTTTAAATGTTTCAAGAGCATTTTTAAGCCCAAAGGGAAGTGCAGTGAACTCATAGTGTCCATAACAAGTTTTAAATGTTATTTTTGGTAAGTCTTCCTCTTTGATTCTTATTTGATGATACCCTGGTCTCATATTTATTTTCCATAAAATAGTAGCCCCTATAAGTTGATCAAAAATATCATATATGCATGGTAAGGGGTACCTATAATTTGATGGTGGATTTGTTCAACATCCTATAATCCATGTATAATTTGATAATAACATCCTTATTCTTGAAAAAAACTATTGGGGCACCCTATGGGGATATACTTGGATGAATCAAACCCTTTGAAAGCATTTCCTGCAATTGGGATTTAAAATCTACAAATTATGATGTTATCATCCTATAGGGTGATTTTGAATTTGGTTTTGAACCAAGAAATATGTCAATAAATAAGTCAAATTCTCTCCTAGGTGTGAGTCTTAGTAGTTATTTAGGAAAAACATCCCTAAAATCACAAAGAAAAGGATAGTCATCTATGGTGGGTTCCTTTTCAACTTTAGCTTCATCTATGTATCGATTAAAAGACACACCCCTTTATCTATTTTCAAAATCATGGCTGAAATTTTTCTTACAATGATCTTATGTTTGACATCTTGAATTTTCATGAAGTGACCATTATCATTGAGACATGTGACTATCTTGGCATAACAGTCAACTTAAGCTCTATGTTGTCATAACCATTTGAATCCTAAAATCACATCATATGAACCTAATGGGGTAACATATAAATTCATTTTTGTTTTCAATCTAGCACACTTTAATTTTGATTCAAAGAAATAATGATCTACTTTCTATTCTACTTGGTTGTCATACTGCACTATCCAACTATTTTCCATGCAACTAGCCTTTCTAGAGAATTTATTCAAAATTTTAGGGTCTAAAAAACATTCAATTGCTCTAGTTATTAAAAGCATAATAATAAGGAAGATAAAATGTTTACCTAAAGATTCTATTGGGGTTACTTATAATTCAACTTGGTAGTTCATTGTTGCATGAATCATTTGTTAAAAGACTAGTTGATGACTTGGCAATGGAGGTGTTTTGAAACTTGATCTATTGGAAATATTAGGTAAATGAATAGCATAATTGCAACCTATATATATGAAAAAACCTCCTACAGTATTTTTCCCATCCTTAGTTTGTCCTCCCTTAGCATATTTATATTTTTTTATGATTGTTGGTATTGTTCCACCCTCTGTTTCCATCATTGGACTTGGATAAGTTCCCATTCTATAAATTCCTATTGAGGTCTGAACACTTTACTCTTATAGATCTTATTTTAAAATGGAGACATGTTATTTTTGTTGGGGACCCTTCCCTTTATATTTATAATCTTTCTTAACCACTACAAGGGTCTTGAGTTTACGCTCTTCCGTTACTACTATTTCAAATACTTACTCTACATTTGATAGTCCATAAAATTCAATATCTACACCAAGCCAAAAATTTAGTCATAAAATGAACTTCATAATTATGAATATTTAATATTTTTTGAATTGAGGAACATACCTTAAAATTGAAATGAACGTCTCCCAGTACTTGGTAATAGTAATATCCTCTTGCTTCAGGTTTTTAAATTTCATCATTTTACCATCAAAGGAATGTTTTAGAATCCACCTCTTACTAAAACATGATAAAAAAAAAATCCAAAGTGATGAACGTAGTGTTGGGAAATACGGAAGCACAATTGATTACCATATACAAGCAACTTACATGCGGAAATAACCAAAAGTAACAAGTAACTAGAATTCAAAAACAACACAAAATATGAGAGACAATACACAACTTGTATTAATACTCATCCAGAAAAGAATACAATAAAGAAGATGCCACTTCTTCTCCACACCTCTCAGAGGCTTCCCACACCTCAAGTGTCTAGTAATTCTTTCCTCAAAACTCTCTCTCTCTTTCGGTCCCAACACACAACTCAAAAATAGAGTTGGTGTTCACCTCCAACCAGTTAGTATCCACTACTACCAGTACTCCAGTGCTCCATGCACTCCACAAGTGCACCACGCACTCCAAGTACACAAATGTACTTCAAGTAGATCTCCCCTGAACTTACAACAACCTGCAACTCAATAGACCTTACTTATGGAAGGATCTTCCTTGCCTTCCTCTTTGCTCTCCAACTGAGTACACACCGTACTCCAAGTAGATCATGCCTGATCTTGCTCCCTGTTGTGTTGTTGTCCTCCTTGATCTTGCACCCCTGCAAATCAATCTGGTTCTGCACACCTGCAAACCTGGATCATGCACACACATACACCTGCAGATCAATGATCTTACTTACCATGCAGATCTCCTAACGTAGCCATGCACACCTGCTGACCAAGATCATACATACATGAAGAACCCTTCTGATTCTCCAAACCAGCACCCACACTTGGCACTGTGGCACTAGGAGGAACACACCATGCTCTCTTCACACACAGAAGGAGCTAATATTTGCTCTCTTAATCTCTAGCACACTTTTTCAATACAGCCCATGAGTCTATTATATAGATCTCATGCAAACAATAATTAGACACCTAATTACAATAATTAGATCCACAGCTTCTAGTCTAAAATTGGCTCTTAACATGCAAACACTCAGTTCATTAACTAATTGTCCATGAAACTGGCAATTCTGAACCACACAGGTGACCAACATCGATCCCTGTCTGCCTGGAGGTGACCGACACCGGTCAACTTATGACCGACGTCGGTTGCTCTTCTGTCTGCTCCTTACCGACATGGATTAGCCTAACCGATGCCGGTGTCTGTGACACTCAGCAACCTCCTCCCCTATTTTCATCAGTGAAGCTTTTAGCTCCACAACCTAACAATCTCCCACTTGGAGATAAATAGCTGCACTGTACCTGTACATGTACCCTGTCTAATCTATTTTCTAGCTTGTATCCCTCTTCAAGATCAATCCTGAAGACCACCCACCACACAACTTGTGGTGCACCTCCTGTCATCCGAGTAACCTGCCACATTCGAACCTACAAACCCATGTAGTGAAGTCCTAACCCTGCATAACATGAATCCCTACTGTTGGTCCCTCTCAAATACCTGAGAACCCACTTCCCTGAATTGGCTCCTAACTCTCTGACAGCACCCACTGCTTGGGCAAACTCAGGTCTATACTAGACCTCATGTGATTTCAGACACTGAACTATCCATCCCTTAGTGTGTTCCAGTTCTGCATCCTACGTATTGAACCTCACCAACACCTGATTCACATCAGCTCCCACTGGAGACAAAATCAACCTGTGATCTTCCATGTCTCTCATGCCAAAGAATTTTGCTGCTCCAAATTCCTTATGACATGTCACTAAACTAACCTTACCCTTAGCTCAGCAAAACCCTGTATGTACAAACCTGATAGCTAGCATACCATCCACATATAGTAATAGGATAATGTAGCTATCATCATCCACCTGGTAAGACAAATACAATGGTTACGCTGACATTGACTAAAGCCCTGCTTTGTCATCCACCTGTCAAAACATGTACCACTATCCTGCAGCTTCCACAAGACCATATGACCTGGCCTTCTGTCTCACGTGTCCATTCTCTCTATTCTTTAACTAAGGTATCCATTCGTCTCTCAGTGCTTTTATCCTGGCTGGCAACCCTACCAAATCTCCGGTTTGGTTCTACATCATATTCCTACCATGTTCCCACTATTTCTTGGATCCTTCCTGCTCTGCAATGAGCAACAAGTATAAAGAAGAGGAACAATGAATTTGAGGCTTACTTACCCCTTCAATCCTCCATATGGGTGTTTGAGACTCCTTGACAGCTTGCTATCCACCCAAAATCTGTTATAGTGACTGACCTTGGTCACCACACAGTCTGCATCTGATCGACGTCGATTCCATGTACCTATCCTGACTACCAACCCCACCAACATTGGTGTCTACCTGATGCTGACATTGGTCCTCATGACTGACATCAGTCTTACTATCATCGACATCGGTCCTCCTGACCGACGTCGGTCTTACCCTGCCTGACACCATCGGCTCTGGTCTGCACATGATCGACATCGGCCCCTGTCTGTTTGACGCCGGTTCCTCGTGATCGATGCCGGTACCTGTGTTCACTTGTGAGTGATGAATTTTTACCCGTGAGCTTTCTTTGAATCAAATCCTTGTCCAAACTACTCTACTTAGAGTTACTCAGCCTTCTCCACTGATCTCTGTCTGTCATCTCCTCCATAAACACCAAGGCTTTCCAGTTTTTAAGTCTTTCAAAAACATCTGACTTCATATTAAGAATGTGCATCTCCTTCTTGCTCATGTGACCAAGCCTACAAAGCCACATCTCCGCAACAAAAGAAGAATCAATAATATAAGCAAGTAGATAAAGAGTACCTGCTTTCTTACCACCAGCTAATTCAAGTGCATCCACTGTGAGAGTTCTTATGCATCTCTCTTCACCCAACTTTCCTGAAGCAATTAGCCGCATCTCCAAGACTAGGACCTCCATGACCTTCTTCAACACCCATGTGTTGGCCACCTACAATTTCAGCATCACTTCCCCTTTGCCAATTCTTTGGCAAGGCACACCAGCCCCTAAATAAATCTTTCCAAAGTCTCCAAAGACCTTAACATGGAAAAATACTCTATTTCGGACTGCATGGAAAGAGGCAACAGAATCTATAAAACAAGATTCTACTTTATCCAAGAAACCTCCCAGAGCATCTTGTGCAACAACACCTGCAACATCTGCTTCTTCAGTAACTTCATGCTGATCTTCTACCAACCAACAATAATTATTTACCTGCTCTTTCTTTCCATAAGACCGTAATTGACCATTCGTGCTTTTCAATTCCTCCATTCTTAGCTTACTTTCTTTTGCCATTGCTCTACTCCCACTCAATCAGAAACCCCTGAGAGTGACCTGTAATCAAACACAAACCTGCTTCCTGCAACCTTAGCTCTGATACCACTTGTTGGGAAATACGGAAGCACAATTGATTACCATATACAAGCAACTTACATGCGGAAATAACCAGAAGTAACAAGTAACTAGAATTCAAAAACAACACAAAATATGAGAGACAATACACAACTTGTATTAATACTCATCCAGAAAAAAACATAATAAAGAAGATGCCACTTCTTCTCCACACCTCTCAGAGGCTTCCAACACCTCAAGTGTATAGTAATTCTTTCCTCAAAGCTCTCTCTCTTTCAGTCCCAACACACAACTCAAACACAGAGTTGGTGTTCACCTCCAACCAATCAGTATCCACTACTACCAGTACTCCAGTGCTCCATGCACTCCAAGTACACAAATGTACTTCAAGTAGATCTCCCCTGAACTTGCAACAACCTGCAACTCAATAGACCTTACTTATGGAAGGATCTTCTTTGCCTTCCTCTTTGCTCTCCAACTGAGTACACACCATACTCCAAGTAGATCCTACCTGATCTTGCTCCCTGTTGTGTTGTTGTCCTCCTTGATCTTGCACCCCTACAAATCAATCTGGTTCTACACACCTGCAAATCTAGATCATGCACACACATACACCTGCAGATCAATGATCTTACTTACCATGTAGATCTCCTAACGTAGACATGCACACCTGCTGACCAAGATCATACATACATGAAGAACCCTTCTGATTCTCCAAACCAGCACCCACACTTGGCACTGTGGCACTAGGAGGAACACACCATGCTCTCTTCACACACAGAAGGAGCTAATATTTGCTCTCTTACTCTCTAGCACACTTTTTCAATACAGCCCATGAGTTTATTATATAGATCTCATGCAAACAATAATTAGACACCTAATTACAATAATTAGATCCACAGCTTCTAGTCTAAAATTGGCTCTTAACATGCAAACACTTGGTTCGTTAACTAACTATCTATGAAACTGGCAGTTTTGAACCATATAGGCGATCGATGTCGGTCCCTATCTGCCTAGAGGTGACCGACACCGGCTGACTTTTGACCGACGTCAATTGATCTTCTGTATACTCCTTGCCGACGTTGGTTGGCCTGACCGACGTCAGTGTTTGTGACACTCAGCAACCTCCTCCCCTGTTTGCATCAGTGAAGCTTTTAGCTCCACAACCTAACACGTAGAAGTAAGTTCTTATTTTGGCTTTAAGTTGATCCAAAAAGATGTTAGGAATATAAAACACAAAGTAATATTAATGAATTAAAGATAGAAATCAAATGCAAAAAACATAACACGATAGAGACATAGATTTAATGTGGTTCATCCAATATGGGCTATGTCCACATAGAAATAGCCAGCCCTTATTATTCAGTCCAACAAATAAAGGGAAAAACTTATAATACATCCACTAGAATATCTTCTTCACTCACACACAGTATGCCATCATGATTACAATGCCCTCATATTAAAGGAAGGTTATATATTAGGTAATAAATGTACAAACATAATTTATACCATCAGATATGTGACTTAATAGTGAACGATCTAGATTTACTATGAAATTACAATATTTTACAATGCATTTTTAATAAAATTTTACTTTAGGGGTGTTTCCCCTGAACCCCCACTAGGGGGTATCCAAGTATGGTCACCACCCCCTAGACCCCCATGGAAACCCTATTGGGGGGGCATTGTCCCCCCCCCACACCCCTCCTATTGGGAACTAAGCATTATAATAAGATCAGGTTCCACCATCTAACAATCTCCCACTTGGAGACTGATTGTTGCAACTCCATTACTACAACTCTTCCTTGGAATTTTCTTTGAACTTTGATCTTGGCATGTTTCTCATCTTCCTTGTTATACTTGAAGACCTATTAAATTTGAACAACTATCCAGCTTCTCTTTAGTGACTACCTTTGTTAGCATATCTATAAGATTTTGACTCGTATGGATCTTTTCCAACTTCATTTGATCATCCTCTAAAACTAAATGATTGAAGTGATACCTGATTTGTATATGTTTGGTTCTTGAGTGTAATGATGAGTTCTTTTCTAAATGAATTGCACTCTAGCTATCACTATACAACCTACATTCTTCTTACTTCTGCCTCAACTCTTCCATGAACCATTGCATCCATATCATCTCCTTGCTTGATTTTGTAGCTATAACATATGATGTCTCTATAGTTGACAAAGCAACTATCTTTTATAATTTTGAAATCCAACTAATTATTGTGTCACAACAGTGAATAGATAACCTGTGGTGTTCCTCCTACCATCTAAATCTCTAGCCATGTATTCATCAACATATCCTTATAGGTGACATCTGACCCTTCATAGCATAACTATCTATCAATGTTCCCTCTCAAGTATCTTAGACTCCACTTGACTGCATCCCAGTGCTCTTTTCCTAGATTATTCATAAATTTGCTAAAAAATCCCATTGTATGAGTAATGTTTGGTCTAGTGCACACCATAGCATACATTAAACTTCCAACTGCTAAAGCATAGGGAACTTTGGACATGTAATTTATTTTTTCCTATGTTTTAGGACACTTTTCCTTGCTTAATTTAAAGTGCCCTCCAAAAGGTGTACTCACTGGTTTGGCATCTTGAATATTGAACCTGACTAACACCTTCTTGATGTATTCTTCTTGAGATGATGTCAATTTTTTATTTTTTCTTGTCTCTTGTTATTCTCATACCAAGGATTTGTTTTGTAGCACCTAAATCCTTCATTGCAAATGAATCTAATACTTTGAGCTTATTTATATTATGCGGGTTAGACCCTAAAACAAACATGTCATCTACATACAATAACAAGATAATATAGTTGTCATCATCTAATATCTTAAAGTAAACACAATGGTCAGAATGACATCTACTATAACCTTGTTCTATCATAAACATGTCAAATTTCAAATACCATTGTCTTAGAGCTTGTTTTAGGCCATACAAACTCTTCTTCAACCTACACACCATTTTCTCCTTACCTTTGACTTTGTATCCTTGTGGTTGCTCCATATATATTTCCTCGTCCAAGTCATCATGAAGGAATGTCATCTTCACATCTAACTATTAAAGGTGCAAATCTTCTACTGCTATCAAAATTAAAATAGTTCTTATAGAAGTCAGTTTAACTACTGGAGAAAATATTATCAAAATCTATACCTTTCTTTTGTGCAAACCCCTTTACAACAAGTATGGCATTGTACCTCTTTTTTCCTCCATCTTCTTCCTTCAACCTATAAACCCATTTTTTTGGCAATGATCTTTTACCTACAAGCAATTGAACCAAATCCCAAGTTTGGTTATGTACCAAGGAGTCCATCTCATCTTTCATACCTTGCTCCCACTTCTTTTTGGTTTCTACCTACATTGCTTCTTCATAGTTTTTTGGCTTAGCACCATCAATCAATAATAAATAATAAAGTGAAGGAGAGTATCATTCAGGGAGTCTACTTTGGTAGATCTTCTAACTACACTTCTAGGATTTTGATGTACTTATTTTTGTATTTGTTTCACATTCTAGTTTTCTAGCACTTTAGAATTTCATTTCTAGTGATTTCATCAAGTAATGCACATTTAATATTTGGATTCTCTTATTTATTTCCCTAAAATTGATCTCTATACATGACCTTCTCATTAAAGATCACATATCTACTCCTAATGATTTTGTGATTTTCAAAATCCCATAAATGGTAACCAAAATCATTAACTCCATATCCAATAAAAGTAAATTTATTGGATTTTGCTTCAAGCTTGGTTCTATTTTCTTTAGCAATATAGATAAATGCTTCACAAATGAAAGTCTTTAAAAAAGAATAATCTACCTTTTTACCTATCCATGCTTCTTTTGGAATAATATGAAAGGGCAACCCTGCATGTAATCTCATTCTCCTTTTACACTCCATGATTGTCCTATTCATCTTTTTTGACACACCATTTTGTTGTGGTGTTCTTGGAACCATCTTCTCTCTATGAATCCCGTGGGATGAACAATAATTATGAAATTATTTGCTATAGTATTCACCTCTATTAGTTAATCTGACACACTTCAACTTAATTCCTGTTTCATTCTCAACCAAATATTTTCATTTATTAAAAGTATAAAAAACATCAAATTTTTTCATATGTAATAAACCCAAGTTTTTCTAGTTGCATCATCAATAAAAATAACATAATAAAAATATCCACCAAGGGATGATACATGAGTCGGTCCCCATACATCTATATGCACAAGCTCTAAATTTTCATCCTTCTTTGTCTTCCCAACTCTGATAATCTTGACTCTCTTATATTTTCCATAAACACGATGCTCACAAAAATCTAAATCGACCTTCAAATCTGGAAACAAAATATTTGATTGGAAAAATTGCATCCCCTTCTCACTCATGTGCCCTAGTCTATGGTGCCATAATTTTGTATCCACTTCTGTAGAATCTAAAGCAATAGAAGAGTCAACATTACCATTAGATAAATATAATGTACCTACCTTCTCTCCTTTTTCTATTACCAGTGATCCTTTAGTGACCTTCCATAAATTTACTACAAATGTAACTATGCAGGCCTCACTTCCCAATTGCCCTACTAAAATTAGATTTATTCTCAACTCAGGAACATGCCTCACCTCTTTCAATAACCATTTGTTTCCATTCTCTAATTTTATCTATATCTTATCCTTCCTACAATTTTACAGGGTTCACCATCACCCAAATAAACCTGTCCAAAATCACCTTGAACATAGTCTTGAAAATATTTTTTATGGGGTATAGCATGAAATGAAGCCCCTGAATCTAACACCCAAGAATCATTAATGTTATCTAAAGAAAGGATTAAATCATCTTGTAACACATCCCCTGCTACATTTGCTTCTTGATTTTTATCTTGTTGTCCATCTCCTTGTTTTCCTTTTCAAAACCAACAATCTTTCTTCAAGTGTCCTTTCTTCTAGCAAATCTAGCATTCCAATGTTCCTCTAGATTTAGATCTACCCTTCTTAGACTTACCATGATTCCTGGGCCCTTTCCTCTATCCTTTTGTCTTCCCATGTTCTCCATATCCAAATCATTACATGATGTCTCACCTGTGCTTTTTTGTCACATTTCTTCACTAAGAATAACAACAATAACATCATCAAACTTTAAATTGTTTGAACCAGAGACATAATTACTCACAACTATGACCAAGCCATTCCAGCTTTCTAGCAATGAACACAAAATCAAAAGAGCCCTAACCTCATCATGAAAATTTAATCTTATAGAGCTTAACTAATGTGTGACCATGTTAAATTCATTTAAATGATCAGTAACAGACCCACCTTCTAACATTTTTAGATTAAATAAATGCTTCATAATAAATACTTTGTAGGAAGTTGAGTGTTTTTCATACACTCTATCCAATGCCTTTATCACATTTACTGGTGTCTTTTATTTTGAAATATTAAAATCCACTAATGTTGCTAGGCACATTCATATTGTTCCTAGTGCCTTTATGTCAAGATCCTCCCAATCTTCATCCTTCATAGTCACCAAATTCTTTATTATTCCACTCAATGGTAGGAAAATATCCTTCTGATATAGATAGTCCTCCATTTGAATCTTCCATAACTAGTAGTTTTGACCATTAAACTTCTTGACCTTAAACTTTCCTTCTTTTGCCATTGCTCCCACTTGAATGAGAAACCCTCTTTTCCTATGTGTTTATATGCCAAATAGACCTTCAGATCTGATACTAGTCATTAGGAATATAGAACACATAGCAATATTAATGAATTAAAGATAGAAATAAAATGCATAAAACATAACATAATAGAGACATAGATTTAATGTGGTTCACCCAATATGGGCTACATCCACATAAAAATAGCTAGTCCTTCTTATTATTTAGTCCAATAAATGAAGGGAAAACTTGCAATACGTCCACTGCAATATCCTCTTCACTCACACACATTATGTCACCATGATTACAATTCCCTCATATCAAAAAAGGGTTACATATTAGGGAAAAAATGTAAAAACATAATTTATATCATTAGATCTGTGACCTAATAGTTTATGATCCAGATTTACTATGAAATTATAATATTTTACGATTCTTGGACCCCTATGGAGACCTTAGTGGGGGGCTATTTACCCCCCACAACCCCATATCAAGAATTAGGCATTATAATAAGATCAAGATCCACCATCTAACACAATATGAAGCTTCTCTTGAGAGATGATATGCTCCCCAAACCACCTTGGTTTATTCAAATAAATCTCTGAGTTTAAAATATTTATCGATCTCAATCAACCAAGATTATGCACCATTACTCAGTATTGGTGCCATTGTACTTGAATTGTGCTATCTTTTATATATATACCTATCTAGTTCTATTTCAAAACATGCTTTCTTTCAGGGACGTTATTGATCTTCGAGGTTATGATGTTTTTTGTCACTTTTGGTGCTCCTAATCTTCTCGATTATTTAGGTCTTAATTTTTATTGAGGTGTTCTTTCTCATCTTGTTCTAATTTGTTTTCTATATCATTTTTTAGAGTCAATCCTTGAAACCTTTTCTCTAGAGTACCTACCTTATCTTCGATATTGATGACCGTGGCCAAGATTTGGTCAATCTTATTCATTAGTTCCCCATATTATTAGCTACCCTCCTCATTAGCTTTTGCATGAACCAAGATTACCAAAATAGTTAAGAAATACGAATGAACACAATAGGTCAAAGTGTTTAACCTAAGTTATGATATCATAATGTAAGAATATATTTAATATATACTTTAAAATGGTAATTTTTATTTTTTAACAACTCTCATGATGGTTTTCTTAACTATTCAGGATTCTAACATGCAATATTAATTACAAATAGTAATAATTAATTATAGTAGTACAATGTTTCACATTTAACAAAGTTTAATAACTCTTATCATTAATTCATACATTATATTTCAACTACACTATCATACATCATGTATTTTTGTATAATAATTAATCCATTTGTTTAATAAAAAATGCAAACATTCATAAATCACATTTCAAAAGTACAACTTGAGATAATGGCTCGATTATAGTTACATCATTCAAATCCTCATGGTTGTAGTATAATAATCATGTGAATACATATTTTTCAATACAATACAATATAATTATACATAATTATAAAATAGTTTCTTTCACATGAAAATAGTTGTATATGATCATAGCATAGTTTTTATAGCTAAAAGGAAGTTTAAAAGATCAACAAATAACCCATAATGGTAAGTCACATTCAAGAGAAGTTAAATACAATTGTGTAATAACTAAACACTAGTTTAATAGGGCAAAAATAAATCTTTTAAAATATAAACACAATTCTTATTAAGCTTGAACATAGTGAAAATGAGAAATTTTAGGTATGAGCAGATTGAATAATGACAACTACATGATAGGCATGCCAAGACTGAAATTAACTTATTGTTTACTTTTTTTATTCAATATGTTTCTCCTAAGAGGTGCCCTCCTTCAATCTTGGTGTCCTCTATTATTAATAAATCTGTAGTTTTGTAAACTATGTCCTAAGGCTCGTGCATCAAAAAAGAGGAAGGCATCCCTCTTAAATAGCTTAAAAATTCAGCTAATATCATTTAATGTCTACATTTATCAGACTATTCCTATGGTGTGTAAAAGTGGTGGAGTTTAATGTTTATTGGTGGATGTAATCAATATCAAGCAAAGTTTCACTTGCATTCAAACACTTTGGTCTTCCATAGTGTAACCCATGTGGATAACAATCTTTTTTTTCCAACTTCTTCATTAATAACTAGTCAAATCTACTTCTATAACAGTTGTTTAGTATTCTATGATTTCAAAAAAAAATCAACAAATAAATGGTGATAATTGACATAAAGGGCACATGGCTTCTAATAATAATGCAACAAGCATGTGTTTTATTTACATATTATTTTATTATGTTTTTATGTGCCCATATAATGCCTATTTTGTTATAAATCCATGGAATTTCTTCAAACTAATATGTATTTTGATGAATACCTTGATAAGCACGTAAACGTGTTCTTATTAAAATAGATGGTTAAATGATAACAATAAAATAATGTTCTTGATGAAGTATTAAGGCTTTTTAACGAACATATATAAACCAATTAAAAACATAATGTCTCCACCTTTTGAAATACTAAGAAAAGAATAAGAATTGTAGAATCTAATACTTGATGAGTCATTTAAATAAGATGCAACCAATCAACTATTTATTAATAGGAAAACCACTTCCATTGGTATAAGGATTATGGTATACTGGTTTATATACTAATGTGCCATGACCTTTTATAAATCCTAAGAAAAAAACTATTTTTAATGTTTACCACACTAAACACAAGATTCAAAAAAGAATAAATAAAATAATTGCTAGAATTAGCTATTATCTACATATAATTTTTTGACACTTGTTGATTGGTGAGGCTAACACACATAAAAAGTGATGGAGAATGATAAAGACTTGACTGAATTGTCTACCCTTCCTTAAAGGTACTCATAGTTCATTGTATACATTTAAAACATCTTTCTTATTCCCATTTGATACCCTATCTATACTTCTCTCCAAGATGATATACTCCCTCTTTGTTGGTAAGTAAAACATGCACTAAAATTGCACACTCAACAAAACCCATTAAGTGGTTAGTCAAATCATAAAATATTAAATAAAATTTTGGAACATGAAAATAAATAAATTCAATGCTGAATATTAAAAGCATGCCATTACTTCAAAACAAATCTATATATATATATATATATATATATATATATATATATATTAAATAAAATTTTGGAACATGAAAATAAATAAATTCAATGCTGAATATTAAAAGCATGCCATTACTTCAAAACAAATCAATATATATATATATATATATATATATTAAATAAAATTTTGGAACATGAAAATAAATAAATTCAATGCTGAATATTAAAAGCATGCCATTACTTCAAAACAAATCAATATATATATATATATATATATATATATATATATATATATATATATATATATATATATATATATATATATATATATATTGTTAGTATTATAATTATTTGAACTTGTAAAAATCATTGTCATAAACATGCTTATCTAATATCACATTAACTTAAAAAGCATTTATATTCAACATTAGTCCAAAAAATCATAATGTAAGAGGATACATCTAACTAGGCATTCAAATTGTTCAAAACAAGAAAAATAGTCATATGAGTATCTTAGAGTCTAACTAGTTAAGTCTACATGGCACACCACATCAACATAAAACAAGTTAATAATATATTCATAAAACCAATCTATGACACTCAATGTAGAAATTGTCTAGTACCAACACAAAGGTAACTTCATGAGCAAATCTTACCACTAATTCAAATTCAATGATGAGTTGGTCCATGATTTTGAAAGGGCCCTCCACTATCTATATAATATGTGGTTTCCCAGTTGGTTAGCCATTATAATTAAACATCCATTCCTCCATAGTGTATTTTACCTCATTCCTCTTTCATGTTCCTCAAATCCATGAGCTTGATGGGTAGGAAACATCATTTTTGGGCATGACAAGGGGAGTTCCTTTAGATTTTTATGGATTAGGATGATTAAGAGATGAAGAATATTTTTATACCATATTGAGCATCGATTAAAATTGAAAAAACATTTTTATGGTTTACTAAGCAAGATTCAAAAGAAATAGATTCATTAACAATAAGTTTCTTACCTTTAACCACTTTAGATTGTTTCCAATTTGGGAGTTCCTCTACTAGAACATAAGGGTGATGAAATGTCATGTTTTCATCCTCTCTAAATACACAAAAATTTGATTAAATGTGTTGATGGGTGTTTTTCACACCAACAAATGGATATTTTCCTTCTCATTCTATGACTACTAGAAGTAGTCCATGCACAAGTTTTAGGTATTTATCTTTATAAATAGTGACATGGTAGAATAGTGTTAAAAGTGACAAATTATTTCAAAGTTTTTATATGTATGCATTAAACAATAATGTGGTCTCCAAACCTATGACATGGGTCACCTAAATTATCGGATTGGCATCCTACATGGGTACTTACAATGGTGTTATGATGCAAGGTCCAAGATCTCATAAAAAAGATAAAAAATAAGGAAAGGGTAAGCCAGAGAAGAAGTGATTCAAAATTTAGTTGGTTGGATTATTGAGGCCTAACAACACTCAGAAGATTCACTGCATGGCATCACCATTATCCAAAATTAGATTAATTACATAGATCTGAAGAAATGTGGAGCAAGAATCTAAGGGAAGTGGATATGATTATGAGTCAATCCCAGAAGCTCCACTTTGAAATATAAGTTGATTATAAAAAACAAAGATATCTCATAAGATTGTAATAACTTTATAAAGATCAAATCCACAACATCAAATAACTACAACACATTCAAATGACATAAAACAATATCAGAGGCTGACTAGTAAAATGATTAGAAGAGCTAAGATTTCACATTACAATATATTCATGATAAAACATGTGAGTCCCTAAGTAATTGATTAAAGATACAAAACATACTTGATATTAGTCTAACAATGAGAAAGAAGACATAACAAAACATGCAAAGATAAGTTTCTAAACATTCCATAGAATTATATATCTCTCTCTTTGTATTTCTATCAAAGTCTCTTCCTTGGGATAATTAATCAACAAGCTAGTGAATGAGATAGGAAACACATGTTGACCCCCTCTAGTCAAATAGACTAACCAACCAGTGGAAACCAACCAAACAACAAAGCCTAACTAACATAGTAGTTAGGCCAGTTCCTCAATGAGGCGACCTTTTTAAAATGTGTTACAAATGTATTTATAGATTTAGAAAGGGCCTTTCCCACTTGATGCCATGATGATAGAATTTCTTACAACCAGAAACATGCACATAAAAGACAAAGTAAGAGTGGTCACAAGAGATAAGAATCAAATATAATTATTTTCTAGAGTTACCTCATAGCATGATGATTTAGTTAGGATCTATTTTGGGACCATCACAAACCATTAAGCTCATTTTTCACCTTGTGCCTCTTGTAATTTTATAGCCTATAAACTTGATGGTATGATATCACTCTGTGTTCATTTATCTAGATAGTATGAGGCAACATGAATGTCAATCTAAGGGGAGTGTCACCAAGGATATGAGATGATACCAAGGCTCTAAGATGATTCATGGAAAAGCTCCATGAAGAGGTGAATTTTTGCATAGAAGTGTCAATGCCACCACTATGGTGAATGCCATGAGGTTTAAGAAATGACATGGCTATAGTGGATGATGTGGATGAAACTGAAAATGGATTTAAATGTCACACATGTTATAAACACCACAAAGAGGAGGATGCCACCAAGGCTAAAGAAGTAACTGCAGATTATTGTGATCAAGGTAAATGTTGTAGGGGAGTCACGAAGGTCACAAATGAGATACAGATTGATCTAAATTATGCACAAGAATGTGAAGGCATGCTAAGAAGACATGAGAGAATATGAAGTGTCATGAAATATGCCTGCAAGAGAGGGACATTAAATTAATGACCAAACATTGAATAATTGGATAATTAAAGAGACTAATAATGCTTCAGAAGAACCAATTAAATCTATTACAAAGCCACATGAATATTAACATAAACATTGTCCATATAACATAAGAACAAGCCAAATCATAGTAAGGAATCCCATGTGAATAAGTCTTGAACAAGATTAATTTACTTATTTTTCTTCAAGGAGAATTATAAATTTTGATTATTATGTTATTTTAATGTGGGTCCCTACTTTGAGAAGAGAGAGGCATGTTGGCCACAATAAATGGTTACGTTTATAGGTAAAGCACTACTAAGGGCTTATAACTTTAAGATTATTGGTTAGACTTTCAAAAAAAGATTAGTAATCATGTAGGAAACCTTATTTTTTAGAACAAAACTAAATACAAGTTTAAACTCTAGAGCAAAATGTAATAATATTTTAACATTTTGATAGAGTCAAATGTGTATGAAGTGATTCATTCTTTTGCCTTTTGGTTTCTAACACAACTAGAGATTAATCATGTGACTAAAACTTATGTATGGTATTTCATTTTATCTCAATTGGCTAGGGGGAAGGCTTGGGCATTGCTTTGTTTCCATTCAATCATCTATATCCCTAACAAAGATACTTACAACTCCATTCTAGGCCTTGTCTCATTACCAGCTAGGCATGAAATCATGTGATGGAGGTTGCTTGAATCACCCTTAGAAAAGATTTATTTTGATTTTGCTTTGAATATTTCATATTCTCTTTCTCTTTATTTTTTACTTATTTTGATTTTAACTATTCCAAGAGGGTTGGGAACCAACAACCAAGGTGAAAAGGATTTGACAACAGATTCAAACATAGATGATCTTTATTTTGCTATTCATACACCTCAAGATAATGCATTAGTTTGATAAAGCACATGTTTATTACTCTTTTAAAATAAAAATAGCCTCTTAATTTATGTTCTAATATTGAAAAAGAGACTATGTTTGTTCATGAAACCAAAAAATATTCCAACATAGTTTTGATATTCAGTCAAAACTTTTAAACATATTTCCTAAGTTCTAAATATTTGACAACAAAAACAACATCAGTCAACCAATTTGAGGGTATCCATGGGCTCTAGTTTTATGGGGAAACATCAAATGATGTTGATAAGGTAAATTCCATACAATTTTGAAAGGAAGGGGTAGGGTTATATCTTCAAATTTAACTAAATCACCTAGAGAGAAGTCCAAAAATAGACCCAAAAATAAATGAAAACAAAATAAAAAAAAGTAGAAAGTAGGAAGGAATAGAAAATAGGAAAACATAAAACAAACAAAATGATATCAAACTAATCTAGCTTTACACTAAGCCTAAACTAAAACTAAAATTAAAAAATTAAAACCAAGGCTCGAAGGATGAAATTGAAGACTTTGCATGAAACATTTAGCATTTTCAAGAAAGAGCATGATTCCAATATGCTTGGCCTTGAAAATACATCCTTGTACTCCTTCCAATATTTATTAGATTTAAACATTATGAACATAAGGAGGTGCATAAGCAAAGGCTTCACATGGTGGTACCATTAAAACATGAATTTTGCATAAGATTTAATATCAGGGATGTATACCTTGAAGTCACACCAAAAAAATTCATGGAATTATTTTATATGGATTTTCATGGCATTTAGAATTGAAGGTGTGGAGGATAACATCTCTTTGTGATGTAGTTCAGCTAGGCAATACACTTTTATTCCTTCATTTTGCATAGGCTCAATGATTTTTTGTGTGGCATTAATGTCCTCTATTTATTCCCCCGTGACATCTTGTTTTGGAAAATTAGCCTCAATAATAACTTGTTGAATGAATTCAACACAAGATACCATTTCTTACTCTCTAGGTGGATCATCAATTTATTCCTATGATTCCTCTATAGGAATACCCTTTACATCTCTTTCAAATTCAGATCATGCATACATTTTTTCATGGTTAGCATATTCATCAATAAAATATTCAATTTGTATACAATGCATGCCATGATTGGTTTTACAAGAAGATATGAATGAAAAGAATCATAGTTCATCATTGTCATGGAAGACAACTCCCTATCCAACTTGACTGCTTTTGCATATGCTAAAATCAAGGTATTTATTATATATGTTATTACGAGCATGTCTATGAGGGGATTTATAACATTGATGTATATACATAGCATGGTATTTCCCTAAGGACTATGGCTATTTGGAATCTCACTACATATATATTGAAACCTGAGATTGAAATCCCTAATTGGCTTGTTGGGTAACTTTTAGATAATGAGCAAATATTTAAAAAAAATGAAATGGTCAACTAGTTATCTCAATTGTAGAAGAATGCATATTCTAACTCTTCCTAGCTATGAGTTGAATTAGGTGTTAAACTCAGAAATAATTAATGTTCAAATCCATATGATGTGAAGGGGAGCAATCTACATGCTACATATTCGTGATAGATATTTAAGAATCCCATAACAAGTTTAAAGGCATGGATTTGTCATTCCATTTTCTTAGAATTTTGGAATATATTTAAAATCATTTTCAATAATATAATGTCGAACTTCATGGATGTTAATGGCTATCTCACCTAGCCAAGCCATGCTTTACCTCTTTTGATTTTGTGATTTTCTAATTTTTAGGGATTTTTAACATTTTGACAAAATTTGAAAATTAAATAGGGGATAAAACTGATCAAAAAGGGGATCCTTTAGTTTCATATTATGTTGATGTGAATTTAGGCCAAAAATAAAATAAAATGAGATCATAAAATGGGAAGCCACATGATATACTGTAGATCATGCCTCTAGACAGACCATAAATCACACCCTAAAATAGACTATGAACTACAAGCCAATTACACTCAGCCCTCCTTCTAGCACCATTTGTCTATTGATGGGTGTTTTTCACACTAATATATGGGGCTTTTACCCTCTCATTTTAATACTATTTGGAGTATTCAATGGCACAATTTGTAAGTATTTAGATTTATAGATAGCCACATGGTGGAGCAATGGCTAGAGTGGCATAAACTATTTCAAGGTTTTTAGACATGGATATTAAACAATAGTGTGGTCTCCAAGCCTATGACATGGGTTACCTAAATGATCAAAATGGTGTCTTGGGTGGGTACTTATAATGGTGTCATGATACAAGGTTCATAACCTCATAAAAAGGGATAAAAAGGAAGGAGGGAGTATGGCAAAAAAGAAGGGATTCAGACTTTAGTTGGGCAGATTATTGATGCCTAACATCACTTAGAAGATTTTTTGCATGACATCAATGTTATATATATTTAGCTTAATTGCATAGATCTAAAGAAACATAGAGTAAGAGTCTAAGGGAAGTGTCTATGATCATGAGTTAATCGCATAAGCACCTCTTTGCAAGATAATTTGATTGTAACAAACATAAATATCACATAATACTTCAACAACTTTATAAATATCAAATCCATGAAACCAAAGAGCTATATCATATTCAAATGATGCAAAAAATATCATGCCCTGACTACTAAAATGATTAGAATAGCTGATATTTCACATTATAATCTACTCAAAATAAAACATGTGAATCCCCAAGTAATTGCTTAAAGCTCCAAAACATACTCAATGTTAGTTTTAAAATGATAAAGAAGACATAATAGAATACATAAAGACATGTTTATAAACATTCCATAGAATTATATGGCTCTCTATTTGTATTTCTATGAAAGTTTCTTCATTGGGACAATTAATCAGCAAGCTAGTGAATGAGCAAGATAACACATGTTGAACCCCTTTAGGTGAACAAACTAATAAACTAGTGGAAACCAACTAAGAAGAAAATCCTAACTAGAAATGTAGTTCAGCTAGTTCCTCAATGAGGCGACCCTTTATAGATTCAAAAAGGGTTTTTTCCACTTTATTCCATGATGATATAGTTTAGTGCAACAAGAATCATGTGCATAAAAGACAAAATGAGATTGGTCATAGGAGATCAGAATCAAACATTCTTCCTTACTAGATCCACCTTAGAGCATGATGATTTGGTTAGGATAAATTATGGGGACCATCACAAACCATTAATATCCTTTTTTACCTTGTGTCTTTTGTCATTTTATGGCCTAAAATGTTGGTGGTATAATGGCACCATGTGTTTTCTAGTCTAGATAGTAAAATGTGGAAGGAATGTCATAAATAAGTAGACTGCCTCCAAGGCTTTAAGATGATTCATGAAAAAGTGTCATAGAGAGATGAATTTATGTATAGAAGTCCCAATGTCACCGCTATGGTGAATTTCATGGGGTTTAAAAGATGACACAACTAAAGCGGATGTATTGGTTGAAATTATGGAGGGATATAAATGTCATGCATGTTATAAACACCACCAAATGTGGGATGCTTCTTAGAGGAGGATGCTACCAAGGCTAGATAAGGAATCATAGTTTATCGTAATCAAGTTAATTTTTTTGTGGTAAGTCACAAATACTGCAAAGGAACCATGGATTGATTTGAAATCTACATAGGAACATGAAGGCATGATTAGAAGCTGCAAGGGATTGTGAAGTGCTAGAAAAGATGCCTACAAGATAGAGACACAAAATTAATGGCCAAAAATTAAATAATTGGCTAATTAAAGATACTAATAATGCTTCAGAAGAAACAACTAAATCTATTTAAAAACTACATGAATATATTAACATAAACTTTACCCATATAATGTAAGAATAAGCCAAAGCATAGTAAGGAATCCCATGTGAATAAGTCCTGAACCAGACTAATTTACTCATTTGTCTTCATGGAGCCTTAGAAGTTTACTTATTATTTTATTTTAAATGTGGGTCCCTACTCTAAGAAGAGTGAGGCGTGTTGGCCACAACAAAATGTAGACCAAATATCATTCAATTCTTGCCTACTAGGAAGATGAGAGGTCAAGAAAAAGATCTTTTCTAAGAGTTAGAACAAGCATAAAGTAGGTTGAATGGTTCATAACTTTGACAAAAAATATAATCCTAATGGTATGAGTATGGTGAACACCTGTTGAAGTACTACTAGTGTCCAACATGTTCCAAAAAAAATCTTCTTCCATCCCATCCATTGAAAAACATTTATGGAATGTATCCTCTATATTAAGCCTTTAAAAACTTCTTCACCATGAGTTACATGAGAGGATGAGGCCATTATAAAAATTATAAATCAAGGTTATTAGGAGAGAGTAATGAAATACCATACAAGTGAGAGGTGAAATAAATTAGGGAATGAGTTGAAATGAGGGAGCGGGGAGCAATGAATGCCAATGCAAAGTGGGAGCAAAGAATAAAAGGCCAATGACATGTGTGAAGGATAGATGTTGAGATCATGGTTGTGGGTATGATTTTTTGTGATAGAAAATGGAAGTGACGCTTGTAGGGAAATGACTTATGTAATGAAAGAAATATGATGATGAAGGGAGAGGTTATAAATTCAAGATCACCAAGTTATGATTGTTCACTAATGAGGAGTAAGATAATTTGGCTCATCCTCATTAGAAAATTAATTAGTCATAGCAACCATCATGATGGGATTTAATCCATCAAAACCTAATATAATTAGATTTTTGAATGAACTGATATGCCTAATTCAATCCATAAATTAGCAAGATGATTAACTAATTTTTTACATTCTTGATAGTAATGAGGGATGGTTGAACGAGGATTTCAAAGTAGAAGTATTTTAACCTGTCAAAGATATTTTTTCAGCTTCCATCTATTACAATTTCTAGATTTGATTGCCTTTACCATAATTTTGGAGTCTTTTTCAATTTCCAGATCGTTGATATTTAGCATTACTTCTAGTTGAAGACCCAAGGTGAGAGCTTAGAATTATGCTTCATCAATAGTCATTTTTGAGACAAATGAAGTTGAAGCCACTATGATTGAGACTGAGCTTGTATGAGTTATACAACCTAGCCAAACTTAACCTACATTTCCTTTGGACATTCCATCAAATTTTATTTTGGCCCATCCTTGATGGGGAGGCTTCCACCCTTGCTTTTGCTATTGGGCATATTTTTAGAATCTCCATTAACAAGGTTTGATTTAATAAGCTTCAAATAAATAAGAGTGGATATTTCCTTGTATATCATTAATTTTTTAAGGATAATAAGCTTAGAATAAATCCATTCTGAGATGATAACTTCTTATCTATGGGTGAATCTATCCTAAGAGAGATTTATCTTAGAAAATTATTTTGTTTAGTTCCATCCAAATGTGCCATAATGTCATGTAATGGGTTGTAACTCATAAGGGGGAAATTTTAATTATTTTATTGACTATGATATGCTGAGATAAGAGAAAAAATGGAGAATTGAAACACCCATGAAAGGTTCAACTTGTTGGCTAAACAATGCCACACTCTACATGACCAAAAGTGGTTAAGAAGAAGGTGATCTACACTTTAAGAAATGAACTTGCATAATATGCATATGCTTGGACCATGACAAAATATAATTTAAATCTTAACAAAAGTGATAATTTTATGTTGATATTCCAAACCATACAAAGTTGTTGGCTTTAGGAATGACCCATGAAGACCAAATTATTTGTGTAGGGCACATTTAATTTTCTATATTATTTATTAGAAAAAGATTTTGATATCTTAATTGACTTGATAATTACCAATATTTTCCAAATTCCATCGAAGTACATCCTCCTATTTTGATGGAAAGATCAATTCCTCTTGGGTATATTTGGTTATGAAATTAATCATAGATGAGCACCCAAGTCTACCCAAATTTTCCACTATCAGTTTGAGAATTGATCTTCATGGTGGGGAGAAGGTAAGTGTGTATTCCACTTCCACCCCCCATATTGACTCAACCAAAACTTGAATATCTTGAAGACCTTTTTGAATTGAGAGTAGTAGATTGCCTTTCCAAGAATCCTTCCAAAAGTGTGCTTTTCAATCGTTTAAAATGTTTGGGGTTAAATGATATGATAATACTTACCTACATGATGATATAAATTCCTAGCTATATGAACCTTTTGGCAAAGTAATTATGAAGAATATTATGTTTGTGTTGGAAGAATCTAGGTACTTTTTATTAATTGGCAAAATAGGGTTATGAGGTCCCTCACCTCTTTCATTCATAGATTGTAAAAAGTTTACGTCAAATTTCATATAGTAATTATAAGGTGAACATAGAATAAAATAAAATGAAGAAGTGAAATCTAAATAAGAATTGTGTAATAAGTTCACTTAGTATCAAAGAATATGAGAAGACAAAACTACCATGGTAAAAAAGATCCATTGTCGTAAGAGAACAAAATAACTATGTAGATAATGTAGCAATTAGGAAGAAAAAAATCAGTAGAAAAAGCTTCAAAATAATTTTAAGTTGGAGAAAATGAAGAAGACATGAAATGAAAACCATGCTCCATTCTATAGGTGCTTTCCAAAAAATAAAACCAATTCCTCTATCCAAACAGCCATAAAGTTGTGCCAAAAACTAAAAATGAAAAAGGGCATCTCTTTCAAGTAATAATGCCATTTTAAATAGCTTCATTCCATAATTGATCATAATTTTAAAAAAATTATGTAATTTTGTGCCTAATGTTATATTATGAATATGAATGTTTGGGAGACTAGCTCCTTTTGCATTTTTTGAAGTCATGTTTTTTTCCAACTAATCAACAAGGATTTATGTTTAGGTGTGGTGCCATAGGAAGTTTCACATTTTTTTCTTAGTGAATGAATCATATTCTTGGGAGCCTTTAGAATTGACCGAGGTATGTAGGCAAAGCTTAAAGAATTAATTTAATAAGAGTGATTATGCTTGCCAAAGTTAACCATCTTCCTTTATAAGATGAAAGTTTAGCTTCTATTCTATATATTACTTATTTCCATAGAGATTTTTGCCAATACTTATTAAAACTAGCATACCTATTTTAGATAAATCTATGTAAAATATGTCGAGATAAATCATTCTCGAGGTGCCTATATTATATTGGATTTGTGACATAAATAGAATAGGCACCTCAAGAATGATATCTCTCAATGTATTTTACATAGATTTATCTAAGATAGGTATGATAGTAGCAGCTACGTGTTTTGCATATTTATTTAACATAAAATATGAAGTTTTTAATAAAACTTGAAATGTATAATATGCATCACATTAAATCATATAAAATTGTAATGCACACTACATTAAATCACCCAAAACTTTAATATACATAATCTAAAATTCTGAATCTAAATAGTAATATAATACTCATCATAATGTACCATACACATCACATAAAATGTCAAATAATGAATAAGTACATGATTTTTTTCATAAACTACATGAAATTATTTTTCCTCTAAGAGTTTCAATCTCTCTTCTTTAGTTTTCCATTTGGAAAGTTGTTTTCCATTTTTTAGCTTTTCATAGCAATCATATGTAAATGGAGGTAATATTCGTAGTCCTTACAAAGACTTTACACGGAATATAGCCATAAATGTTACTCTTGTTCTTTCTCTCTGACCTATATCAATTTTGGCTTTTGAAAGATTCAAACCTTGTGATTTATGTATTGTTAATTCCCAAGCCAACTGCAAGGGTAGTTGGGGTATGTGTCCCCTTTGTATTGGTGCAATTGGAACTGTATATGGAGTTTCATCTTCAAACAGTATTCTTAAGTAACTATCAAACTCGACCATAACATATGTTGGTGGTTCTGGTGGGTCGCTCCCAGGTTTGTAGATTATACTTTTGATATACCCTATAGATCCATTTACAAGACTTGCTTCTATCCAAAGATTGGAATTTAACAATACCCTTGTATCGATAGCAATAAGTAACTCCACATCAATCTCATCATTTGGACCTCCCATTGGTGTATTGGCACTTTCTACTTTGGTTGTAATGCTACATGTAACCGGTCTTTTCAATGAATATAATTTTATTATATTGTGGTTACACACATTATCATTTATGGAAATTAAATGAATACAATTATCAAACTCTTCATTGGTGGATCTATCTATTCCAACATTAGTTCTTGTCAGCAATAGCTTCCAATCATCTATTGCCAGATTTGTATCTCTCAGATTTATGAGTAACTGATGAGACCTTTATTGGTTCACTTTCTCCTTCATATCTAAATATCTTGTCCAAAGTAATAATTATTTTTAATTTTTCCCACAATAGTTTTCTTGTTTGTTTCTATCGTATGGTGGTCTTTCACTAACAAGAGGAAGATGACCCAAATATCCAACCAAAATAATAGATATACCACCAAAACTCATGTTTACATGTTCAAGAAATGCTTGACGGAGTCTAGAGTCTATGTTTTTTAGTAAATTTTGCCCAATGAAGCTCGTTTCATCAATCAATATGTATTTTATGTGGTGGATATCCTCTTGGAAAATTGTAAGTTTTGTTCCTTCTAATTCAACTAAATAAATAATTGGGATTCAAAGTTCTGCATGGATAGTTGAGGCATCAATATTGAATGTTGCAACTCTAGTTGGTTCAAGTAATAGAAGGGGAGATCGCTCTGGGAATGTTGCATCTTAAAGATTTTGATGAATGGCATATATCAAATATGATTTTCTTTTTCTTGTTGTTCCTTGGACTATCATGCATAAGGGAAAAGTATTTTGACCTACATGATAATGTGTAATAACCATATCAAGTGTTTTTTTTGTTTGGCACCCAAGGTTGTATAATTCATGATTCTTGTATCCATTAATGAAAGACATTGTATGATCTTCATGATCATCTTCCTCATTTTTGTCTACAGGTTTGAACACCTGATGTGAAACATTCAAGTTCATAAATACTCTATTGCTCTCTATTAACATAAGCTCCAACAACATGTGACATGTTTCTTGTATCCTAATGTCTCTTTCAACAATTGTCTTAGTTATAAGTCTTCTATATTCTTTTCTCGATGATTCATTAGGTTTTTAAGTGTTTTGCAAGCCGCATCAATATTTGATGATAAGTTTCAGAACTCTTCACTACCTTTGCCGCATACTTAATAATGTATTTGACCACGACATGTTAGAACAGAATAGGTTGTCAATATACATTTTCTCTCCACAACTTTAATACATAACAATTTCTTTTATTGACTCTATCATCATTTCTTACATGCTCAAACTTTTTATCTCCTGTGTCTAAGTCTTCATACAATATTGATCCATTAAGATTCAATTGTCACGGTGCACCATACTTAGAATAAATAATAACTCAATTATTATTCATTTTATAAATATTATGTTTATTTCTTATACAACTATTTATATGAATGAAAATCTTACTTACAAACCATTTTTCCTTTTTTCTTTCATAGGCAAGCACCCTCTCTACACATTGTATGTCATTCTACACAATTAAGTAGCTCTTCATAATCATGCTTCATATCTACTTGTGTAACTTTTATTTCAAAGACATGGATGTTGCATAAAATTTTAACATGCCTAAAATTATTGATGTATAACAATTTGTTATTTACACTAATAAAACATAGATATTTCATAAAACATAGATTACCTAACGATTGATAACATGCTTGTATGTTTCATTGGTGTGGATCTTCTTGATAATTCCAAGCATGAATAATAGAGTGGAATTAATTCTCAACAGTTTTTCATTCAAAATAATTTTTTCAATCAAGGTTATCCATATTTGGTGCTCCGTCTAACCATATGAATCCATGCACATGTGGTGAACCTCTATGTTGTCATTCAAATTTAGACCAGTAATCTTTTACTTTCATTCATTTTTACAATGTCTCCTTACAAAAAATTGAATGCTACAAGTGTATATAGTGTGCCACTATATGAGGATAATCAATAATATTTTGTCTTTGCCAATTTTGGGCTTCTCATAGATCTCTTGGTGGGCTTCCTGGCATCAGTGCATGTAGATCAGGTCAATACATGCCAACTGCACTCAATGTGAAGAAAATGGTAGGTGATCCAATTTGATGCAACATGCCCATTAATTCACCATGATATTTTGCCTAATATGACCTTGTAACCCTCAATGAGGTTCCAAACTACATCAAATGATTTGCTAGATGGGAGTGGGGTACATTATCCATATACTCATGTAACTCGATAATAGTGATTGGCATCTCTTGAGGGTTTTTTTCCACAAACATTGCACATGAATTTTGTAGATGATTTCTCATGATCATGTTCATCATGTAATATATAAATTGTGGCTGTCGACCAAAATGGTGATCCCTATATCGAAATATATGTTTAACAAATTCATGCAAATGTACTCATTTTAATTGTGGTTCTATCTAATCACATCTTCCATCAGAACATAATGTTGGAAATGCCATATCAAGTAATCCTAATGTGACGTACTCATTTATAGGAGATTCTCCAATCATCGACCAATCAATCAGTGATCTAGGATCCACATTAGGGTTATTTACTCATGCATGGATTAATTCTATCTCCCTTGGTGCATTAGGGGGTTTAGAGGCCATTGAAGTTGTGTGATCAATGATATTTGTTTCATCCATATCCATCAGTAAACCCACAAATACAACTTCATTTGCATCAAAATCAAATTACATATGGACAAAGTTCAACTGGTTAAAGATAGTTTCATTAGAGTCAGGTGTAAGATTATTGAGTGTATTTTCATCACTCTGAACATTTGAATAAAACATGTCATGTTATATTTTATATTGCAGTGCATTATATACTTTCTCTCTATTGATAGTAAAGTTTTAATTTGTTCCACATTGATCCCTCCATCAAACTATAATCATTGGCAAGTTTTTTATTCGATGTGTCAAAACCTTAGCAATTTCTTTTACTTCTTGCAGAAATTTGATTATATGTCATTTATATTTATATTAGCCTCCTATTGCATGTGTCACTTATAGGATTGGGTTAACACGGGCTATTAACATTTTCTCAACTTATGTTAAGTTTGTAAGTTTTGTTGGTTGTGGTCTAGGATCCATATTATTCGATGCTAAAAATTGATGATGACCTTTCTCTTGTCGACATCTATTACATACAGGGCTTTCATGGGTTCCATAAACATTTATTCTAATATAACTTTCTTGAAAAATATAGCACATGCTTGGTGAAGTAAAATTATATAGGCCATGTCAAAAAATCATTTGAAATGTTTTCAAATCTCTTTCAACCATTCCATTGGGATCACTTATATTTTGCTCTCTATCAATTTTTGTATCTTGCATTTTTCTTCTTCTTTTAGGTTGTAAAGTTGACTCTTCTTCTATCATTACTTTCCATTTGTCTTCTTCTTGTAGATTGAGATGTTTTTTGTACTTGTATGTCATTATTATGTGCAACATTTACAACATCAACATCTATTGCAACTTGAAATACATTATCTGGTGTCTGGAGCACACAATCTATTGATATCAATTTTGGTTCTTCAAACTTGATGTTAGCATTATGAATCAATCGTTGGTAGTGTCTTTGTGATGCTTCATGATGAAGTTATTATTTATGTTATCTTTTTGCATCAGTTAATTGATATGAACGCATTTATCTTTGTATTCTTATTTTTAATACATATTGTTTATCTTGAGATGTTTGTCTTCGAATGTCTTTCATCTTATCTTCATGTTGCCTCTTTTCTAAATCTAGTTCTTTAGTTGTCAATGCTGCCATGCATTCTTGAAATGAAAGAAGTATGTTGGGTTACCATTGGTTAATATAGAGAAATTAATTGATGTAATGTATTTTTGATTAGATTTTATTAATGTTGGGACAAGTCAAATTTTTTTAATATTTTAAAAGAAAGGATCATAAAATATATATAGATTTATAATGTTGAGTAAGTATATATTTAAATTAATGAGTTTTTTTGGTTAAGTAATCATGAGTAAGGGGTATCTACATCATCAAAATCATCCATGATATAATGTTAATCTTAATTCTTCATATCAAGTATCTAAAAGTATATGTATTTTGATAGATGGATATAAGCAACCATTATCCTCACTAAGAGATTGGATGAAAGTTAGAGAAGAAAATGAGATTCTGATTTTTTGGAATGAGAGTCAAAACATGTAATTCAGATATTTAAAAAAATATTGCTTCTACAAACTTCATTTTCTACATCCATGATTTCCTTGCCCATGAGGTTCTAAAAGGTATGAAAAGGGTAGTAGGGAACCCATCTAGGCTTGAGGCTTTATCACTCTTGCATTTTTTAAAATATAGAGGAGAGAAGGGTTTTAGACTAAGAGAGAATAATCAAAGCAAACTCCCAATTGAATATCTCCATTAATGACAATTAGATCCTCCTCAAGCTTTTTGTTATTATGAAAATATGTTTCTAAAAGTGTTATGGTTCCATCTCTCATTTATCTCTTTAGGTACCTTAATTTATACATAATAATAAAATATTTGATTCCCTGAATTTTTGGACATTCCTTCCACCATTTGACCATGTTTACATATGATGAGGAGTTTCTATATATTTTCATTTATTAAAATTTGAAAGGGCATCTTTGGGGCTGGAGTTGTCTGCAATGTCAACGTTGATGGGAGAGTGATCAGATCTTGATATTTTGAGTATACATGATTTTACAATCCAAGCAACCTACAACCAAGATTCTGACACTAAGAGCCTATCTAGTCTGTCTATTATGAATCCGAAGCCAGCTCGTCTGTTTCTCCATGTAAAGGACCTTCTTTTGGAAGGATATCAACCAACCCATTATATGAGATGAAGGAATCAAAATATCTTTTTGATTTGTAATATTTATTCTCCCCCAAATCTATCTCTGTCTAGAGCACTAAAACCCCTCCCAATAGAAATTTTAGAGAAACAGAGGTTTTACATATCTAGAAAATTTTAAAGACTTTTTTTTTTCCTTTTTAAAAAACAAAAAGGAAATGTGGTTTGGCCCATGAACATTGATGGTTTTAATTCAATCAATTCATAGACGATATGTATGTCACAAACATATCTAATTTATGCTTTTGAAGATCAAAGAGCAGATAACCTTTCTATAATCTTATAGAAGCCCAAGACCACCCAATGCACCTTCAACATCAGTTCCGAGAGCTTCTTAAAATGTCAAATTTTTTTTTACAATGGAAATGAAGTCTACTAGGGGAAGGTCCAAGATGCTGAGTAACCTAAATTCGAAATCATATAGAGTTTATGTGGTTTTACATTAGACTTTAAATTTTTTGCCCATGTTAATGTATCATCTTAATTACTTATAACTAAGATTTGAAGGTCTGAATCCATATATATTTTACGATATGAGTAATTTTATCACAAGTAGTCATTAGATTTTTTTAAATCTATGATCAAAACTTAACCCTTGAAGTACCAATACTTAACTCTTAGATTACCAAGGGTTGATATCAAAAACCCCATTCATAATTATGTAAAAAATATATTCATATTTTGAAAACTCCCTATAATATTTGCCACTTACATTAATATAACATGCGAAACCCTAAAAGCAAACATTTAGGGATCATTTTATGTACATAACCATTTTCTTATGCAACTAACAATGGCTTCCATTTTAGCATATACAAATCCTATGACCACCGTTTCAGTATAGTATGTTTTATTCAAGCAACTAAGAAATGCCACCATTTTTGTAACTTCTTCTTTTAATCATATCTCAGCTACTCCGAAGATGAGTGGTAAGGTTTTATGGATCAAATGCAAATCAATTCGGATGGACTCGAATGTTTTAATGACAATTTCATTTTTTTTTTTGGCTATGGGAGAATGTTCATGTAATAACTTTTCTTCGTAATTTCAATCATAGCAGTGATTTCCAGGTATTTTATGGAGGAATTTTCTCCATCAACAATACCCGTATTAGTATGAAAAAAATACTAGAAAATGAAAAATAATCAGGGTCTTTAATGAAATTTCAAAAATATCATACATATTTTGATTTATTGGATATTATGCCAAATGTAACATCAACATCTTTTTCCATGTTTAAGTTTCATTTTTCTAAATCTTGTCAAGCCCAAGACAAGTCCAAGTTTGGCTAATATGTATACAACACAATAAAATTCAAAACTAATCACAACAAATATACAATCAAAAGATAAATAAAACAAGATGGATATGAAGTAGCAATGGATAAAACACCGGGTAGATGAGACAATATTAAGATATTATTGGAAAAATACTTAATGGGACTGAGCACAATATATGGACAAAAGATTATAGATATAGAATTTCAAGAACATACCGGCAATGACATATTTTTGTTTGATGAAGATCCATTATAATTACTAACAAAGTTTACTTTCATCTGATACACAAATGAAATATGAAAGATCTAGTTACTGTGTTATCATGACTAACATCTCCCAACATCAAAGATATCATATTCATCATGCCACATAAGAGTTTTTATTAACTTGATAGGAAAATATAAACATAGTATTTTCCATGGGATCAACACACATATATTATGTTGGATAAGAGGAAAGCAATATGCCTGGAGACAAAAGTGCAAGAATATATTTCAAAAAATCATAAAAAAATGTTTGCATTGTAAAGAGGAGGAATATTCAAAAGAAAGAAGTGTGTCTTATATTATTTGGGTGTGACAAATGAATTAAAAGGGAGCAATACATAACCAATGTTTCAAATATCTTTTAATTTATATATAGATAAATTAACCGTTAAGTGTTTGACAATGTTTATTCTTGACTATTTTATTTTTACTTGGTTTATTCGCTATTTCGTTAAACTCGCAATATATAAGAGAGCCTTCACTAGCTTGTAAGCATTAAAAATACCATACAAACATCTTTATGTTAGTTGCATTCATACATATTCAGTCCACAAGCTCCTATTAGACCTATTCCAACTATCTTTGGTCCAAATAGGGCTATGTTGTGGCCATGTCCCCTAGTGCGGCATTATTTTCCATGTTCCAATGGTCATTTTTTTGAGTAGATACATTTCATAATAGCTCTCCCATGTATTTGGTAAAGTCAGCGAAATTATTTTAAATATTCTCCTATAAAATCATGTCAAGGCCACTCATTACAACCCCACTGAATCTCTCCAACAACTACACTACACACTAAGCAAAAGAGCCCTACTTCTTCCTATTTCAACTTTACAAACACACTTAGTATTTTAGATTCTGACTAGTTAAGTCTATGTGTCACACCATGTCAACACAAAACAAGTAAATAATATATTCATAAAATAAAATAGGATGTGACACTCAATGGAGAAATTGTTTGTTACTAGCACAAGGGTAACTTCATGAGAAAATCTTACCACTAATTCAAATTCAATGATGAGTTGGTCCATGGTTTTGAAAGGGCCCTTTAATATTTTTATAGTATGTGGTTTCCTAATTGGTTGGCCATTGTAAGTAAACATCCATTCCTCCGTAGTGTATTTTACCTCATGCCTCTTTCATGTTCCTCAAACCCATGAGGATGATGGGTAGGAAACATCATTTTTTAACATGAAAAAGGGAGTTCCTTCAGTTTTTTATGGCTTAGGATGATTAAGAGATGAAGAATATTTTTCTACCATATTGAGCATGGATTCAAACTAAAATACCATTTTTTTGGTGTTGCTAAGCGAGTTTCAAAAGAAGCAAATACATTAGTGGCAAGTTGCTTACCTTTAACCACTTGAGAGGGTCTCTAATTTGGGAGTTCCTCTACAAGAGCATTAGGGTAATGAAATTTCATGTTTGCATCCTCCTTCGACTGCACAAGAAGTGGATTAAATGTGTTGATGGGTGTTTTACACAGCAATGGATGGGGATTTTCCCCTCTCATTTTATTACTATTGGAAGTAGTCAAAGGCATGAGTTTCAGGGATTTAGCTTTATAGATAGCCACAAGGTTGAGTAGCAGCTAGAGCAATATAAACTATTTCAAGGTTTTTATGTGTAAGCATTAAACAACACTATGGTTTCCAAGCCTATGACATGGGTTACCTAAATGATCGAATTGACACCCTACATGGGTAATTACAATGGTGCTATGATACAAGGTTCAAGATCTCATAAACAAATATAAAAAAGAGGGAAAATGTAAGGAAAAGAAGAAGGGATTCAAACTTTAGTTGGGCAACTTATTGAGGCCTAACAACACCCAGAAGATTCACTACGTGACATCAACATTATCTAGATTTAGATTAATTGCATAGATCTAAAGAAATTGGAGCCAGATATAAGAGAAGTGGATATGATTATGAGTCAATCCAAAAAACACCTCTTTGCAAGATAAGTTGATTAAAACAAACAATAATCTCACATAAGACTGCAACAAAATTATAAATATCAAATGCGTGACATCAAATAGCGATAACACATTCAAAATGACATAAAACAAGATCAAAGGTTAACTAGTAAACTGATTAGAATAGCTAAGATTGCACATTATAATCTACTCATGATAAAACATGTGAATCCCTAAGTAATTGCTTAAAGATCCAAAACATACTCAATATTAGTTTCAAAATGAGAAAGAAGACATAACAAAATGCACAAAGACAAGTTTATAAACATTCCATAGAATTATATAGCTCTCTCCTTGTATTTATATCAAAGTCTCTTCTTTAGGATAATTAATCAACAAGCTAGTGAATGAGATAGGCAACACAAGCCGACCTCCTCTAGTCAAACAGACCAACTAATCAGTGGTAACCAACCAAAAAGTAAAGTTCAACTAATAGAGTAGTTCAGCCAGTTCTACAAAGAGGCAACCCTTTTATAATGTGTCACCGATGTATTTATACATTCATAAAGGGTTTTTCCTACTTGATGCCATGATGGCAGAGTTTGTTACAACCAGAAGCGTGTGCATAAAAGATAAAGTAAGAATGGTCACAGGAGATAAGAATCAAATGTTGTTCCTTACTAGATCCACCTTGGAGCATGATGATTCAGTTAAGATCTGTTGCTGGGACCATCACAAATCGTTAAGCTCCTTCGTTGCCTTTCACCTTTTGTCATTTTATGGCCTGTGACGTTGATGGTACGATGCCTCTATGTGTTCATAAGTTTAGATAATACGAGGAAGCATGAATGTGGTAGCTAAGGGGACTGTCGCCAAGGTTCTGAGATGATTCACAGAAAAGTGTCACGAAGATATGAAGTTTTGCAAATAAGTTTCAATACCGCCACTATGGTGAATGCCATGGGGTTTGAGAGATGATGCGACTGAAGTGAATGTCATGGATGAAACGGTGAAGGGATGCAAACGTTGCACATGTTATAAATACCACCCAGATTAGGATGTCGTCGATAAGAGGATGTCGCCAAGGCTATAGAAGCAACCACAGAGTAATGCAATCAAGGTAAATGTCATAGGGAATTCATGCAGACCGTAAGAGAGCCATATATTGATATGAATTCCACATAGGATCATGAAGGCATGTTGATAAGCAGCGAGGGACTACGAAGTGTTGTGAAATATTCCTGCTAAGAGAGGGACATGAAATTAAGAACAAGCCAAAGCATAGTATGGAATCCCATGTGAATAAGTCTTGAACAAAAATAATTTACTCATTTATCTTCATAGAGCTTTAGAAGTTTTGCTTATTATGTTTTTTTAAAAGTGGATCCCTACTTTGAGAAGAGTGGGGCATGTTGGCCACAATAAATGACGATGTTTATGGTAAAAACACTACTAAGGGATTTAAACTCAAAAATTATGGTTAGACTTTCGAAAGAAGATCACTAATCATGCATGAAACATTATGTTGTTAGAACAAAAATAAATATAAGTTTAAACTCTAGCACACAACATACTAAGCTTTTAACATTTTCACAGAGACAGATTTGTGTGAAGTGATTCATTATGTTGCCTTTTGGTTTCTGGCACAACTAGACAATGATCATGTGACTGAAATTATGTAGGGTATCTCATTTTATCTAAATTATTTAGGGAGAAGGATTGGGCATTTCTCTATTTCCATTCAGGTATCTATAGCCTCGATAAAGATACCTTTGGCTGCACTCTAGGCCTTGATTCATTTCCATCCAGGTATAAAATCATGCGATGGAGGTTACTTGAATCACCCTTTAGAAAATAATTATTTTTATTTTGCTTTGAAGATTTCATACTCTCCTTATTTTTATTTTTTGATTTTGATTTTAACTGTTCCAAGAGGGTTGGGAACCAACAACTAAGGTGAAAGGGCTTTGATAGAAGATTCAAACATTTATAATATTTCTTTTTCTGTTTACACACTCAAAACAATGTGTTAGTTTGAATAAGTTATGACTCTTTTCAATGAAAAAATCCATTCATAATTCATGTGATAATCTTGAAAAAAGAGACTATTTTTTTATGAAATCAAAAAATATTCAAACATAGTATTGATATTCAGTTAAAACTTTTAAACACGTTTTCTAAATCATGAACATTTGATAACAAACACAACATCAATCAACCAATTTGAGGGTGTCTGCGGGCTCTAATTTTATGGGGGGAAATCAAATGATGCAGATAATGCAAATTTTGTACAATTACAAAAGGAAAGAGTAGGGAAAGATCTTCATATTTAACCAAACTACCTAGAGATAATAAAAAAATAGACCAAAACATAAACGAAAATGAAGCAACAGAAAGTGGAAAGTAGGAAAAAACAAAAAATAGGAAAATATAAAACAAACAAAATGACATCATATTAATCTAACTCTACACTAAGACTAAAACTAAAATTAAACTACAAAAATTACAACCAAGGCGTGGAGGATGAACTTGAAAACTTTGCATGAAACATTTAGCATTTTCAGGAAGAATCATGCTTCCAGTGTTCACAGTTATTAGCCTTGAAAAGACATCCTTGTATTCCTTCCAAAATTTATTATATTTAAACATTTTGAACATAAGGAGATGCACAAGCAAAGGATTCACATGGTGATACCAATCAAACATGAAATTTGCATAAGAGTCAAGCTCAGGGATGTATACCTCGAAGTCAAACCAAAAAAATTCATGGAATTCTTTTACCTAGATTGTCACAACATTCATAATTGAAGGTGTGAAGGATACCAACTCTTTGTGAGGCAGTTCATCTAGGAAATAGTCTTTTATTCCTTCATTTTGCATAAGCTCAATGAAGATTTATACAACATCAATGTCCTCTATTTCTTCTCTCGTGGCATCTTGTTTTGTCAAATTGGCCCCAACAATACCTTGTTCAATCAATCCAACATAAGATACCACTTCTTCCTCTTTGAATGGCTCATCAATTTATTCCTATAATTCCTCTATAGGAGTGTCCTTTGCATCACTTTCAAATTCAGATCATGCATAAATTTTTTCATGGTTAGCATATTCATCAATAACATATTCAATTTTAACTACAATGCATGCTGCAATTGGTTATACAAGAAGATATGAATGAAAAGACTCAGAGTTCATCATTTGAATGTAAGATAACTCCCTATCTAACTTGGTAGCTTTTGCATATGCTAAAATCAATATATTTTTTGTAGATGTTATTAAGAGCATGGCTATGATGGGATTTATAACATTGATGTATAGATCTAGCATGGTAGTTTCCTAAGGCCTATGGCTATTGGGAATGTCACAACAGAGTTATTGAAACCCAAGATTGAAATCCCTAATTGTCTCTTTGGTTATATTTTATATTGTGAGCAAATGTTTTAACAAAATAGAAGGGTCAACTAGTTGTTTGAATTGTAGAAAAATGCATATTCTAACTCTTCCTAGCTATGAATTGCATTGGGCATTAAACTCAAAAATCATTGATGTTCAAATCCATATAATGTGAAGGGGAACAATCTACATGCTACATCTTCATGATGGATATTTAATAATCCCATATCACTTTTAAAGGCATAAATGTATTTTAATCTCATTCCATTATTATGGAATTTTGGAATATTTTTTAAAGTGTTTGCATTGATTTCATGTTGAACCCCAAAGATGTCAATGGATCTCACCTAGCCAAGCCATGCTTTACCTCTTTTGATTTTATGATTTTCTATTTTTTAAGGATTTTTGACAGTTCAACAAAAGTTGAAAATAAAACAAGGGATAAAACTGATAAAAAATAGGTTCCTTTAGTTCCATATTATGTTCATGTGTGTTTTAGGCACAAAAAAATAAAATGAGATCATAAAAGGGGAAGCCACAAGATAGACCACAGATCATGCCTCAAGACAAACCACAACTCACACCTTGAAATTGACTACAAACCACAATTCAATTACACTCATCCCTCCTTTTAGCACCATTTATCTATTGATGGGTGTTTTTCACTCCAGCAAATGGGGATTTCACCCTCTTGTTTTATGAGTGTTGGATGTAGTCAAGGGCATAAGTTTTAGGTATTTAGCTTTATAGATAACCACGTGGTAGAACAATGGCTATAATGACAAACTATTTCAGCATTTTTAGACATATGCAATAAACAGCATTGTGGTCTCCAAACCTATGACAAAGGTTACCTAAATGATTGAAATGATGTCCTAACTGGGTAATTATAAAGGTGCCATGATACAAGGTCTATGATCTCATAAAAAGGGATAAAATAAGGGAAAGGTTAAGGTAGAGAATAAGGGATTTAGACTTTAGTTGGGTGGCTTCTTGAGGCCTAACATCACTCAAAAGATTCACTGTATGACATCAACATTCTATACATTTAGCTTAATTACATAGATCTGAAGAAACATAGAGCAAGAGTCTAAGGGAAGTAGATATGATCATGAGTCAATCCCAAAAGCACCTCTTTACAAGATAAATTGATTGAATCAAACATCAATATCACATAAGACTTCAACAAATTTATAAAGATTAAATCCATAGAATCAAATCACTATAGCACATTCAAATGATGCAAAACAAGATTAGAGCCTAACTACTAAAATGATTAGAATAGCTAATATTTCACATTATAAACTATGCACAATAAAACATGTGAATCCCTAAGTAATTAGTTAAAGCTTCAAAACATACTCAATATTAGTCTAAAAATGATGAAGAAGACATAACAGAACACACAAAGACAAATTTCTAAACATTCCACATAATTATATAGCTCTCTCCTCATATTTATATCAAAGTCTCTTCATCAAGACAATTAATCATCAAACCTTGTGAATGAGACATGAAACATACGTTGACCCCCTTTAGGTAAATGGCCTAATAGACCAGTGGCAACCAACTAAGAAGATAATCCTAACTAGCAGAGTAGTTCGGATAGTTTCTCAATGAGGTGACATTTTTACAATGCTTTACATATGTATTTAGAAATTTAGAAATGACCTTTCCCACTTTATTCTATTATGGTGGAGTTTGTTACAACCGAAATCAGGCACATAAAAAAATATTGGCCACAATAAATGACGATGTCTATGGTAAAAGCACTGCTAAGGGATTCAAACTCAAAAATTATGGTTAGACTTTCAAAAGAAGATCACTAATCATGCATGAAACATTATGTTGTTAGAACAAAAATAAATTTAAATTTAAACTCTAGCACACAACATACTAAGCTTTTAACATTTTCACAGAGACAGATGTGTGTGAAGTGATTCATTACATTGCCTTTTGGTTTCTGGAACAACTAGACAATGATCATGTGACTGAAATTATGTAGGGTATTTCATTTTATCTCAATTATCTAGGGAAAAGGATTGGGGATTTCTTTGTTTCCATTCAGGTATCTATAGCCCCGATAAAGATACCTTTGGCTCCACTCTAGGCCTTGATTCATTTCCATCCAGGTATAAAATCATGTGATAGAGGTTACTTGAATCACCCTTTAGAAAATAATTATTTTTATTTTGCTTTGAAGATTTCATACTCTCCTTATTTTTATTTTTTGATTTTGATTTTAACTGTTCCAAGAGGGTTGGGAACCAACAACTAAGGTGAAAGGGCCTTGATAGAAGATTCAAACATATATAATATTTCTTTTTCTATTTATACACTCAAGACAATGTGTTAGTTTGAATAAGTACATTTATGACTCTTTTCAATGAAAAAATCCATTTGTAATTCATGTGATAATCTTGAAAATAGAGACTATTTTTTTATGAAATCAAAAAAATTCAAACATAGTATTGATATTTAGTTAAAACTTTTAAACATATTTCCTTAATCATAAACATTTGTTAACAAACACAACATCAATCAACCAATTTGAGGGTGTCTGCGGGCTCTAATTTTATGGGGGGAAATCAAATGATGCAGATAATGCAAATTTTGTACAGTTACAAAAGGAAGAAGCAGGGAAATATCTTCACATTTAACCAAACTACCTAGAGATAATAAAAAAATAGACCAAAACATAAACGAAAATGAAGCAATAGAAAGCAAAAAGTAGGAAAAAACAAAAAATATGAAAACATAAAAAAAAATGACATCAAATTAATCTAACTCTACACTAAGACTAAAACTAAAATTAAACTACAAAAATTACAACCAAGGCTTGGAGGATGAACTTGAAAACTTTGCATGAAACATTTAGCATTTTCAGGGAGAAGCATGCTTCCAGTCTTCACAATTATCAGCCTTAAAAACACATCCTTTTATTCCTTACAAAATTTACTATATTTAAAGATCCTGAACACAAGGAGATGCAGAAGCACAGGATTCACATGGTGATACCAATCAAACATGAAATTTGCATAAGAGTCAAGCTTAGGGATGTATACCTCGAAGTCAAACCAAAAAAATTCATGGAATTATTTTACCTAGATTGTCACGACATTCATAATTGAAGGTGTGAAGGATACCAACTCTTTGTGAGGCAGTTCATCTAGGAAATAGTCTTTTATTCCTTCATTTTGCATAACCTCAATGAAGATTTATACAACATCAATGTCTTCTATTTCTTCTCTTGTGGCATCTTGTTTTGTCAAATTGGCCTCAAAAATAACTTGTTCAATCAATCCAACATAAGATACCACTTCTTCCTCTTTGAATGGCTCATCAATTTATTCCTATAATTCCTCTATAGGAGTGTCCTTTGCATCGCTTTCAAATTCAGATCATGCATAAAAATTTTCATGGTTAGCATATTCATCAATAACATATTCAATTTTAACTACAATGCATGCCGCAATTGGTTATACAAGAAGATATGAATGAAAAGACTCAGATTTCATCATTTTTATGTAAGATAACTCCCTATCTAACTTGGTAGCTTTTGCATATACTAAAATCAATATATTTTTTGTAGATGTTATTAAGAGCATGGCTATGATGGGATTTATAACATTGATGTATAGATCTAGCATAGTAGTTTCCTAAGGCCTATGGCTATTGGGAATGTCACAACAGAGTTATTGAAACCCAAGATTGAAATCCCTAATTGTCTCTTTGGTTATATTTTATATTGTGAGCAAATGTTTTAACAAAATAGAAGGGTCAACTAGTTGTCTGAATTGTATAAAAATGCATATTCTAACTCTTCCTAGCTATGAATTGCATTAGGTATTAAACTCAAAAATCATTGATGTTCAAATCCATATAATGTGAAGGGGAACAATCTACATGCTACATCTTCATGATGGATATTTAATAATCCCATAGCACTTTTAAAGGCATGGATATATTTTTATGTCATTCCATTATTATGGAATTTTGGAATATTTTTTAAAGTGTTCGCATTAACTTCATGTTGAACCCCAAGGATGTCAATGGATCTCACCTAGCCAAGCCATGCTTTACCTCTTTTGATTTTATGATTTTCTATTTTTTAAGGATTTTTGACAGTTCAACAAAAGTTGAAAATAAAACAAGGGATAAAACTGATAAAAAATAGGTTCCTTTAGTTCCATATTATGTTCATGTGTGTTTTAGGCACAAAAAAATAAAATGAGATCATAAAAGGGGAAGCCACAAGATAGACCACAGATCATGCCTCAAGACAAACCACAAATCACACCTTGAAATTGACTACAAACCACAATTCAATTACACTCATCCCTCCTTTTAGCACCATTTATCTATTGATGGGTGTTTTTCACTCCAGCAAATGGGGATTTCACCCTCTTGTTTTATGACTGTTGGATGTAGTCAAGGGCATAAGTTTCAGGTATTTAGCTTTATAGATAACCACACGGTGGAACAATGGCTATAATGACAAACTATTTCAGCATTTTTAGACATATGCAATAAACAACATTGTGGTCTCCAAACCTATGACAAAGGTTACCTAAATGATTGAAATGATGTCCTAACTGGGTAATTATAATGGTGCCATGATACAAGGTCTATGATCTCATAAAAAGGGATAAAAAGGAGGGAAAGGTTAAGGTAGAGAATAAGGGATTTAGACTTTAGTTGGGTGGCTTCTTGAGGCCTAACATCACTCAAAAGATTCACTCTGCGACATCAACATTCTATACATTTAGCTTAATTACATAGATCTGAAGAAGCGTAGAGCAAGAGTCTAAGGGAAGTGGTTATGATCATGAGTCAATCCCAAAAGCACCTCTTTGCAAGATAATTTGATTGAAGCAAACATCAATATCACATAAGACTTCAACAAATTTATAAAGATTAAATCCGCAAAATCAAATCGCTATAGCACATTCAAATGATGTAAAACAAGATTAGAGCCTAACTAATAAAATGATTAGAATAGCTAATATTGCACATTATAATCAGTGCACAATAAAACATGTGAATCCCTAAGTAATTAGTTAAAGCTTCAAAACATACTCAATATTAGTCTTGAAATGATAAAGAAGACATAACAGAACACACAAAGACAAGTTTCTAAACATTCCACATAATTATATAGCTCTCTCCTTGTATTTATATCAAAGTCTCTTCATCAAAACAATTAATCAACAAACCTAGTGAATGAGACAGGAAACACAGGCTGATCCCCTTTAGGTGAATGGACTAATAGACCAGTGGCAACCAACTAAGAAGATAATCCTAACTAGTAGAGTAGTTCGGATAATATCTCAATGAGGTGACCTTTTTACAATGTTTTACATATGTATTTATAAATTCAGAAATGACCTTTCCCACTTTATTCCATTATGGTGGACTTTGTTACAACCAGAATCAAGCACATAAAAAAATATTGGCCACAATAAATGACGATGTCTAGGTAAAACTACTGCTAAGGGATTCAAACTCAAAAATTATGGTTAGACTTTCAAAAGGAGATCACTAATCATACATGAAACATTATGTTGTTAGAACAAAAATAAATTTAAATTTAAACTCTAGCACACAACATACTAAGCTTTTAACATTTTCACAGAGACAGATGTGTGTGAAGTGATTCATTACATTGCCTTTTGGTTTCTTGAACAACTAGACAATGATCATGTGACTGAAATTATGTAGGGTATTTCATTTTATCTCAATTATCTAGGGAAAAGGATTGGGGATTTCTTTGTTTCCATTCAGGTATCTATAGCCCTGATAAAGATACCTTTGGCTCCACTCTAGGCCTTGATTCATTTCCATCCAGGTATAAAATCATGTGATAGAGGTTACTTGAATCACCCTTTAGAAAATAATTATTTTTATTTTGCTTTGAAGATTTCATACTCTCCTTATTTTTATTTTTTGATTTTGATTTTAACTGTTCCAAGAGGGTTGGGAACCAACATCTAAGGTGAAAGGGCTTTGATAGAAGATTCAAACACATATAAATATTTCTTTTTCTATTTATACACTCAAGACAATGTGTTAGTTTGAATAAGTACATTTATGACTCTTTTCAATGAAAAAATCCATTTGTAATTCATGTTTGAGGAATACCTTCCAATACAATATGCAAACCACAAATCACACCTTGAAATTGACTACAAACCACAATTCAATTACACTCATCCCTCCTTTTAGCACCATTTATCTATTGATGGGTGTTTTTCACTCCAGCAAATGGGGATTTCACCCTCTTGTTTTAGGACTGTTGGATGTAGTCAAGGGCATAATTTTCAGGTATTTAGCTTTATAGATAACCACACGGTGGAACAATGGCTATAATGACAAACTATTCAGCATTTTTAGACATATGCAATAAACAGCATTGTGGTCTCCAAACCTATGACAAAGGTTACCCAAATTATTGAAATGATGTCCTAGCTGGGTAATTATAATGGTGCCATGATACAAGGTCTATGATCTCATAAAAAGGGATAAAAAGGAGGGAAAGGTTAAGGTAGAGAATAAGGGATTTAGACTTTAGTTGGGTGGCTTCTTGAGGCCTAACATCACTCAAAAGATTCACTATGCGACATCAACATTCTATACATTTAGCTTAATTACATAGATCTGAAGAAGCATAGAGCAAGAGTCTAAGGGAAGTGGTTATGATCATGAGTCAATCCCAAAAGCACCTCTTTGCAAGATAATTTGATTGAAGCAAACATCAATATCGCATAAGACTTCAACAAATTTATAAAGATTAAATCCGCAAAATCAAATCGCTATAGCACATTCAAATGATGTAAAACAAGATTAGAGCCTAACTAATAAAATGATTAGAATAGCTAATATTGCACATTATAATCAGTGCACAATAAAACATGTGAATCCCTAAGTAATTAGTTAAAGCTTCAAAACATACTCAATATTAGTCTTCAAATGATAAAGAAGACATAACAGAGCACACAAAGACAAGTTTCTAAACATTCCACATAATTATATAGCTCTCTCCTTGTATTTATATCAAAGTCTCTTCATCAAAACAATTAATCAACAAACCTAGTGAATGAGACAGGAAACACAGGCTGATCCCCTTTAGGTGAATGGACTAAGAGACCAGTGGCAACCAACTAAGAAGATAATCCTAACTAGTAGAGTAGTTCGGATAATATCTCAATGAGGTGACCTTTTTACAATGTTTTACATATGTATTTATAAATTCAGAAATGACCTTTCCCACTTTATTCCATTATGGTGGAGTTTATTACGACCAGAATCACACACATAAAAAATAGATTGGTCACAAGAGATCAGAATCAAATATTCTTCCTTACTGGAACCACCTTAGAGCATGATGATTTGGTTAGGATCTACTATGGGGACCATCACAAACCACTAAGCTCCTTTTTCACCTTGCACCTTTTGTCATTTTTTGGCCTACAACATTGATGGTACAATGTCTCTATGTGTTCATCAATCTGGATAGTACAAGGTAGAACAAATGCCATGGATAAGGGGATTGTCTCCAAGGCTCTAAGATGATTCACAAAAAAATGTCTCAAAGAGATGAATTTATTCATAGAAGTCCAATGCCACCACAATGGCAAATTTTGCGGGGTTTGAGAGATGACACAACTAAATTGGATACATTGGATGAAACTATGGAGGGATGTGAATGTTGTGCATGTTATAAACACCACTAAGGTTAAGATGCTACCAATACTAGAGAATGAAATGTGGATTATAATGATCAAAGTAAATTTTAGGGGGTAAGTCACAAAGATCATAAAGGAACCACAGATTGATCCAAATTTTGCATAGGACCATGAAGGCATGATGAAAAGCCGCAAGGGACTGTGAAGTGCTAGGAAAGATGATTGTAAGAGAGGGACACAAAATCAACGAAACATTGAATAATTGGCTAAGTGAAGAGGCTAATTATGCTTCAAAATAAACAACTAAATCTATCACAAAGTTGTGTGAATATATTAACATAAACTTTGCCCATATAATGTAAGAACAATCCAAAGCATAGTAAGGAATCCCACATGAATAAGTCCTGAACAAGACTAATTTACTCATTTTTCTTCATGGAGCCTTAGAAGTTTTAATTATTATGTTGTTTTAAATGTGTGTCCCTACTCTGAGAAGAGTGGGGCATGTTTTCCACAATAAAATGTACAGCAAATATCCTTCAATTCTTGCCTACTAGGAAGATGAGAGGTTAGGAAAAATATCTTTTCCAAGAGTTCAAACAAGCATAAATTAGGTTGAATGGTTCACAACTTTGACAAAAATTCAATCCTAATGGTAAGAGTGCGACGAACACCTATTGAAGTGTTGTTAATGCCCAACATGTTCTAAAAAAATATTCGTCCATCCCATCCATTGAGAAGCATTTATGGAATATATTCTTTATACTAAGCCTTTAAAAATTTATTCACCATGAGTTGCATGAGAGAATGAGGACATGATAAAAAAATAGAAGTGAAGATCATTTGGAGAGAGTAGTGAAATAACATACAAGTGAGAGGTTAAATAAATTGGGGAATGAGTTGAAATGAGGGAGCGGGGAGCAATGAATGCCAATTCCAGCTGGGAACAAAAAATAAGAGGCCATTGACATGTGCAAAGGAGAGATGTTGAACTCATGGTTATGGGTGGGAGTTTTTGTGATGGAAAATGAAAGTGGCGCGTGTAGGGCAATGACATCTACAATTAAATAAATATGATGATGAAGGGTGAGGTTATAAAGTCAAGATCACCAAGTTATGATTGTTCATTAATGAAGAGTAAGAGAATTTGGCTCATCCTCTTTAGAAAATTTATTAGTCATTATTAGCCATCATGATGGGATTTAATCCATCAAATTCTAATATAATAAGATTTTTGAATGAATTGATATGCCTAATTCAAACCCTAAATTATCAAGATGATCAACTGCTTTGTTACATTTTCTATAGCAATGAGAGATGGTTGAACATATATTTCGAAGTATAAGTCTTTTAACCTCTAGAAAATATTTTTTCAACTTCCATCTATTACAATTTCTAGACTTGATTACCTTTACCACAAATTTCGAGTTTTTTTCAATTTCTCGATTGTTGATATTTAGCATTACTGCTAGTTGAAGACCCAAGGTGAGAGCTTGGAATTTTAATTTGTCAATAGTCACTTTTGAGAGAAATGAAGTTGAAGCCATTATGATTGAGATTGAGAATGTATGAATTATACAACCTAGCCAAACTTACCCTAGATTGCCTTTGGACACTCCATCAAAGTTTATATTGGCCCAACCCTTGATGGGGAGGCTTTCACCCTAGATTTTGACTAATGGACATATTTGTAGATGCCCCATTAACAAGGGTTGATTTAATAAGATTCTAAGAACTAAGAGTGGATATATCCTTGTCTATCATTAATTTTTTAATGCTATTAAGCTTAGAATAAATCCATTCCAAGAGGGTGCAAGAACAATACAATGGCAAATGAAAAAGCACCTATAGAAGTAAAGGTGGGTGATGTGGCCATTGCTCAAGGATGACATCTACTTAATTTTTTCTAACAACAGGAGTAACTAGGACATTAATTGCTCAAAAACATATATAAGGGAGTGAGGTGGAGCTCATTTTCACTTTTGCATTAAGATAAATAGAATAAAAAAAACTCTACAACTTTTTTTATCTTCCATTATCAAGAGACAAATAAGGTGTCAAATATTTACAAAAGAATCGAGGAAACCCAGCTAGAAATGGTAACCAATCATAGTCCAAACTAGGGGGAGTGCAGAAGGTGGAAAAGGGCACATGTCATTCCCATTAAAGTTAAAATATAAGGAACCCCTCCACACTAAAGTAAACAACAAGTGGCATTGGAAGCCAAAAAACATGTCAAGGATTGATGACAAAGCACCAAATGAGAGAATGGTTACTCCATTTATGGGAGTTCCAAATAAAGTGGGAAAAGAGTTGACTATTTCAACAAACATATCCTATTAAATTTTTGACAAACTGTGCCAAAATAAAATTCCACATAGATTGTGAATTCTAGAGGATGTATGGCCATCACTGGGAATAGCCATGGGTATTATCGTGGAGTAGTTTGATGACACAAACTTGAAGAACTAGAAGGTACCAACATAATTTATGTCAGAGGAGGAGAATAAGTACCAAAAGACTCCATGGAGGATGAACTAAGAGATATCCTTGTGACTTTGAAATAAGAAGTGGTATAAATCCCCACCTCCAAGCTCTGAAAGGACTTGGAGAAGAAGACCAAGAAGGAAGGGTCAAAAGGAACAAGGGACAAGGAGAAAGAAGGGAAAAAAGAATAAGGCCAAAAGGGGCTACTTGTATAAAATTTCTTCCAAGTGATAGAAAGGAAGGTGAGGAAAAGGCTAAAATTGATGTACCAAAAGACTCTATGGAGGATGAACTAAGAGAAATCATTGTGACTTTGAAACAAGAAATGGTATAAATCCCCACCTCCAAGCTCCAAAAGGCCTTGGAGAATAAGACCAAAAAGGAAGGGTAAAAATGGAACAAGGGACAAAGGGACACAATGGAAAAAAGCATAAGGCCAAAAGGGGATACTTGTATAAAGTTTCTGCCAAGTGATAGAAAGGAAGGTGAGGAAAAGGATAAAATTGATGAATAAGGTGACACTGATGAAGGCCTCAAAACTTTCAATAAGAGATTCTTAGTGAACCACAATGAAGATGACGTATAGACATAAGCAATTGATAGGCTCTATTTAGAAGAGATTAGGAATTGGTTGAGGATGTGGCTATAAGTTATCACCAAGGTGACGAGATTTTCCCTAATGTACTCTAATGTTCCTTTTTCACCTCAAATGGATGTGAATTTTTATTCTCCATCATTCACATTAAATAAACTTGGCTCCTCCCCTTAAAAGATGTCCTACCCCTAAACCATCAAGCTCCTACAAGTGCACGTCTAAAGTATCCAAGGATGAGTTTGAAGTTCCCACTTGTGCCATAACGTCACAAAGTGATGGCTAAGGTTAAAGTATAGACCTTTTTTGGATAGCACAAAACAAACTTTTTGATGCACATGTTGTGGTCATGTGTAGTAAATGTATGCAAGTGTAGTCGATGGATGATTGGATATAGAGATAATTTCTTAAGAGAGAGAGAGAGAATGCCTCCTCGCAGACAATGAAGAAAAGGCCATGCAAATTGAAAGGCTAGTTGAGGCCATAGATGAGATGATCCAAATAATAGAAAGAATGTACAAAAGGATTGGAACACAAGAAGTATTAGATTGTTCAGCATTGAAGGCCAAGTTACAGACCTATGTAATTATGTTATCTACAACTCTTATTGCACCAATTGTGGAAGACAGGAATGAAAGAATTGGAATATGTGCTTGGGTAGGTAGAGCAACCCCAAAAAAAATTCCCATCAAGGTTTGGATAAATTGACAAAGGGCATGGATGCTGTTAGAGGTATAATCACTGAGAAGGGCTTGGGTGGGGGAGCGGGGGTTGAATCATTGTTTCAAGATATTCAATCCAATTCCAAACTCTTCAAACCCTTAATCATTCAACACATGCATTCATGAAGCATACACATCATTCATAACAATGAACAAGAAAGATAATTCAAGATTAAGAACACAACACAAGGATTATGTGGGAAACCCTCGTGGGGAATAAAACCCACTCTCAAGCCTATAAACACATGGACTACTTGTCCTATAATTTGATTACAAACATGAGACTTTAGTGAAGCACCCACTTCACAAGGAGCACTATCCCCTAAGGATGGACAAGCACCTCTTGCCCTAGATGTTGAGCACCCACAATAATACCTATGAAATGAACATCTCATGATCTTTGATTGCCTTCCAATCTGATAGAGATACAATTAATATCAACTCTCTTCAACTCTACACACTCTTTCTAGCCTTCACACCCTCTCAATGCATCCAAAACCACCTTTTGGATCACTCTACACTTCTTTGCACATACTCAATCAGAAAACCTACAAAAAATCTATTATGACATCATAAATATGACCTATAGGTCATGCACACAATCCTCGACCTACTTTGATCTTCAATCCATCCACTAGGCACACTCAATCATCCCTTTAGGCCTTCTCACTCAAATAGCCTCTTTGAGACTCATTAGGTCTATTGACCTATGTATTCACCTGCAACACCTTATCAGACAAACATACTCATATCTCCTTCTACCTCTAATGGTCCTCAATGACCTACTATAGATCCTCAAATGAGCTCTTTTATTCGCTTCAATCCCCAATTGTCTAACAAGCCAAACAAGCCAATTTGGCCTTCTCTTTATACCACACACTCACTCAAGCAACTCTCCCTGTCGGTCAAAGCACATTACCTACTTGAACCAATACATAAATATCAATTAAGACGCGTTTCATATCTCAACTAACCCCTCATAGGTCGACCATAGCATCCATGGGTCACCCTTTGGCAGCTACACCTTTCAATTAGGCCTTAGAATCCCTTTTAGGTCTTAGGGAGACCTATTAACCCCTTTATCACTTCACCCAGAAAATTAGGAATGCAAGACCACTTCCAAATGCATAGGTCCACTTCACATGACCTCTAAGACACCTTACATTCATCCCTACTCACCTCTACATATGCAGAACCTATTCAAACATTAGCCTTGTACATAAGAACATCATGAACGAACAAATAGTCAACTTATAAGAATTTGTTCATATTGAATATGGATTGGTCAAACCTCCAAAATCTATACAAATGGTCCTCATGGAGTATACAACACTCTCCAATAGTCAATTCACCTTTAAACATCAAAACACCATCAATACAAACACAAACATCCTTCTTAGGTCACTTGCAGAAGATGGTCAACCCCACAGTCAATTTTAAAGCTCAATAATTGTAATTGTACAGGTAGTCAAACCTTATAATCAATTTTTTTGGATTCCTTTACAACTTTCCTTTTTACTCCATCAATAAATTATGTCATATGCTCAAGATATGAATCAAACAATACAAAATGGTTTTCCTTTGTTGATTTGAATTTTCAAATTCCAATAGTCATTGTTTAATGCAATAGCTTTGAACACTTGTCTTCATCTCGTTCCCCCTATAAAATTGATCAAATTCACTATGTCGATCTCCTTGGGAGTCTCCTAGCCTTGAATTTCAATGTTGGCTATTGATCTTTGATTTGAGCTTCTGATATTGTGACACGTGGCAGCCCCACATGCCTTCTATGTACCCTATTATTAGTCTCCATTCAGTTAACGCTCTTACACCACTTGGTATCCCCACATGACTTCTGTGTACTCTGCTATCAGTGTCCATTTAGTTAACACTCTTAAACCACTTGGCAGCCCCATGTGTAATTTGAGTTTATTGACTTATTGACTCAATTCACACCATCGATCTCCATCTACATGGTTGAGTGCTTATCGTCGATCTTTGATCTGCATGATCAAATATGCACCATTGATTTGCTAAAAATATGATCAAACGTGGGTCGTTGATCTACTACCAATTCATCATCATTGTGACACATATCACCATCACGTTCAATCTTAGGATCCTTTGACTTATTTACCTTATGCTCACCGTTAGATCTCCATCTACATGATTGAACGCTCATCATTAGATCTCCATTTGCATGATTGAATGTTCATCATTATATCTTTTATCCGATCGAGTGAGGTTTTGACACTTGGTAGCCCTGTGTTCACCATTGATCTTTGATCTGATCGAGCAAGTTTTTGACACTCGATAGACCTGTGTTCACTGTTGATCCTTGATATGATTGAGTGAGGTTTCGACACTTGGCAACCCTATTTAATGGTCAATTGATATTGCAAAATTGGCTAAGTATGGAAACTAGTGAAATCTGCCTGGGAGACCAAATTTTCACCCTTATATATTTTGATATACATAACCTCATGACCTAAAATTTAGACCATAGAAACTAGGCTCAAACCTGAACACCACCATGTGACCATTTCCTTCTGACACTGCCACACGTGCAAATGTTGATGTCATCAATCTGCTTACTCGGCCTTATCTACCAAGATGACTAGGAGTACCTAGACATTTACAAGACTATTCTGATGAATTCTTTTCACTTCCACAAGAGCACAAATCCCTCTTGGCACCTTATATGACCTTTGTAACATGATCACATCAACCACATCCATCATCTGCCTCACCAAGTCAAACATTAAAGAACCATGCAAGAACACTAAGGCACACTTTGTCATTGTCTTGCTAACACACAACACCTCATCAACACCCTTGGCCACCTTGGAGACATCATTGACAAATCTCCAACAATCTCCCCATTTGTCATTGATGTCAACACCAATCACAATGCTTATGCTCACACTCTTTCTATCTCTTCAATCACTTTCTCCCCCTTTGACACAATGACAAAGTGGGCACCAACTGATCCTGAGGACTTGAAAAGACTTCAAGGACCAACAACAGGAAAGGACCACCTTTGAGAGATGATACAAACTCCCCCTAACACTGTGCATACCACTTCTTACTTTGAGCTTCTCAAACATGCTTCAAACACAACACTGTTCTTGATCATACATAGCTCTATGAAGACAAAACACACATGAACACCATAAACTGCTCGAACTCACCTTGAAAATATTAAGAGGGACTCCCCCTAAGTAACCTGAGCTTAGGGACCCCTTGAGCACCTTCAGACCATCTCCAACCATGAAGAAATTCCATACTTGCCTTTTATTTTTCTCTCACAAGCCAACCCCATGATCATCAACAGATGAACAAGCCAATCTTCAAAAAGAAAAGATGCACAAAAATAACTATCTCATTCAAGAACAACCATACCTTTTCCATTTGGAGAAAATGACCAAAAACCACTCTTCTCTTCACTAGCCTTGCCTAGAGGCCTAGTAGCCCTACCTAAACCATGCAACACCCATATATTTCTATGTAGATACCTTCAAGACTTGAAATTGTATATTTGAAGTACACTCATTTTCCCCCTCAAGCATGCCAAAAATCATCATCCAATTCTACCTCTGCACCATAGCTACTTTGTAAACTGACCACCTTTCGATCAACCCAGCTCTTGAAACTTTTCACACCTTGAGGTCACCAATACACAATTCTCAATCAAATTTTTGAGCTCAAATTCCTTTGGGAACCCATACATCCTTCAGTTAGGTTTTAGACCTGCATACCCTTAAGCACAAACTAGGAGACCCAAGAGCACACAAAAAGCTTCAAATTGGACACAAAATATATTCAAAGCATGAAACCTACTTTCTTGTTTTGACCCATGAAAACCTTCATATCTTGCCTGAAGATCATGCACACACAACAGTCACCATGCCAAAACACCAAAACTTGACCATGACATCATTTTGACATCACCAAGCGACCTCATACACTCTAACACATCAAGCTCAACTATTCTCATCTCTCTCTTGCTTTCAAAGACCCCAAAAGCACCAATTTTGTAATATGAGCTCTCACTAGGCAATGAGCACTAACCAAAATGGTCAGATCATATAAGTGACCACAACAGACTCCTTTGATTGAACTAGCACATGAAACCACTTGGAATGCACTTGTGCACATCCTCCTCATAGTCCATATCAACCTTGCCTTCATTCTTCAACATTTAACCTACTAGACCAAGCATCCAAAAATGACAGAAACATACCTTTAAGACCAAAGTCCCTGAACACACCTTGAGCACACATTTCACCACAACCACTAGAGCAATCTCATGAACTTGTTGCTCCCCCTTTACCAATAACCTTCTCACATGATACTCTTCAATAGACTTTAATGAGCAACTTTGCATACTTGCAGTCAAGATATTGAAATTAACAACTTGGAACCATGGAAACAAGACTTATTATGACCATATGAGGTCATCAAGACATCACTGGAGCACTCAACACAATGAATCAACTCATGAAACAACATTCTTCAACCTTCTCAAATACACACTCAGAACCCTGATATAAAAACTCAAAATTATAGCATCTTCAGATCTCTGAACCTTCTTATAACATCTACAAAATGGCATCATACCTCTCTATGACCTTATGAGGTCAACGTGACATCAAGAGATCATTACAACTCATTATACTACCTTCAAGAAACACTACAACAAACTTCCTCAGAATTACAAGCATCTTAGGAAGCTACAACATATACTCATCCACAGAACTTCTAAAAACACTTGCCAAGTACTTACACTATGACAACTTGCTCCATAAAAATAACTTCAAGCCTTGAAACAAAAGATAGCAGCTCTCTTCTTGAATAACACATGCCTTGTAGACAAAACTTCATCTCTCAATAACCACTAATCTGATCTTGCAAATCTCCTTAAAGAATGATCATTCAAAAACATGATCATGACCAACAAGTTGACTCTTTCTCAAGATAGAAACATGAGAATCTTTACAAGCTTTCATTCTTCAACAGTCAGAGATAAAACAAATAGGTATGCACAACCACAACTAGGATACATACCTTTCTTGTCCTACAACATCAACCAAAACCCAACTAGCATCCATCATGCTTCCTCTTGCTGACAAGTTTCTCCTTGAAGCCTAGAGAGAGACACCCCCTTGACATAGAGAGACTAAAAGTCCCAAAACTCAGGAGACTCCCATATCTCTATACTCTCATTTGACTTGCAGTCCTGTCTCAACATCAAATTGACTTGGAATGGGTCCTTAACTTCATTCTTTACTTTGAATGTCTTGTCAACACATGCTGACAATAGAAACTCTTGACTTTCCTTCATGTCTATCACTGCAAATAAACCATCTTTGGTCTCAAACTAATCTCTCCTAATAGACTTAGGTCTCCAAATCCATGTTTGATCTCTTCCTTGCATTCTAGGAGCTCCATACACTTTCTTGTGACTTGAGAACATATCAACTTACTTGAACAAAATTTCGCAATGTGACCAACATGATGATAACTGAAACAAACAACATTATTCATACATTTTGCTTGATGATGACTATGAACTCCCTTTGACAAGTTTCCTTCTTGCATTCTCTTGCTAAGTGACCAACTGATTGCAAGCATAACATTGACCCTCAAATGAATGCTTCATTGCATTGATTTGTTTTGTTGATCTTCTTTCATTGCTTTTCATATTATCATTCTTCTTAGCTTGCATAGGCTTCACATGTTCCTTTTCTAGCTTGTACAACTTGTCTATGAGTTGTCCATGCTCTACTCTCAAGGAATCAAGATTGGTCTTCAACTCATCATGCTTACCTTGCTTTGAACTCATCTTGGCATTGGCTTCTTCTAGCTGAGTCTTGAGATGTATGCATTCTTCTTCTCTTGACTCTAGGCTACCATTTGAAACTTCCATTTGGTTTCTGAGATATTTGATGATCTTCTTATCCTTCTTGCCCTCTTTGACCAAGTCACTCTTCAAGACACACACTTGTTCCGTAAGAGCCTTCACTATGGATTTCAAATCATGATTCATCTTCTTTTAATACTTCAAATTATCCAAGGGTCGGCTTTAATATTCACCTCAGCATCAAGGATCACTTTAGCCTCTCCTTCTAGATCATTCAAACATTCTTCATCACACATGATGTCTTCTTCCTTTGAACAATTTTCCTCTTTAGCCAAGAGTAGAATACCATTTTCAACTTGATTATAGTGATCATCATTTGAAACATTTTTAACTAAAAATTCAGTTGACTGCAACTGACCTCCAAGCTTCAATCTCATTGTTCTTGCATACTTCACTTTTTCTATGAAAACTTCATCATCACTTTCATTATCACAAATAGACAAATCTCTTTGAACTTCACAAATAGTCATATTGTACCTTGGATCACCTTCAAGTGGTTAAACTTGAAAAGAAGGTCCTATTGTGATACCAATTGTTAGAGGTACAATCACTAAGGGGAGCGGGGGAGTGATTCAAGATATTCAATCCAATTCCAAACTCTTCACAAACCTTTAATCATTCAGCACATACATTCATGAAGCATACACATCATTCATAACAATGAACAAGAAAGATAATGAAAGATTAAGCACACAACACAAGGATTATGTGGGAAACCCTCATGGGAAATAAAACCCACTCTCAAGCCTGCAAACACATAGACTACTTGTCCTATAATTTGATTACAAACATGAAACTTTAGTGAAGCACCCACTTCACAAGGAGCACTAGCCCCTAAGGATGGACAAGCACCTCTTGCCCTAGATGTTGAGCACCCACAATAACACCTATGAAATGAACATCTCATGATCTTTGATTGCCTTCTAATCTGATAGAGATACAATGAATATTAGCTCTCTTCAACTCTACACACTCTCTCTAGCCTTCACACCCTCTCAATGCATCCAAAACCACCTTTTGGATCACTCTACACTTCTTTGCACATACTCAATCAGAAAACCTACAACAACTCTATTATGACATCAGAAATATAAACTGTAGGTCATGCACACAATCCTCAACCTGTTTTGATCTTCAATCCATCCACTAGACACACTCACTTAATCATCCATTTAAGCCTTCTCACTCAAATAGCCTCTTTGAGACTCATTAGGTCTATTGACCTATGTATTCACCTACAACACCTTATCAAACAAACATACTCATATCTCCTTCTGCCTCTGATGGTCCCAATGACCTACTACAGCACCTCAAATGAGCTCTTTTCTTCGCTTCCATCCCCAATTGTCTAACAAACCAAACAAGCCAATTTGGCCTTCTCTTTATACCACACACTCACTCAAGCAACTCTCCATGTCACCCAAAGCACATTACATACTTGAACCAACACATAAAGATCAATTAGGATACGTTACATATCCCAACTAACCCCTCATAGGTCGACCATAGCATCTATGGGTCACCTTTTGGTAGCTACACCTTTCAATTAGGCCTTAGAAGCCCTTTTAGGTCTCATGGAGACCTATTCACCCCTTTAGCACTTCACCCAGCAAATTAGGAACACAAAACCACTTCTAAATGCATAAGTCCACTCCACATGACCCCTAAGACACCTTACATTCATCACTACTCACCTTTGCATATGCAAATCCTGCTCAAACATTAGCGTTGTACATAAGAACATCATGAACGAACAAACAGTCAACTTCTAAGCATTTGTGCATACTGAAAATAGATTGGTCAAACCTCCAAAAATCCATACAAATGGTCCTTATGGAGTCTACAACACTCTCCAATAGTCAATTCACCTTGAAACATCAAAACACCATCAATACAAATACAAACATCCTTCTCGAGTCACTTGTAGAAGATGGTCAAACCCACAGTCAACTTTGAAGCTCAATAACTGCAATTGTACAGATAGTCAAACCTTCTAATCAATTTTGATGGATGCCTCTTGGAGTCCTTTACAACTTTCCTTTTTACTCCAACAAATTATGTCATATGCTTAAGATATGAATCAAACAATACAGACTGGTTTTCCTTTGTTAATTTGAATTTTCAAATTCCAATAGTTACTGTTTAATGCAAAAGCTTCGAACACGTCTTCATCTTGTGCTGCCTGGAAACTTGATCAAATTCGCTCCATCGATCTCCTCGGGAGTTTCCTGGGCTTGACTTTCAACGTTGGTCATTGATCTTTGATTCAGGTTTCCGATATTGTGACACTTGGCAGCGTTGCATGCCTTCTGTGTACCCTATTGTCAATGTCCATTTAGTTAACGCTCTTATGCCACTTGGCAGCCCCGCATGCCTTCCGTGTACCCTACTATCAATCTCCATTCAATTAACGCTCTTACACCACTTGGCAGCCCCACGTGCAATCTGATCTTATTGACTCGATTTGCACCGTCGATCTCCATCTGCATGGTTGAACGTGTGTCATCGATCTTTGATCTGCATGATCAAACGCACATCGTTGATCTGCTAAACATACGATCAAACGCAGGGCGTTGATATGTTGCCAATTCATCATGATTGTGACACATGTCACCATCGCGTTCAATCTCAGGATCCTTTGACTTACTGACCTTGTGCTTGTCATTAGATCTCCATCTACATGATTGAACACTCGTCGTTAGATCTTTTATCCGATCAAGCGAGGTTTCAACACTTGGCAGCCCTGCATTCATCATTGATCCTTGATCCATCGGGTAAAGTTTCGACACTTGGCAGCAGTGTATAATGGTCACTTGATATTGCAAATTTGGCGAGTATGGAATCTAGTGAAATCTACCTAGGAGACCAAACTTGGCACCCTTATATCTTTGATACACACAACCTCGTGACCTGAAACTTGGACCATAGAAACTAGGCTCAAACTTGAACACCACCATGTGACCATTTCCTTTTGACACTACCACACGTGTAAATGTTGACGTCATCAATCTGCTTACTCAACCTTATTTGTCAAGAGGACTAGGAGTACCTAGACCTTCACAAGACTATTCTAATGAATTCCTTTCACTTCCACAAGAACACAAAGCCCTCTTGGCACTTCATATGACCTCTGCAACATGATCACATCATCAACCACATCCATCATCTGCCTCACCAAGTCAAACACTGAAGAACCATGCAAGACCACTAAGGCACACTTTGTCATTGTCTTGCTAACACACATGACACCTCATCAACACCCTTGGCCACCTTGGAGACATCATTGACAACTCTCCAACAGATGAAGCAATAGAATTCTTGCTCCGACAAGTTCATTGGATAAAATCATAAGATGTTTTAAACCAAAAATGAAAGAAAGGTGTACGAGGTTGTAGACTCAAGTCTGAAAGTCAACCCTGATGCAAGAAAGAAACTTGCCCTGCATTGTCGAGCCAGGGAAACAAAGGAACCCATAGATAGTAAAGTGATGGCAATAGAAAAACAACTAGAAATTTTCAACATTAAGCTTGGCGTTGTTTCAATAAGTTGAAAGATGGTGGATCTGAAGGAAAAAAACACAAATGACCAACTCGCCAAAGACATGTACAACACTACAATGAAACATATAAGGTGAGGGAAAAAACACAAATGACCAGCTCGCCAAAGACATGTACAACACTACAATGAAACATATAAGCTCATCACCTTAATCGACCGTGTGACAACTTATTAGAAGTGTGGTGGTAAATACACAAGGTTGGACCACATTTTTGATGGGCAATGTGCTTTCCATATATCCATAGGTCCTTGAACCATAAGCATTTGTTTGGGATGGAAAAAAAAGTTAGCGTTAGGGGAATGTTGGGTCCAAAATTTTGTGATCTTGACCAACTATGAGAGCGTTGAGTTACAAATGTCGAAGTGTGAAGGAAGGTTGGCACTAACATGGAATAACATGCAGAGAGCAAGAAACCAAGTGCCAAGTGTAGGATTGCCAAATGAGGGATAAGGTGTCCGTTAAGAGGCAAAGGAGGAACTAAGTGCTAAAGGATGAGTGTCGGTTGGTGCCACAGACAAGGAGATCACCAGAAAAAATGTTTGACCATCGACCATGTCAAACATTAGGAGGAGCCACCACTTGGAAGTTGCAGAGGAACATGTGGCAAATGCATGGATCCATGCATTGGCCTTTTATTAGACCTTGGAAGTGCCTATACATGCATTCGCCTTATCAGAAGGCAATTACTTAGACATTTCTTAGCAGAAATGGTACCGGTTGGGAGCCATAGTCGTTAGTTTGTATGGGGAGACCTTTTTATGTTTTAGACTCAAATGTAAGCCCAAGAGGGGATTGGTTACAAGAGAGCCCCAACATGTTTCGGAAAGATAACAGGGTATTGGTTACAGCGGAACCCCTATTGTCGAGAGAAAAACTTGGGGTAATGAAAATTCTTGTCAATTATCCTAACATCTTGCTACTATGGACTTATATTAGAGTAGTTAGCAGTCATAACCTTGCCTGCAGAACTTAGTCCAGCCACTTAGTTGTTAGATCCCGTCTGTTCCTTCAGTGACCTTTCACCCTGAAGGCTCTGATATTGATCACTCCAGTGATATTATCACAAATTTGCTCTCTTTAAATCTTATGGTTCCCAGGGGGTCCATTTACAGGTTAGAAGATGCATCATATTTCAAGCTGCCTATGCTATTCAGTCAATAGCATCTATGAAAGCATCAGATTTTTTTAAATTATTATTACTGTTTATGTTAACTCATGCTGTTAATTCGAAGTAGTCAAAGTTCAGCCTCAAATACCATAGTCTGTTTATGCACTGCTATTGGCTATTTGGTAACAGTTGTTAACCATCGATGAAGTGCCAACTGTTTTATTGTAAAATCAGATACAATGATTTGTCATACAAGGTGATAGCTTATATGTTTCTCAGACAGCCTTGGGGCTACTGTTACTACAATCCTCACTTATTCTCTTGGAGTTTGAGCTGACCATAAAAGTACAACTCAACCTGAGACAGTTGCACAATTATTTGTCATTGGGATCATCACAGAAAATGATAGGCACTGTCAAACTCAGAAAATATTTCAAGCCAAAAAGCCAATGCCGGTGTTGATCATAACAGTATAGCTCAACCTGAAACAGTTACACAATTAATTGTCATTGGGATCAAAACATTAATATCTATCACAGAAAATACTATGCACTGTCAAACTCAGAAAATATTTCAAGCTAAGAAGCCATGGTTTGTGGTGCCCCACTTGCCTACTTCATCACACAGTTGAGCCATCATCATCATCATGGCACTCGCCCCTGCTTTACCACTAGACCATGGCTCCCTAGATTCCAGATAACTTGTGGTGCCTTTGATTGGTATTCAATAGTTCCCAGGAAACTCTAGTATAGAGACGAGGACTGTGTCCCCCATCCTCATCCCTGTCCCCATATTTTCTGGTGATTACATTTATATACAATATAGCATACATATTTATTTACTCAGGCACCCTGATTTGAATGGAATCCCCGTACCAGTCCCTGTACCCCCGTGTCTCCAGTTAACTGCAGTTTATTCTAAAATCTGGGTTATATCAAACCTAATAATAGCAATGTCTAATCATAGCATACAAAACTCTTTTCCATAATTCTTGTAAGCTATTCTCTTTTCCATAATTCTTGTAAACTATCTTTATGAGAGAGAATTTATTAATTACAAATTCTCGGAGATATCTACTATTGTATAAATCTGTTGATTTAATTCCGATGAACTCATATTTTCTCTCCTGGATACAATACTGAAAATGCTAATATCTTTTTTCATAGTGTTACATTCTAACGTGATTTCAAACTTGTTAAAACCTTAATCTTAAATTCCCAGGGTTTAATAATACCACCTATGTGTTTGAGATTGCCAAATGAAAAATAGTGTATGCACCAAAGGCATTGTACCTAGCGAAATTCTTAGCATAAGAAAAAAATTAAGTTGCCCTCTCAGCACAAATTTACAAACTGCAGCAATCTGCTTGTACCCTTCGAAAATGTTATGGTCATATTATAAGCATTTTAATGATTGAACAAATGTTAATCATTCCTCTGAAAATTATAAATAAAAAGTACCTGCAGTTGATGCTTTTCTTTGTCATTTTTGTAACTGAAAACTTTATTGCTCAAATGAAGAATATGAATACAGAGTTTCAAATTGCATTTTCCACAATAAAGAAATGGCCTCGTGAGAAAATAAGAGAAATATGGAAACATCATTTCTCTAAAATTAATTCTCCATTTCCATATTTCCATCCTCCAACTTCATGTAGGCATTTCCACGAGCTTAGCTCAGGTCCTCACACTGGCAATCCTTTCAACTTGAATGATAAAATATGCATAACATGCATATTGTACTCGGAAGCTATGGTCCGAATTCCCAACAAAGAAGGACTTCCCTCAATTTACAAGTATAGTTTTTTGCCAAAGCTACAGCTTTTGTTCCCAGATCGGCCACTTTGTAGCACAGAATTACATTTAGTTAAAGCCATTAGGGACTTACAGCTATAACCCCGGATCAAGGTTTCCCATTTAGAAGATATTTTTCATGACATTTATTTAATTATTTTTCACAAGTCTCCATCTTCTGTTGACTCTGGATCACGGGTCGCCTCTGGATCACAGGCCGGTTCTGGCTCTCGGGATGACTCTGGATCATGGGATGACTCTGGATCATGGGCCGCCTCTGGATCTCGGGATGACTCTGGATCACGGGATGACTCTGGATCATGGGCCGCCTCTGGATCTCGGGATGACTCTGGATCACGGGATGACTCTGGATCATGGGCCGCCTCTGGATCACGAGCCGACTCGGGAACAGGATCAAAGGAAAGTATGCCTCTTGGGATTCCAAACAGGGTAAAAAATATTTCCCTATGGCATTCATCACAAAAGTACAAATATGAGAAGTGACCTTCACCAGTCAACTTATGAAGAGTGGCACCAGGGACCATACGTTTCGCATAATCATTGAAAGGGTAGGGTACAACCCGGTCATCCATGCCCTGTCAAGATTACATATTGTCAAAAGTATGTCCTACTCAACATTTACCTCAGTTAAGAAAGTTTAAAAAATTCTTTGCAGGAATGACATGGGCTAGACAGAAACAAAAAGCTCTGACAACCATAGCAAGACATTGAAGAGCATCCTTGCATATTTCTATATTACTATTGACAAGACTATCTCAATCAATTAAATTTGTACACACATTCCAGGCACCTACAAACAAAGGTTTCATATGGAACCAGGCTTTTTATGTTGACGTCAAGAAATACCTGCCAAATATGTATTGGTCCAAGAAAGCCCTCCCACTCTTCCTGCACTTCATTGAACAGAGAATGAAGCCATGATTTCAATCCCTTCCTCTGCTTCTTCCTTACTTGCAAGTCTGCAAGGCTAAATCCCCATTTGTTAACTTGCAAAGTGGTTTCCTCAAGAAACGGTGTCAAAATATCTTGCCGCATTGACTCTTGCATGTCCTTGAGCTGAAAATCAATGAAGAACCCTTGTTCTGTCAAAGCTCCATCCTGTAGAGTTCAAAATCCACAAATTTTAATAAAGTTTTAATTGATAATTTATGGACACCTATATATTCAAATAAAACTTTTGCCTTGATGACTAATCAATGCCCTAAAAAGGTAACCTAATGGGCTAAGTTGTCAGCAATACTACATGCACAAAATTACAGGAGGAAACAATAGTCTCAACCTTCTCATCTTCCTTATGAGAACACACCGGTTGACTTCCACGTGGAGGACTCAGTGAAATTCCACTGATCAGGTCAGTCCTCACGGTGAAGCTTCCATGGTATATATATAACAACTTCCAATGATTTAAATTTTAATACAATAATTGCACATTCAAAAAGCAAGTACTTGATACAGCTTGGTGTTATACCAATAAAGAAAAAAACAGTAAAGGAATTACAGCAGCAAGAACATACCAAAGATTTCAGATAACTGCGACTTTATTGATATAAGCAGTGGACATCAACTAGCTATGGTATATAGGGAAAATATGACAATATGACAGCTACCTTCCCTGACCTTCATCATTCTACATATAGGTTGGCCAACCAAAGGATACGTCAGTCAGACCACAACCATCAAGGTATGAAGTGTGCTAACCAAAATTAAGTACACTACAGGTGCCAACCCATTTAATATACAAAGCCACATTGGACTATATTAGCATAACTTGTTACACATTAAAATTAACTAACTACACTTGGAATATATGTTGGAATAAAATCACTTCTGATGAAGCGGTGTGGATGGATATTTGCACAAATAGTGACTACATGATAAGGAAAACAGTGTGTTTTCTATCATTTTCCGATAAGATCCAAGAGGAAACTAGAGTCTTAATATTTTTAAGGAAAATAAAAACCCTTATATGAGAAGGATACAAAACTAGTTATATACTTGGCAATCCAGAGTTTACTTCCATGTCGTTTGAGTAGTGTGTTTTTGGAACATAAATCTTATTTATATCCCATGAATGCATATACCCACGGGCCATGATTTCTAGAATAAGGTACATGTGCTCTAGTTTTTTGCTTAAAGATTTTCCAATGATCTATTCAACTGTTTACAAAATCGTTCAAAAGGAGTAAACATGAGTTTCCTTTTATCTCTTTTAATGCATTTCTTGTTACAATCTCCCCTACAGATATGCCTAGATTCCATATCAAAGCAGATCGAAATCATCACTCATCGTCGCTGATAAGATTTAAGATTAAATATTTATTGAGCCCACATATAGCCAACTTGGCATTTCAATTGGCATTGCAGATTGCAGAACAAATGAAGCCCAAAGAAGTGTATAAACCAACATGATAATGCTCCAATGACGTATACATGATTAACCAAATTAAACCATGAGAAAGGCTTAAATAAGCATGGTAATGCTCTCCCATATACAAATATCAATTCATCATCATATCAGCACATTATCTGAAAAGGCGTGTATAATTTTCTGCTGTTTGGAGAGGAGCAATTTAGTCCTTATGGCAACATGCCTCGAGAGTTTTTTCTAGACTCAAGTGCTCTGCATTTGGAGAGTCGCAACAAAGGTTAAGGAGAAATTCCACTGCTTGAAGGTATATTTTTCCCATTTTGCACTTGACATTACAAATTTATATTCATAGGAGAGAAATCTGTGTTTAGGGTAAGTTTCAAAAATTGAGCCCTTAACAAGAAACCACTCTGCCTTTGCAGTTTTCTTGCACCAAATTATGAGACTTTCATTTCTCATGCTTTCTATGTATTTTGACATGATATGACATGTTTACTACTCATATCGTATGGCCACACTGTTATTGATGTATGGAAGCGAACTTGTGCTAAATTACTACTAATTTAGAGCATTAATAGTACAAGTACTACAGATTTCATTTTCACTTTTAATCATCATTTGAGGACAATTCTTATAGCATGGTAAAAGTTTCAACTGAACCTCAAGGATTTTTGCCAAACCGCAATTATTTTAAGAGGGGCAATCCTATTAGACTGAATCTGCCAATACCAGGTCAGCACATTGACCATGACATCAAACCTCACTTTTGATCATGATGGACATAGTGAATATTCTATTGGTCGTGCAGATGCACTGGATCTTGATGTTGGCATAATTTGTATTAATGATCATAAATTATAATATATAGCAAGTTGTTTATTTGAAGATGTATAATTTTTCAATTTAGAGCCTTGTAGCCCTAAGGCCTACACCATCAAGACTCGAGAGTGAGTACCACTCTAATTATTGTATGAAATCATGATGTATCAAATTTTGAGATAATATGATCACTGCACCATTGAAATATTTCTTTTGTTTCGTTTTCATATTCTATTTATGTGATTATGAATTATTTTGTATGCTGTAAAGCTTTGAACTCTAATTATTGTATGAAATCGCTATAAATCTTTGAGCTCTAATTATTGTGTGAAATCATGATGTATCAATGTGTGAAATAATATGATCACTGGGCCATTGAAATATATTTTTTATTTCATTTTCATAATCTATTTATGTGATTATGCATTATTTTGTATGTCGCAATTCTTTGAATCTCTCAGTAACTTTTTGAAATTCTTAACTTTGACGAACCTTTCATCTTCTCAAGCCTACCGAAACCTTCAAATTTTGTTACCATGCCATCTAGGGATCTATCCCTATTTTGAGAATGAGTTGCAGCCAATCCTTCCCTATAAATTTGGATGTAGTTGATGATCTATGACTGGACTGCACCATAAACTTTTAGGTACCTTAGCAGCAAACTTACAACTATCATTGACTGTCATAAAACCTTCTCCTGAACTGTGCCGATTTGAAAAAGAAGATTGTAACATAAGATAATATGTCACAATGCCAACAAAGTTGCTAAGGACAACTAATGGACTTCATGAGGGCTCCAAAGGCCAAGATTAACATTGTATTATCTAAGCTGATAATTAATTTCTCACAGATATATATGATATATCCTATTATATTGCAACAATTACAAATCTAGAATATATTGATGGCATTCATCCTCTGGTAAGTACATTTTATTTATGTAATCACATTATTTGAGATTATGAATAATTGCATTGATGAAAAAAATGTAACCATGGATAACCTTCAAAACCTATCTCTACAGGATCCAGAACAAGGCATCTCTTATAGTTGGTTGGCACTGTGCACATATCCCTGAGGCATCTCTTACAGTCAACAGGCAACTGGGGATTGCCTCCAACCCATCTCTTATACCTAGCACGCAGCCTAGGACATCCCAAAAAGACATCTTATAAACTAATCCAAGGCATCACTCTTTCCAAGTATAAGTTGGCTATCACGAGGTTGACTGTTGTCCCAATTCAGTGAGCCTAAGTCCTAGCAGGAAGACGACAATGGAAATTAAGGGATGCTTATAGGTTTGGTAATGATCATGCTCCATGGAAGTTCATATGCTTGTTTTCTTAAGGCCGACATATTACATTTATGATTTTTAAAATAATTAGGCCCAAACTTGTCCCATAACACTCCAACTTTGCCCTAAGAATTCAAGAGGACAACTTATGCATCTATAAGCCTGTTCCAAAGTTTCAGACCATGAAAGCTGTGATAAAACTTGAGAAATGATTCCTAAAGACTTGGGCAATGTAGTGGTCAACGAAAGTTGTCAAGAGTACATAGATCACTCATGAAAATTTAATAGTCATTCTGATATGAGCCTGTTTGTGTACAATTTCTTTGTCTAATGATTCCATGCCAATGATTGCAACAATCTCACATAATAGATGTGTATATTCATGTTAAAAGTTTTGATACAGCTTATTGCAATAATTAATAGTAATTTAAGGAAGGATTCTAATATAGTCATAAGTAGAAGAAATGTACCTTTTTCCCAAGAGTGAAAGATAGAGCTTTATCTGGACGATCTATTTGTTTCAAAAGACTTCGTTTGTAGAAAAATGGAAGAAAATAAGAAGCCCGCTTAGCAAGAATGAAACCCAGCTTCCTCCTCAATGTCCACTTTTCCCAAATTCTACGGATTTCATCCTTGGTCATATTTGGCTCATATGGATTGCCCATAGGAGCAACTAATGCAGCACCTTCAATAAAAGAAATGCACAAACAATACACTCATAAGTTACCAAGAAAAATGGTGTATTTAGCTAATAAATGTTCGGTGTGAATAATTTTTTATTTCAGTAACAGATTGATTGGCAATAGTTCTAAAAATTTCAATCATACAAAAAAAATACAAAGCAGCAATACTTACAAACTGTTTATCAAAAACCTTGATTACAATATTCAGGAATTCTGTAAAGCAAACATTTCAAGGATAGATGGTGGATGATAACACACTCCAGAATGAACTAGTGCCCAGAGACTAGGCAAAGAATGAGTTCGTGTACAATATAACAAGAGTATTCTTAAGAAATCTCTGGAGTAAATAACAAAGTCATCATAAAACACCTCAAAACATAATTTTGCAGCCATTTATTGAGAACTATAGCTGATCACCATTATACTTGTGCCTACAGCTTTGAAAAGGTAAGCACTCTTTCTATCACCACTGCCTATTGTAAAATCTTCCATATTGTGACAGTAACTATACTGCTATATGGTAATTATAGACATAAAAAAAAAGTAATGTTGTAGGATAGACACGTGTGCGAGTGAAGTTTAAAATGGGAGTACCCTTTAAGGAGACAGAATCTAACATTTAAGGGAAAACCAATATTGAATATAGAAAAGTTCATACAGAAATCCATGAAAAATATCCTACAGAAGAAGAGTTATGATCCATCATCTTAAATTATGGTAATGAATATTCCACTTTAGTCCTCATTGGTGTTTCTCTCAGTTTCTATAATAGATTAGTGAGGTAGTTAGCTGGCTTTATTACTGTACTTGGGTAGTTTTGAGTTGAGGCACTCAGATGTTGTAATCTCATAGGTGTTGCAGAAGGCATTTCCCTTACTCTTCTCGGTATCTAAAAACAAATCTATTGTCCTCAATACTAAGCAACACTTGTGCCCATACAAAAAGACCCTAACAGAATGTGATAGTGTACTGCAAAGAACCATTATTTATGATTATTGACCAGACATCATAGTTATCTAATTACAACCTGAAATTAAATGGCAAGGAACTAAATCATGTCCAGACACAATCCATGACACTGAAGAATTATGCAAAAGCAATAAGATTAAGGCAACAGCATCAAAATTAATCATTATGATAAAATGAAACTCGGTAGAAAAGCGGTAAGGCATACAAGTCAGTGAAAAGAAAACTTCCTCGGCACCTAAGCAACAGAGAGCTTGCAGACATAGATAGAACAGCACATTCTGGAAAATATGCAGTTCAGCTAGATAGAAACGGGAAGCAAAATGGAAAGCAGGACCTACAAGATAATCTCACTATCACCAACATTCATAAAATGCACTTGATACTGAAAAATAATGCTAAAAAGGTAGGAATATAATACTGTCATGGAATCATTAAAGATAAGAAAGGAAATTATCAAATATTTCAATAAAAAACAGTCAAACATAGAAAGACAAGAAAATTTGAAATAGAAAAAGATGAAAAGAAACACAGTAAAGGCCAACCAAAATGTGCATGCAAAGGTGAGATGAAATAAGCTTAAAGGTTAAAATTCAGCAGCCATAAAAGGCAGAGAACAAGAAAACATAAATGAAAATTTTACTGAAGAAAGAACGAAAGAAACCATATTAATGTTCATGAATGACCAAAACGGGTCAACCGAACTCAAAAGTTAAGTTACAACAGCGAAGTACAAAGGTTAAAATTTAAAAAGAACCCAAAGAATTGAAAAGTGCCTAAACACTAAACAAGAAAGCAATGTAAACATATCTAGAGAGGGTGAACCAAAACAGGTAAACCCTAGCCATTTACTCCAAGTACAAGTACAAATAGCCATGTAAATGGAAGAACCTCACGGAAACAAGGAGTTGATGAAGACCAAATCTAGAGACCAAGGCTCGAGATTGGTGCTGCCACATGTTTATATCAAAGCTCTGAACTGTAAAGTAAAATTACAATAGTAAAGTACAAGGGTAAAAAAGAAACAAAAAAGATTTGAAAGTACCTAAACACTAAACAAGAAAGCAATGTAAACATATCTAGAAAGGGTGAACCAAACCATACAAACCCTAGCCATTTACTCAAGTACAAGTACAAATAGCCACATCAATGGAAGAACCCTCAAGGAAACAAGGAGCTGATGAAGACCAAAGCTAGAGACCAAGACTGGAGATCAGCACTGCCACATGTTTATATCAAAGCTCTGAATTCAAAAGCAAAGTTTCATTAGTAAAGTACAAGGTTAAAAAAGAACCTAAAAATTTGAAAAGTACCGAAACACTGAACAAGAAAGCAATGTAAACATATCTACAGAGGGTGAACCAAAACAGGTAAACCCTAGCAATATACTGCAAGTATAAGTACATATAACCACATAAATGGTAAAACCCTCAAGGAAACAAGGAGCTGATGAAGACCAAAGCTAGAGACCAAGGCTGGAGATCGGCACTGCCACATGTTTATATCAAAGCTCTGAATTCAAAAGTAAAGTTTCATTAGTAAAGTACAAGGTTAAAAAAGAACCTAAAAAATTGAGAACAAGAAAGCAATGCAAACATATCAAGAGAGAATGAACCAAAACAGGTAAACCCTAGCCATTTACTCTAAGTACAAGTACAAGTACAAATAGCCACGTCCATGGAAGAACCCTCAAGGAAACAAGGAGCTGACGAAGACCAAAGCTAGAGACCAAGGCTGGAGATCGGCGCTGCCACATGTTTATATCAAAGCTCTGAATTCAAAAGTAAAGTTTCAATAGTAAAGTATAAGGTTTAAAAAGAACCTTAAAAATTGAAAAGTACCTAAACACTGAACAAGAAAGCAATGTAAACATATCTAGAGAGGGTGAACCAAAAAAGGTAAACCCTAGCCATTTACTCCAACTACAAGTACAAATAGCCACGTCAATGGAAGAACCCTCAAGGAAACAAGGAGCTGATGAAGACCAAAGCTAGAGACCAAGGCTGGAGATCGGTGCTACCACATGTTTATATCAAAGATCTGAGCAAAAGAACAAAAAAAATACCATCAACCACCACAATAGCCAATATAGAATTTGATTATGCCCATAGGATAATATCCAAGGCTAAGGAGAGCAAGTTATACAATCTTAAGAGGAAGCTAGGTAACCTGCCTCTCCCCCCTCCGCCCTGCCCCCACCACCCAAGGCTGAAGAGCCTTTAGATGTTGAGAGATAACTACGAGCAAGCATGGAGAATTACATGGCCCTCGACATCAAATAGAGGCAGATCATGACTCCTAGTATGAGCGATGTCACCTTAATGAACTAGGGTACTCAATATCATCATCAAAGATAGATGCCACTTCACTAAATTGACCAATGTATGTGTGAATCTGCAGTGTCCAATGGGCACTTAACACCTCAATTTCTGTGATAGGCTGAAAATAATAAATAATCATTGTGGAAGCCCTAGAGGTCCCCTATAAAGCCCTACGTTTGATGTGACAACCTCTTAAGGGACAAGAGCCAAGGACTTCATATCTGGATAAAAAGAAGATAGATTTTAGAGCTTTCTGAAACCTTGTAAAAAGAATGATACCTCCCTTGCATCTCAGAGTCGAAAGGGCACCAGAAAATAAAGTGATCCTCATTCTCCACTCTCTAGAGAGTGAAATGACAACATATCCTGTCATCTCATGGATATGGTGGTCTATATCAACTCAAAAATGGTGGGAATAAACCATTAGTTTGCCAAGGGGAATCCTTAGGCCACGCAACCTATGATACAAGAGATAGTCCTGCTGAATGATGGTGCCATCAACAATCTGTAAGGAATTCTCAGCATAGAAATCTATATTGGGGTGGAGAGACTTTATGTAAGAGGTCCAAGTGTTTGTCACTATATCTATTCTCCAACAGTTCTATTGATCACATCCATCCGGTGAAGAAGGAAGAAAGAGGTGTCCAAAGAATAGCTAAATGGAGGAAGCACGTCAATAGAAATATCAACAGACTGAAGAAGTAAACCAATCTTGAAATTTCAATAACGCCAATGTCCAATGTCCAATGAGAGACCCAAGGAGGCAACCTCTCTCAAGAAAAAAGAGCTATATATAAGTATCTCTCACAGATTGGGGTTGAATCATCTAGGCACCTAACTCTCTAAAAATGGAAAATAACCCTAAAGTGATTCTTGAGATGAAGGAGCTACGCATGATAGTCTGTCAAGCAATACACCGTACACTGAATCATGATGGTATGAGAAATATAAACATGTGCCCAATCAAAACACCCTAAACTAGGACCCCAAACTTCTGATCCATCAAGAAATGAGTTTGATGATTGCGTTGAAGTGATACCTCTTCAAAGGGGCATCCTGGAAATGCATCTGAAAGCTTCCAAGTAGAGAGGGAGGAATGAACCTTGCAAAGACGTTAAAGGGAAGCACAACTTCAAATTAAGAGATGTACCTGTAAACTGAACCTCCATATAGGTGTAGGCTGTCATGATCTCCGCAAAATCTTCTTTTGTAGGAGACCTAGAACTTGGTAAGTATGTCTTTAGAGGTACTAAAGTTCATGACCTTACTCTTACTAAAGTTAACTGCTAACTGATAGATGGGAGTAATAGAAAACCAAATACATGTTGATGTTGAACGAAGTGCAATTGATCCTCACAAATAGAAAATTATCTCAATAGCTTATAATCAGACCTCACTTTTGCACTATAATAGGAATTTAAACTGCAGACTCGTATCTCTAACAAGCCTATATTACAAATATGTATGATTTCACAATGTTAACTACTTCACAAAATGCACTATTCTGCAAGACCCATGCACAATATGCAACATTGAGGTGTCAAAGACCATCCTAAGCATTCCAGCACTTAAGGAGCAATCATATGTGATATGTAGAATACCAAGAAACAACTTGGGGCTAATATGATGATTAGAATGATAGCAAATGATATAGTTGCCGCAGCTTCCAACCCAAAATTCCACAGCAGTGCAAGGAGGAGGTATCGATGATAACAGTGGATCAATAAAGTTAATGAAAGGTGAACAAAGCAACTGGTTCAATTCCAAAAAAAAAATGTTACAGCAAAGGTAGAAATAACCCAATTTCTAAAACGACTATTGAAATAATAAATAAAAAATATCTCTTTAGTCAGACAGGATGCTTGTAATCCAGCTCCGGTTGACCTGGGAACACTAGTCAAAACGCATTGTCGAGGAAACATGCAAGAACCAACGGCACCAAATTAGCTTGGCAGGATACAACAAATCAGGGAAGGTTGTAGGTTGTCAGAGCTACACTTTTGGATAGGGCCCCAAGTCTTTGTTTAAATAGCCTACATTGAGAAACAAATATAAATATCTATTATGGCGAGGTGATTTTCACAAATTACTTTTGTTTTCACTCTATTATACGTAGAAGTGTATAATCTGATCTCACTCAAACCATACAACATTTATGAAGGATACTAGGTCTAGAAACCCACTCACCACAGCACCTTAAAAAAAATTAATCTGGATTTAACAGAACCTCTAAATGTTTTGAAGGGGTGGTAAAATTGGACTCAGAACCTCTTAAAGTTAAATGTGAGAAACAACAGTTAAATACCCAGTATCTCAAGGGATAAATGTTGTAAGAAAGAACACCAAGTTATGTCTTCTAAATTGTAAATGGAAGGCTATAGTTCTAAGTAAGCTTGTGAGATTCCAACTGAATACCTACTGAATTATAAGATATCCTGACACCAACAATCGACTATATACACAACTATTTCAGCATCACATTATAGAATGGCAATAAATAGCTCAAAATATCTTCTTAAAATACGTAATACTGAAGTTCATTCATCAAAGATACAATCAAGTTTTTTTCAAACTATCATCGCAAAGATCCTGCACATCAGTCCAAGTCCTCAACATTTCCATCTTTACAAACCGCCTAAAAAACTCTACAGTTTCTGCCGTGCTGAACACTGACATATTAAATAGGTTAACTAACTTGGTTTGCTTAGTAGTATTAATATTACATAAGATAAACAATGATTGTTACAAAAGATTGCACAAATATCTACAATATTTCAAATACTAGCCATGGTGTCCTCTTACTCTTAGATCAGCTCAAGTATTAAAGCAGTTATCTGCATATATAGTACATTAAAACAGATTATAGAAAAATTCTATGATGTGGAGAGTCATGCAAGAACAAAGTATTAAAGTTCTCAATCTGAACAAGAAATTGCAATCAAGATGTATGGTGATAAGATACAAACACCTTACCGGCCAGTCTCTCTGGTATATATCTTAAAGCAGCCCAAACATGCATTCCTCCCCCTGAATGACCAAGCACCCAAAATTTTTCACCTAAGCCAAGCACATCAGCTATATATTTCATGTCAAGTGCAGATGATGTAAAATTACGCTCTGAATGAGGATCACTTTGACCAAATCCAGGCAGATCATATGTTACAAGCCTAACTCCAAACTCTTCAAGCAACGAGTGCTTGATGCCAGGGATACCTGCCATGAAAATAGCTTTAATAGTTGAATCACAATTTTCACTATTGAGTGAGGATCAAATCAACTAAATTATGGAACAGCTGCATATATCTCTGTACAAGAAAATACAAAATACAAAAAAGGCAAAAGAGAGAAGAGTGCATTAGTAATTATCTACCACAGGACCGTAACAAGATTTGTTCACTCCCTTTGTACCTTATGTAATTGCCCCTAAGCATATAAAGAAGCTACCTTATAATGAGAGACACAAATAAAACTTCACAGCCCTTCAGCAGCAATATAAACAGTTGAATTGGACCTGGCTGCCCTTACAACAATTTACAACAACGTAATATCTGAAAATACAGAAGCATATCCTCTGAAAATATTGTAGAAAAGATTAAATTTTTTGAAAAACTATGTCCTATAATATTTTAAACTGTTAATCACCTGCTAGACGAGAAGAAAGAAAAGAGTGGACAACTAAGACTGAATGTCTAGCTATGCTCGCTGAAACCCCTTCTTCTCTATATGCAATGTACCTTCCATCAGGAAGGTGAACACGGTTAGCAGTAATAGGAAGAGTGTAGACCTCCTTAGCTGGTATAGGCTGTCTCGTACCACTTCTTAGAACTGCAAGCAGACACAGACTCAGAGCTCTCTTACTCACAAGCACAGCAAAACATAGAGAAGAAATATAAATCTTCCTTCTTCTAAATTTTAATGAAATATGTAACGAAGGGTTTGTTTATGCTTTAGTACTGCTCATCTGCTGATCCAATTAGTATTAAAAATCCTTGCAAATATATCCTATAAAATGATAAATCCTTGCAAAGACATCCTACTTGTCTAATCAATCTTACAAATTCTCCTCTTGTTTATATCGTAGCACTGCTCATCCAATTAGTCTTACAAATCCACTATTGTAATTCTCACTGACACAAAGCATGAATACACAGTTATTGCAAATTGGAAGGAAATCGTAGGCAAGATCGATTATATATGTGCATGTACATAACCTGCCTAGATACAAAAAAGTTTATCAAATATAAAACCAGGACTTTCTTTGTATAGCAGTACTGCTCATATTAAATCAGCCTACAAATCCTCTCGTAAATATTTTATCCTTTTTGGTGCAATATTATTATTCTGTTTAAACATTTACAATAGCATTCAAAAAAAAACTCCAAATCAATAGCAAAAACGTATATGTCTGCAGATCTTACGGGGACAAATTTGCAGGCAGAAATCAGAATTGCATACTGAGAAAATTCTTGCAAATTCGATTTTCTTGTAAAGTCATAATATCAAATAACAATACTGCTCATGTTGATTAGAATAAACTTAATTGGTAAATCATCAGGGCTTTCGTAGCAGAGGCACATGTTCAAATCCCCACAAAACATTTTAAAGTGTTGAAATTTGGTAAAATACAGCACCCAACTCTGGGCCTGTCCCAACAGAGGAGGCAATGCTTCACAAACTGACAGCATCGAAAGACACTTTTTTAAATGCCGCAGCAGGGGATTTGAACCTTGTTCTTTTGTATGAAAGTCTTATTGATGTACCAATTGAAGTATTTACAATTGACAAATCAAATGATCATTAATAATCATGCAAGCTAAGAACATAGATTAAGAATATCAGGACAAACTGCAAATAACAAATTAAAAAGTAAAAAGTCTAGAGTTTGTCCCCATATCAGGGGCAGATGCCGAACATAAAACTTTAATACTCGATATTCTTGCCAATAGAAACCATATAAACACACTTATTGCCAATTTCGGAAAAACTTAAACATATATACACAAAAGAAAGACGAGAACTGTCTACAACTTTATAACATGAAAAAAAACGTCTTATAAGGAACGAATCTGCAGGCATAAATCAAAAATGCATAGGGTGAATATGCTTGCCAATTGAGTGCATCAAATATAACCAAAATGAAAAAATGTAATCTTGCAGACATAAAGTGAAAATGAATGATGTGAAAATCAAAATGTCTACAGATTCTCTCTTTTAAATTCTTCCAAGCCCAAATTCTGTAGACAAACACTAAAATTCTTCCCAAAACAGCATTCATGAAAATTTTATCATTATAAAGGCTAAAAAGATTGCCTGCCAAAATAAAACATAAAAACACATCCTTCCAATGCTTAAACGGCTAAAAACATTAAAGGGAAATAACGATTACTCACCTATACACACAAATTCTCTCCAAAGTACACACCTTTGGTAAATAAAAACAGGCAAAAAACGATCTAACTACCTGAACACTAAAATTCTCACTAAAGCAAAGCATAGATGCGCACTTTTTACAGATTCTCGCATAAATAAAGCATAAATACCCACTTCCTGCAAAAAAACTTGTAAAAGTTAAAAGGCAAAATCGATTGCGTAGCTCAACACTCAAATTCTCGCCAGAAAAAGACATTAATAAGCACTTCTTGCAGATTTTCAACATAAAAAACTAAAATTGCCTGCCGAAACACTAAAACCATGCCAAAATAAGATATTGATAAACAATTATTACAAAATTTTAAAATAGAAAAATACAAATTGCCTGTCTAAAAGCTAAAATCTTGCCAAAGCAAGACATTTATACTCGCTTCTTGCAAATTTTAATAAAAATAACATTTTGCCTACCCAAACAGCAAAATTCCGATCAATATAAAACAAAAACTGATCTTCCAAATTTGAGAAAAGGATTAGACAGAAACGATTGTGCACCTGCAAGAGTTAAGAAAAACACAAACAACACAACGCTACAGACATGTAGCGGACTTCGATCCTCGGGAAAAAATTGGCTAAACACCTCCAATTTGGGGCTAACTTTGGCCCACATTTGGCGGCATCGCCTAGTGTTCTCGCCTCCAAGGCTCTGTTCCACCACATCGCGGACCCCTTCGCCAAATTTCTCCAGCAGCTCACCCGTAGATTTAAAGAACCCCTTAATCTGCTCCTGCAAACCCTCCGCTTCATGACTATTCTCGGTAGCATAACTAATATTGTTGTTAGGACTCTTTTTAGAAACATTATTTGTGTCTTCGTTATTTTCTTCTGCTACTTCTCCTGCATTTAAAATGCCTGCGAGCTCTTTCAACTGCTCCGTCCATTTTCTGCGTTCTTCTTCACTTGGCGTGGATCTCGTGGACCAGGCATCCATGGCCACTGTTTCCTGCTGCTGCATCATTGGGTTCGGAGTAAATTAGAAAAAAAGGAAGAAAGAAAATGTTGGGTCTGGTGAAAAGGGTATATATAGTTGTGTGGCTGGACTTACAGCAGTGGTTCTGGCTATGCATATAACTGATTAACATTAATTGTTTTTAATTTTACAAAGTTTAGGGGACATAACTGCTTACTATTTAATTCAATGGGTGTAGGGGGGTGGTGGTGGTGGCTAGCTGGTTTCTGGGCATGTGGGCTTTCCCTGTATTTAGGGACGGTGGGCCCGGGAGGTCGTGGGCTCATTTGGCCCTCCGACTTTGTTTCTTTGTACCATTTGTCTGGTAGGGGAGACTCATTTTTTTTAATCTTGAAAAAGACCATATTAGGTGTATGGCCCCTTGATGACTCGCTTTTTTTTATTGGTGGAATCTTTAGAAGTGCATTAAATTTGTTGGAAATACTTAGACGTAGGTATTAGTATAATGATTTTTTTTTTAATTTGATTAGGTAAATGGGTTAGTTTTTTAATTGTAGTCCCAAGGGTTTTTTAAAACGAGTTAATATTAATAATATTAAAATAAAAATAATAATTTAAGTTAAAAAATTTATCCGAGTTCTAAAAATAGATTTAGGATATACAAATATGTGTTAGTGGTCGTAAATTAAAAGAATTTACTAATAAAAAATCGTTAAGTATTTGTTAATAAGGGAAAAAATGGTGAATGTAATTTGTCATTTTGGACTTTTTATCTTTTAACTACTTTCTTTATTTATAACTTTTTTGTTAGAGTAGTGATTAATAAATCACCCTTCTATCATAATTATTATTTATTTGGGATTGACCCAATTACACCCTGTCACATATTTTAATGTTATGTTAAGACTTTCACAAATAATTTGAAAAAAAGGTAATTAACTACTCATAAAAATCATTTAGATAATGATTTAAACACACTAATAAAAATTTCATCAAAATTAATATGTAATTTTTTCACATTTTATTTTATTATGTTTATATATTATATAAGTGATTGTTATTTTATATCTATTTTTTAAATATTATAAAATTAAATTTACAGAAAAATAAAAAGATTGTTATATGATGTCAAGAGAAAGAGTGTTGCACTTAAAATAATTATAAGAATAAAACTTTTTAAGATTTAAAAGAGATAAATGATTAAATAAAAAATAATGAAAAGGAGTAATTTTAATAATATATTGTGTAACAAAATTGTAAATATATTAAATTACACAATTAAATGATGCTTTTTGATAAATTTTAAAACCAAATTAGTTTAAATTAACATGAATTAGAGAACTTTGAAAACACTATACCGGAGAAAGAATATGTAAAATATATAACTTAAAAGAAATAAAGACTTGAAATCTTTTTTTTTAAAATTATATATATATTATATATATATATATATATTATATAATTAAAAAAAAATGGATTTCAAGTCTTTATATATTTGAAATTTTAAATCTAAAAAATAAAGAAAAGTATTCTTATATATATTAACTTTCAATAGTTAGAAATATGAAAGGTGGAGAGAGACAAATGGGCTCATTGAACGAAAAGGGCTTTTAACATGTGTGAACATTGTATGAGACGGTACCGACATGAGACATGGAAATTAAAGTATAACTTAGAGATGATAATAAGAAGATTGAAAAAAAAAGTTTTCAAGCCATAAAAATTGATAGATTAATTGAATAATAATTTTGGACCATATTTACGTGTTTATAAAACAAAATTATAAATATATTAAATTATACAATTAAATGATGCTTTTTAATAAAATTTAAGACCAATCTAAAAAATATATATGTGAATTAGAGACTTTTGAAAACATTATAGGGAGAAATAATATGTAAAACATATAACTTAAAAGAAATAAAGACTTGAAATACATTTCTTTATATATATATATATATATATATATATATATATATATATATATATATATATATATATATATATATATATATATTTTGAAATCTTAAATCAAAAAAATGAAGAAAAGTATTCTTATATATTAACTTTCAATAGTTAGAAACAAGAAAGGTAGAAAGAAACAAATGGGCCCATTCATCAAAAAGGGCTTTTAACATGTGTTAGCACTGTATGAGACGGTCTCGATATGAGACGGTCTCGTTATGAGACGGTCTCGTTATGAGACGGTCTCGATATGAGACATGGAAATCCAAATATAACTTAGAGATAATAACAAGAAGATTGAGAAAAAAAGTTTTTAAGTCATAAAAATTGACAGATTAATTGAATAATATTTAAGGATCATTTTTATGTGTTTATAAGAGGTCATCTTTAGATAACATTAAAAATACTAATAAAAAATCAATATATGATTAGGCTCCCAAATTAATAAGAATTATGGAAAAAGAATAACTTATAAAGTATTACATGGTAAAGAGTAAAGAGGTTGTTTTTCCCCTACTAACAAACTCTTTGCCTACATTAATAAAATATCTATTTATAAAAATCATTTTGAAATGAATAAAATAAATACAAGTCAAATCCCCAAAAAATCAATAAAATGCATATAGAATAAATCTAACTTAAAAATGATGTGTAGTCAATTGTATTCATCCAAGTTCATGATGAGAGGGAAAAAAGTGAAATTTAAATCCTTTGCTCGCTCCAACAACTCTTTGTGCAAGTTCTTTGGCCTTCAGGGACCCAAATTCAAATGGGATGATGCCTCTGATGGTTGGGAAACAGATGCAACTTTGTCTGTTGTTCATGTAGAGGAGGAACAAAATGGCATCGCCCACAGCAATAGCGAAAGGACTCCCCATGCCCCTTCACCTTCCACTGGCCTTGAATTTGTCTTGCAACGTGGTTTTCTCAAACCGGCTTTCTTCTCCTCCCCAGGCAAGGGTGTCGTTGTGGCTACGTCGAACTCATCAAAAGTTATGATTAAAATGAATGCCCCTCTCCCTCTACCACTTGCCTTGTCGATCCTTATAGACATCAACTAGTCCTTACATCCTCCTACTAGTTTGCCTTCTTCCGCTCTTAATGTTGTGTTGCCTACCTGTGTAGACATGGACCTTTTTTCAACTACCACAGCCCCCTTGTTTGACTCACCCCCCAACTGCTTGCAATCCTCTATTGCTTGTTCTATTTCTCTCCAGAAGGAGTCTAATCTTTGATGGGTTTTCTCTAGCTGTGTTAACTTGGAGAACACCTTCCACGAGTGCTCTAACTTTTACAAATCTAGATTACCCTCCGGCTCTAATAAATGCCCTCCCCTGATGGTACAGGTGCAAGCAAGGATCAGGTTACCTCCTCCTCATATCTCTAGCTTTGACTCTGTGTCTTACATGTTGGGTGACATCCCCGTGTCCTTTGTAAGGACATTCTAGAGGTGAAATTTTTTTTGTGATATTGCTATCAGGATTTATATGTGCAGTATATCGAGTCAAACTCATTGACCCATGTTTTATGAGTAGTGGTTCACATGAACCCATCTCTCATGAAAATTTTAGATTAGTCCATACAGGGGATGGACTCATATGTTGGTAGCAGGAGCTTATTCAACAAATGTGTTGGCTCCCCTATATCTCTCGCATCGTCAATTTGGATCTATGTGGATGCTCTTTCCTTCAAGCTGCTCAACCATGGTTTCTTTCAGGGTATCTTTCACTGCACAACTAATTATGATTATATGTGGTCCTTGGGTCCCTGGTTCTTCGATTGTTTCGAGATTTATCTCTGCCCCTGGTCCCCCTTCTTTGACCCTGAAGTAGAGAAGATTGCAGCTACACCCCTTTGGCTAAGGCTCTACAATATTCCACCCATCTTGCAGAATGAAGACCACATTAAATAGCTACTTAATTGAGTTGGATCCTTTGTGAGATTGGATGAAAACTTGGGGGATAAGAGGTTCATGAGAGCTTGTGCCATTGTCGACGTCTCCAAACCTCTTTGTCACTCAATCAAGCTCTGTTCTCCAGTTTGTTCATGGGTTCAATATGTCAAATTTGAAGGGCTTCCTTTCAAATGCTTCCATTGCAACCTTATTAGACACCACACTACTGGATGGTCTTCTGAGTTTTCCAAAGCTTCGGTGTCTCACCTTAGGTTGGAGTGGATAAAAAAAGAAGGTGCATCAGACCATGATTTTCTATGGTGCAACCATGGTGTTTTCTACCAATCTTCTCGACCCCTTCCAACTCCCCTCCAATGTTCCTCTCCCCCCAGGGAAACTCTCTTAAGGATGAGCCCTGATTCAGTAGAAGCCCCCACCCCTGTCCCATCTCTTTTGGAGGATACCTCTCTTACTCGTTCTCCTTTACCTAAATGCAAAGCTCCTTTGGAATCCATGGTGAAGAAGAAAGGGAAGATAAGAGAGGCAAAAAGGCTCCGTCTAGATGTTACTAATTTGGTTTTTGATGGATCACAAAGGGCAATGGATGGCTCTCTCCCGGAGAGGAAGAAGAATCCCAAACTTTGGGTAATTCTTCAATCTCACGAGAATCAACACATTATGATTGACCCTTGATAGAGGAAGGCCATTTTCTATCCACCTATTTTCTATAGTTTCCCACTGATGTTTCGTTGATAACTAGTAGTTATGTTGTGCGCTAGCTATTGTTTGACTAAAAGTTGTATTCATTGCTTTTCAATAATTGTAACCTTATTGATTCTTAAATTTTTTGTTGACATTTAATTTTGATTCTGGGATTTATTATTCAACTTTATGTTAAATTACAATATCCTATCAAAATTCTTTTTTTTACCAATCAAATAAAAAAATCTAACTTCAAAATATTTCCAATAAAAAAATAAAATGAAAAATGAAAACTCAAAATAATAAAAAAATTATTAATAATAAAATATATTCATTATATGTCCTTTTACATATTTAATTGTGTACCTTTTAATTATTACTAAAAAGAAACATTATTAAAATAATAATTATTTGTAAAAAAATATCTTCTTCATCACACTTAGTCTCTCTACAATACATGTCCAAACTTATTACTACGCCAAAAATTTAAAAATGTAATTTATAATTTAAATTAATATATAATAATTAATGTAAAACTATTCCTACCAAGGAAGCGTGTGGATATATGTTTTGACCACCCTCACTTTGTTTGGTTCATACTTTTCTCCTTTCTTTGAAATTTGAGGAATCGTGTAACTTCCATGTCCCAGGGATATCACATCATGAAATTAATAAATACATATAAAAATTAATAAATATATAATTAATATTAGTTATTAAATTGTAATTATAATTATTAAAATATTAAATATATTTTTATGTTTTTTTATAATGATAATTATAATTAATTAATAATAAAATTAGTTGTATATTTATTATTATTTTTAAATAATTTTAGTAGATATTTTGTATTTCATATAATTAATTATTACATTTCAAAATATCAATATTTTTTGAAAGGTATTAAATGTTGAGTATGTACTAATTTTTGAATAGTCAAAATAAAGGTGGGGTTTATTGATGGAACGTGTCGGTATGGATACATAATTTTTTGTTCCGGAAGTTGAATATCTACTATTTAATATTTGTCCAACATTTACCTAATCATAGTTTAAAGTAACCAATTACATCATAACATGTAAGATTCACAGTGATTAGATGCCCAATTTTTCTTTACATGTACAAGTATTAGATCAATTTTTTTTATGCATTTGAAATCGATTATTTCAAATTAATTTAAAATGTGATTTTCCCTTCAATTTACGAAATGAAATGAAAAATATATATTAAACACATGTTGAATTCATTGTGAGATAAATTTCAAACTCTAATGTAGTGTCATTTAGATGTCACATAGATGCAAGTTAGGGTGTTAACGAGCGTTTGGTACCTTTCCCCTATAACTAACAATTTTGGATGGCTTCTCCTTTTTAAAATATTATGTGATAGAGATTTGAATAGGGTGGCATTGGAAATAGAGTGTGCATTTTGTGTTTATATCTATTTAAAAAATACATGTTAATTTTATATTAAGTAGAAGGTTTTCAGAAACAATTTTTATTAGATATTAATTTGTGTGTGTTTTATATTGGTTTTTGTTTTAATAACTACCTAAATGATTTCTATATTAACTATATTTGTGTTTGTTAAATCCATAATCTAAAACTCCTTGATGGGGCCCTCAACAACGAACTTGGAATCAATGACTTGTTATTTATATCCAACAAGTGCCATGATATGCCTTTAGTACCTAATATTTTAGGGAAGGTATGACAATGTTTAAAGACAAATTTAAAACTATTTAAAGAGAAACAGCTTTGAAATATGTTTAAAGCTGCATTAAAAAATAGTTTTGATTTGTAAATTTGGTGAAGCATACACAATACATATGCACTGTTTGAAGAGGCCTTACAAATTTGCTCTTTTCTTTGAAATAAATTTGACTTATTCTTTACCTAGTACAATGCTACTCAATCTATGGACTTTGTGTGTCTCCTAGTTTGGGGTTTTCGGTGTCATGAAGTGGGGCATTTGAAAACACCCTGCCCTAGTAAGAAAGTGTGGCAACCAAAAGAACATTCACTAACTGAACTTGTGGCTTGGAAGGAACATCACCAAGATACAATAAACACATTGACCCTGAAAACTACTACAAGAAAAAAATTATGTTGTTCATACCATACCGTGACAATAAATAGACATAGAAAGGAAAATCTGAAACATAGATCAAAACATATTTTTTCACAAGACAAAAATAAACAACATACAACCTATGTTTATTGCACAAACTATATCTAAATGGGAAAACATTGACACTATTTCCAAAAATATTGACACTAATTATAGCATGGTATTTGATATCAACAATGATGATGAAACGAAGCGAACCTTTGTTGGTGTCAGAAAATATGGCAAGGGTTACTATTGTGACCATCACACCTCCATTTCTTTAAGATAAACATAGACCCCTATATGTCCCAAATTGAGTATACACACCCTATTAGTAAAACCATCTTTTATCTCAATTTTTAAACTAGGTTAGTAGACAAAAGATGAGAAATCAAAACTTCTCTCTTCTAGGTCGATTTCATTTTCACAATAACATTTAAAGGTTAATTCACAATATAACTTAGTTTAGGTTTAGGATTAATTAAGTGGCCACGACCTTATCCCATATGTATCCTCATGAATTAGCAATTTGTAAATCTCCAAGGTGATTAAAAAATAATAGCATGGTAAAATCCTCGAGAAAAATATAACGCTGCAAGCAAGAGTTTTCAAGAGGATTTGTTTTTTTTTAAGGAGGATTCACCTACAACAACAATGGAGGAGTTTTAGAGGTCTTGAAGAAAGACCACCCACCAATCTCTTAATCCAAGTCAATATCCAAGATTGCATGTAGAAGGTCTGAAGAAGAAAAACTTAATGCAAAAGCCTCATTCAATAAGTTTTTTTTTAGTTTAATGAAGATGTCAAACCTAAAAAAAATTAATATGAATTAGAGACCTTTGAAAACACTATAGGGAGAAAGAATATGTGAAATATATAACTTAAAAGAAATAAACACTGAAATACATTTCCACACACACACACACATACACACACACACATATATATTCTTGAAATCTTAAATCAAAAAAATCAAGAAAAGTATTTTTATATACACTAACTTTTAATAGTTAGAAACAAAAAAGGTGGAAAGAGACAAATAGGTCCATTCAACAAAAAGGGCTCTTAACATGTGTTAGCATCGTATGAGTCGGTCTTGGCATGAGACATAAAAAATCAAGTATAACTTAGAGATAATAATAAAAAGATTGAGAAAAAAGTTTTCAAGCCATGAAAATTGACAGATTAGTTGAATAATACTTGAGGACCATTTTTACGTGTTTATAAAATGTCATCTTTAGATAACATTAAAAATACTAATAAACAAATAATATATGATTAAGCTCCCAAATTAATCAGAAATATGGGAAAAAAAATAACTTTTATTGTTTTTCTCCTACTAACAAACTCTTTGCCTTAATAAAATATCTATTTGTAAAAATCATTTTGAAATGAGTAAATCTCATAAAAATCAATATAATGCGTGTAAAATAAATCTTACAAAAATTAAAATTTAACTCAAAAATGATGTGTAGTCAATTGTATTCATCCGAATTTGCGATGAGAGGGAAAAAGGTGAAATTCAAATCCCTTGCTTGCTCTAATGACTCCCTGCACAACTTCTCTGGCTTTTAGGCGTTCGCATTTGAATGGGATGATACCTCTGATGGTTGGGAAATGGATGCAGCTCTGTCTGTTGTTCGTGCAGAGGAGGAATGAAATGGCACCACCCACAACAGCAATAAAAGGACTCTCCTGCCCCTTCAGCTTCCAGTGGCCTCGGATCTGTCTTGCAGTGTGGTTTTCTCAAATTGGCTTTCTTCTCCTCTCTGGGCAAGGGTGTTATTGTGGTTGCATTAAACTCATCAAAAGTTGCAGCTAAAATGGATGCCCCTCTCCCTCCACCCCCTGCCTTGCTGGTCTAAGCAGGTGTTGGCCAGCGCCCACATCCTCCCACTGGTCCACCTCCTTATGCTCTTGATGTTGTGTTGCCTGCTTGTGTAGACATGGACCTTTCTTCAACTAGCATGGCTCCCCTATTCAACTCACCCCCCAATCGCTTGTAATCCTCTACTGCTCGTTCTATTTCGCTCGAGAAGGAGTCTAATCTTTGGTGGGTTTTTTTATAGCTACATTAACATGGATAAGCCCTTCCACAAGTGCTCTGACTTCTGTAAATCTATGTTACCCTCTAGCTCTAATGGATGCCCTCCCTCGATGGTACAGGTGCAAGCAGGGATCAAGATACCTCCTCTTATCTTCGACTTTGACTCTATGTCTTACATGTTGGGTGACATCCCTGTGTCTTTTGTGAGGACATTCAAGAGGTGTAAATTTCATATCATTCCATATAGGTGATGGACTCAGATGTTGGTAGCAGGAGCTTATTTGACAAATGTGTTGGCTCCCCTACATCTCTCCCTAATCTAGATCTTTGGGCTACCTCTATTTGGAGCTCCATGGATGCTCTTTCCTTCAAGCTGCTCAGCCATGGTTTATTCCAGGTTATCTTTTGCTGCACAGCTGATCGTGATTCTATGTGGTCTTCAAGTCCTTGGTTCTTCGACCATTTTGGAATTTATCTCCACCCTTGGTCCCCCTTTTTTGACCCTAAAGTGGAGAAGATTGTAGCTGCACCCCTTTGGTTGAGGCTCTACATTATTCCATCCATCTTGCAAAAGGAAGACCACATTAAACAACTGGTTAATCGAGTTAGATTTTTGTGAGATTGGACAAAAAATTGATGGATAAGAGGTTCGTGAGAACTTGTGCCATTGTCTACCTCTCCAAATCTCTTTGTCACTCAAACAAGATTTGCTCTCTAGTTGGTTCATGCGTTCGATACATCAACTTTGAAGGGTTTCCTTTCAAATGCTTCCATTGTAACCTTATCAGGCACCACGCCACTAGATGTTCTTTCGAGTTTTCCTAAGCTTTGGCATCTCACCCTAAGTTGGTGTGGAGAAAAAAATAAGGTGCTTCAAACTATGATTTTCTATGGCACAGCGATGGTGTTTTCTACTAGTCTTCTTGGCCCCTTCCAATCCCCCCGGTGTTCCTCTGCCCCTAGGGAAACTCTCTTAAGGATGAGCCCTGATTCGGTAGAATCCCTCACACTTGCCCCATCTGTTTTGGAGGATACCTCTCTTGCTCGTTCTCCTTTATCTAAAGGCTCTATTTAGATGTTGTTGATTTGGTTTTTGACAAATCGCAAAGGACAATGGATGGCTTTCTCTCTCAGAGAGGAAGAAGAATCCCAAACTTCAAGTAATTCTTCAATCTCTTGAGAATCGACGCATTATGATTGACCTTTGATGGAGGGAGGCCATTTTCTGTCCACTTATTTTCTGTGGTTCTCGCTGATGTTTTGTTGATGGCTAGTGGTTATGTTGTGAGTTGACTATTATTTAGCTGAAGGTTATATTCGTTATTTTTCAAAGGTTGTGACCTTATTGACTCTTGAGTTTTTCATTGATATTTGTTTTGGATTCTAATATTTATCATTCAACTTTGTAATAAGTTGCGAGATCCCATCAAAACTCTTTTTTCACCAATCAAATAAAAAAAAATCTAACTTATAAATATCTCCAATAAAAAAATAAAATGAAAAGTGAAAAACTCAAAATAATAAAAAAAAATATTAATAATAAAATACATTCATTATATATCCTTTAAATATTTTAAAATGTGTATTAAATGAATCTTTTACCTCGTAATTATTATTAATATATTTTAAAAGAAAAATGATTAAAATAATGACTATTTGTGAAAAATATCTTCTTCATCACACTAAGTCTCTCTACAATACATGTCCCAACTTACTACTACGCCAAAACTTTAAAAAATGTAATTTATAATTTAAATTAATATATAATAATTAACGTAAAACTATTATGTGGACAACAAAATTTGCTTCCTCTCAATGAAACGTGTGGATATAAGGCACTCAATGTTTTGGTTCATACTTTTCTCCTTTCTTTGAGATAAGAGGAATCGTGTAACTTCCATGACCCAACATTCCATAGGGATATCACATCATAAAAATTAATAAATATATAATTAATATTAGTTATTAAATTGTAATTATCATTATTAAAAATGTTAAATATATTTTTATGTTTTTTTCATAATAGTAATTATAATTAATTAATAATAAATTTAATCGTATATTTATTTATTTTTTAAATAATTTGATTGGATATTTTGTACTTTATATAATTAATTATTACATTTCAAAATATTAATATTTTGGAAAGGTATCAAATGTTGAGTATGTACCAATCTTTGAACAGTGTTATTATTAGTCTCGAAGGAGTATACTAAAGTATACGGTTTGCTTTAACCTCCGATTAAAATTTATATTCTTCACCAATCAAAATTCATTATTTTTTGTGTATTAAAAAATTTACAAGTTTTCAAAGGTTAACTTACACATTTATTAATGAAAAATATGAAAAAATCCATTTATTTGTATTTTGATTGGTTGAAATTATGGAGATGTTATCAAGAGGCAGGATGTTGATGTCACACACAATACCCATCAGAGTGTGATGTCATGAACAATACATAGAAATAAATGCTTTGCCACATGAAAGATTTAAAAAATATCTCGAGACCAACGTTACGATTTTGTGTTGTAGTTATCCAACCGCTGCGCATTATTCAAAGTTAATGTCCTGCACGCTTCGACATAGGTCTTGAAGATATGTGGTGAAGGTGTGGGAATTATGGCATGGAAATGTGTCTTGACTAGTCAAACCACAATACCAACCCCTTTATGGTCGCACACTACACTGTAAATATTAAAATCAAGGAGAGAAACTAGTGAATGTTTTTTAATGATCCAACGACGAAGTAGAAATTTATCCAATTTTGGATTTTTTAGGTTCACACGTTGCCGAGAGAAATGCTTGGGAGATCGGCATTTGGATTGGCGATGTGGCTACTATAATGGCTACCGCTGTGGTTGGTGGATTTTTGTTGCTTTTAGTGGCTTGGGTGACACCAAGGCAACACCAACAAATATGGCCTCAGAAGCCCTGCATGGGTCCATTAGAGCTCAAGAATAAGTGTGGGAAAACCCCTATGTTGGACGTTCAAACTCTGGTAAAAATAAGAAAATGGAAGATCAAGGTATAAATACTGGCCATATTTATTTGATTCTTTACTATTGTGGTGAAAATTAACAAAATGAAATATAATGGGTTTATGAATCTGTATTTTTACAGGTATTGTTGGCAATAGAAAGGTTTACATCTAGGAGAGCCAAATTTGTAGATGGGCAAGTGAAGGAGTTTGATTATGTGATTTTTAAAACAAGATACATAATCAATGTGCCCTCTTGGCTACAGGTAAAGAAATAACCCCGAATAAAACCCACTTTGCACTTCAGTTCATGTTGTTGGGATATGCGTGATTGGAATCGTAATGGCTTAGAAAATTCATTTTATATAAAACTGATCACTTTCTATTTTTTATTGTTGCTTAGGAATGTGATTTTTTATCAGAAGATGGGTACCTTGAGATGCCCTTTCCTAACGGATGGAAGGAAAAAATGGGTTGTACGCAGTGTAGGTCACAAGAAAAGGCTTGATGAGTGCTTCAATAGACTCCATATGGATCATATAGGACATTTGTAGGTGTTGAAAAGCAAAAGTTAAAAGTAAAAGCAAATCAATTTAAATTAGAATGTTTACCACAAACTCTTGCAAACATTTGCAATGATAAATCGGAAGTGGATGAAAATGGGTGCGGTATCGCCTACAACAATGCCTATTAGACATTTAACAACCAACTAAAAGATACCTGCACTCACATGACAACATAGCTCACTGACGTAACCATTGTTTATGTTGACATTTACTCAATTAAATACTCTCTCATTGTAAATGCATCTCAATACAGTATGTTTACACTGACGTTTAAATTTTCACGGTTAACACAATAATATACTTTTTTTCTAAATAGTGTGCGCAGGTTTTGAACATCCACTAGCAACCTGATGTGGGTAAGGAGGTCTTCCATATAACTTCAATGATAAAAAATGTTACTTTAACACGGGCCTTATTAATGGGGTAGCTATGACAATAGGGCCATGCAAAGATCCCTAAAAAGTTGTCAGTTGGGATGGAATTCATTACATAAAATAATCAACTTTCACATCTGGTCACAAATTATGTTTGTCAACTACTCTATTCCTCATCTATCTCCTTACCAAGCATGCAATTGATTTAGGTCAATGGTGTAGATGCATTCCAAACTATTTGGAGTTTATCTACACCTTTTAGTACATGTTCGAGCCACTTTAGTGTTGCCTAGTAATTTTAATCATCCTTTGTACTCGTATCCACTTCCTTCAATGAAGTAGTTGAAGGCTTTCACGAGTAATTTAATTATATTTTTAATTTTGGCAAGGTTTAGGCTTATTTGATAAATGGAGATTATCAACTGTGCCCATGTACATATGAACTTCTTTTGGGCTGCTTTGGAAGAGCATTTTGAATCGTAGTGTTAGTGTCATATTTGGTAAGCAATGTCTCTGATGTGTGTAGATTGTCCTCTAATATGGTCATATCATTACTTCATGGTGTGTTTGGGATGATGAATGATAAATGATGGTCAAATGTAGAGATTATTCTTTCCTTAGGAGCAATTCTACTTATGCCATCAAATAATAACGTAACTTTTTTCCTAATTGTCAGTAATATATTGTATTGAGGGCTTGTACGAGAAGTTCATGAACATATGATGTCTGCTATTCACTTTTTTTTGAAAATAATCTTTTTCTCTATACATCAAAACTAATTAATCTGTGCCAAATCAATGTTAAGACAATTCATAGACTTAAATAACACAATATAAATCCTTTCCATCCATTTGATTGCTTATGTGCATCTATTCACAACTTAAACCCTGAAAGAAGAATACAATATCTTTTCTTTTGGAAAGTAAAGTTTTTGCTTTTTTTTGACATTTTGGATGCTAGGTATTAATGTATTCTTGCTGCCTCTCAATGTCATTCTCGAGGCTTTAAATAGTTGCGTTAATGGCAAGCAGAGGAGTCTTACTAAGTAGTTATTTGTATGCAAGTGTTTTAACGCATCCATGTTTTGAACAAGCTTTGGGATTTGATTTTGCAAATTAATTGTAAAATTTGATTCTCTTGACAACTCAATTAATGGATGTATTTATGAATGATGTCAATATTCAGTGGTCAATATGATTAGATGTACATGGTATTAAAAATATGTTTAATTGAATGTCTCCATATTTTTCCTTTTCTTGTTTGTGTTTGGAAATTATGATTGATGTAAATCGAACTTGAATTTTAACCATGAATTCACATAGCTTTATGATCTTTCATGCTTCTAATTTTTTTGTCATGATTTAGGTACTCTATAGTAATATCAATACGCTAATTGTAACTGATAACATAGAGCACAACAGTAATAAGCTATTATAGCCCAAACAAAATAAAAATAAAATAAAACATGTAGTCATCTTGTCTAGATAAATTTATTATGTTGATTAATTTCTAATTATGACTTTGATGGGAGGTTTTTATTGTCTTTACAACTGTGGGTGGTGAAAGATTGCCACATACTATCGTGGCAGAGGTAATAAATTGATTATTGTGATAAATTTATGATTGGTTAGAACTAGATTAATTTAAAAGACATAAATCTAATTTTAATTACATTGTTAAAAGACATTTATTTAAAAACATTTTTTGGGGCTAGTAGATTCTTCTCTCTAATGCGAGGGGCAAAGGTGGAGTTGCAACAATTGTTAACTAGTTTTTTCATTCGCTGGTCACACAAATATTTAATTAGTTTCTATACTAGATGTTTGCAAGTAAAAACAAAGTTGACCTTTAAAGCCTCTCTACAGATAAGAATTTTTGTGGAGTACTTAAATGTATTAAATGGAATGATCAATTTAGAAGCCAATTATAATACTCAAAAATCAATTCACAATATTCCACCAAACTAACCACTCAACATCTCATCAATAAATTGAATTACAATTTATTAGACAATATAAAATGGATTTCCTAAATTCAATTCACTACTCAATTCCATTTCAATTTATAAATTTTAGATGGAGCCAATGTCAACTATCATTGAGTTGTGTTATGAGATTGAAATCTAAAATATCTATAATGAATCTAATAGTCCTGAAGGGGTAATAATATGCACATATTTTTATCGTTCTTTAATTCATTTTGCTAGATATCAATGTTCTCCACTATGTCATTTTTTTTTACAAAATACTTGAACAAAATTCAATTCTATTTTATCCCGTAGAAACTTGGCACATGGTGCCCTTGTTAAAGTAGGGTCTATTGATGGAACATCTTGGTATGAACTCATAATATTTTGTTATAGAAGTTGAACACGTACTATCGAGTATTTGTCCAACATTTACCTAATCATAGTTGAAAGTAACAAATTACATGATAACATGTAAGATTCACAACGATTAGATACCCAATTTTTCTTTACATGTACATCCATGTACAAGTATTAGATTAACTTTTTTTTATGCATTTGAAATTTATTATTTTAAATCGATTTAAATTGTGATTTTCCCTTCAATTCATGAAATAAAATGAAAAAAAATATTAAACACATGCTGAATTCATTGTGAAATAAATTTCAAACTTTGATGTAGTGCCATTTAGATGGCACATAGATGCAAGTTAGGGTGTTAAGTAGTTTTTGGTACCTTTCCCCTATAGCCAACAAGTTTGGATGGCTTCTCCTTTTTAAAATATTATGTAATAGAGAATTGAATAGGGTGGCATTGGAAATAGTGTCTTCATTTTGTTTTTATATCATTTAAAAAATACATGTTAATTTATATTAAGTCGAAGGTTTTCACAAACAATTTTTATTAGATATTAATTTATGTGTGATTTATACTAGTTTCTATTTTAATAACTACCTAAATGATTTTTATATTAACTATATTTGTGTTTGTTATATCCATAATCTAAGAACTCCTTGATGGGGCCCTCAACAATAAACTTGGAATTGACGACTTGTTACTTATATCCAGCAAGTGCCATGATATGACTTTAGTACCTAATATTTTAGGGAATGTATGGCAGTGGTTTGTAGACAAAGTTAAAAATATTAAAGATAAACAACTTTGAAATATGTTTAGAGCCGCATCAAAAAATAGTTTTGATTTGTAAATTTTTGTGAAGCATACACAATACATATGCACTATTTGAAGAGGCCTTGCATTTATTTTTTTATTTGAAATAAATTTGACTTATTCTTTACCTAGTACAAGTCCACTCAATCTATGGACTTTATGTGTCTCCTAGTTCAGGGTTTTCAGTTTCATGAAGTGGGGCATTTGAAAAGACCTTGCCCTGGTAAGAAAGTGTGGTGACCAAAACAAAATTCACTAGCTGAACTTGTGGTTTAGAAGGAACATCACCAAGATACAATAAGCATGTTGACCATGAAAACTACTATAAGAAAAACATTATGTTGTTCATACCATACTGTGACAATGAAGAGACATTAAAAGGAAAATTTGAAACATGGATCAAAACATATTTTTCTCACAAGACAAAAATAAACAACATACAACCCATGTTTATTGCACAAACTATATCTAAATGGGGAAACATTGACATTGTTTCCAAAAACATTGACACTAATTGTAGCATGGTATTTGACATCAACAATGATGATGAAACCAAGCAAACCTTTGCTAGTGTCAAAAAATATGGCAAGGGTTATTGTTATGACCATCACTCGTCCATTTCTTTAAGAGAAACATAGACCCCTATATGTCTCAAATTGAGTATACACACCCTATTGGCAAAACCATATTTTATCTCAATTTTTGAACTAGGTTAGTAGACAAAAGATGAGAAATGAAAACTTCTCTCTTCTAGGTTGATTTCATTTTCATAATAACATTTAAAGGCTAATTCACATTATAACCTAGTTTAGGTTTTGGATTAATTAAGTGGCCATGACCTTATCCCATATGTATCTTCATGAATTTGGTTACTTATTATTTCTGGTTTAATTCCGTGTTTAGTTGCTTATACAAAAGTAATCTGCAAATATTTAAGGTGATTCAAAAATAATAGCATGGCAAAATCCTCAAGAGAAAAATATAACGCTACAAGCAAGAGTTTTCAAGAGGATTTGTTTTTTTATTTGAGGAGCATTCACTTACAACAATAATGGAGGAGTTTCAGAGGTCTCGAAGAAAGAGCCCCTACCAATATCTTAATCTAAGTCAATCCAAGATTGCATGCAAAATGTTTGAAGAAGAAAAACTTAATGCAAAAACCTCATTGAAAAAGGTTATTTTGAATCCATAAAAAATGATATAAAAAAGGAATATGGAGTTATACAATTAATATTTTGTGATTGGGTATATAAAAAATCATGGATTTGATAATTTTCCCCTTCCTCCTCTTAGGAATTTTTTAATTACCAAATAAATAATAAACACCCCTTTCCATTTGTCCTTAAGATGATGGGATCTTTTCTTTGCCTCGTTACTTAATGAACAAGTATTAAAATGCAAGTTAATTGGTTTAATCCCTTTCTTCACACCCTAAATGAATGTATTAGCCAACACTAGGCTCCTATCCTTTCCAACTAGGTGGAAATATAGCCTTCTATCTAAGGGTTCTTCATTGTGGTATTTTTTGAATCATCTGACTGAGGTAAAATATACAAAAATGGGCCCTAGATTCATAATAAGGCAAGACTATTCATGACACCTTGGATCTTAGATTTTGACCCTTTAATTGAAACCCTTTCCTTTGTTCTAATTTGAGTTAGACTATCAAATTTTCCTTTCCATTTTTGGATGTCATTGACACTAATACAAACCAAAGATGCTATTGAAAAATAAATTTCTGTAGACAATTTAGTGGGTAATTGGTACAAGACAACATGTGCTCATATTTTTGTGGATATGGATCTGAGCCAAATTCTCCCTGCAAAGTTTTCCTTGGTTTAATGGGGTTCATCAAGAACCCAAAAAGTGGATTACTAAAACATTGGATTTAAATGTAATTTTTTTTTTAAATATGGAAACTTTGTTGGTTTATGCCCACATCTACAAGCTCTTATTCAGAAGCCATTAGGGGAAAATACTATTTCATTTGATAATGGTTTTAAATTTGTTTAATGTAATAAAAAAGAAGCCACGTGGTGGAAGGGTGCTACGATGGATTAGTTTGAGATCTAGTCATGTGATCAAAAGAATGAAACAAATGATGAAGTGAAATATGATCTTTCTCTAAAAAATTGAATAATATACAAGAATGCATGAACTTGCAATCACCATGAATAAAGTTTTTGAAAGAAAATAAGCTCCTTCTGATGAGTTTAAATAAGCAACAATGAAGAGAAAAGAGGAATAAAAATGTGTCTCCCCTACTGGAGATGAACTAATTTTTAGTACCAAAGAGGGGGGAAATATGTAACTTCTAATCATTCCAATAAATTCATGAGTGAAAAAGAAATCTCAAAATTGATGCTTTCATTTTTATTTTTTAGTTAGCATTGGAGTTAATTGTAAAAAGCATGCATAGATGTTCTTAAAATTTCAAAACATGCATGCATGTATAGTATTAGTTTTTAATGCATGCAAAAATCAAGTCTATACAAAAAATAATGCATATTTTTTTAGTAAGCATGCGTGTTTGTGACTCTCTACATGCATCTAAAAATTAGGATAAAGTGAAACATACATTGATAGGATGAGAAAAGCAGATGTTGTATTTTTAGGAAAGATGGAAAGTTAGAGTAAAAATAAGATGTAATTTGAAAATATTTATTAGTAAAACTAGTTTTATTTATATAAAAAAATCCTCATGAAATAAGTAAATAAATTAGCGGCCACCTTCATATGTCCTAAGTCTAAGGTTCACAATGTATTCATAACACTTGAGATACTCATGATAAACAGACTCGACCATAGTATAGAGTGAAATGTATATGTCAATGCATCTGTATAGGCCTATTTTAATTTAAATTCTAAGTTGTGTTTTGAGAGATCCATTATGCCATGACACTGTGACTATGTTCTAACTTCTGCATGTCTTATTTTGTCTACAAATATTTAAGTTGTAATTTTAATTTTTTATGGTCATATGATTGCGCTTAAATGCTAAGTGTCCTTGTTTAAAAATTCACTTTTTCAGTGTTTGCATGTATTAATCATGTTTTATTCAAAATATGTGATCAAAGTATGATTATTATGTGTAGGAGAAAGTGAACATATATGAAGATAAAGTCGATTTAAAATTCTAATGGATTCGTAAAGATCACTAGGCCACATTGAGAAGAAAAGAGGCACTCCATGTCTCTGTGACTTCATGGCCCTTAGATGACCATGGCATGTCTTATTTTGATATTGCAAGTTTTATCAAAGTGGTATATGTGATTTATTAAATTTTATAATCATAAATGAAACATATTTATTCATTTCATAGGTAAAGGTGTGGACCAATATATATAAAGTAGATTTGAAGTTTGAATGGATCCACAAACTGCATAAAGAAATTTATAATCTTGAGGCATCTCGTGACCCCATGACTTCGAAGTGATAATTTTTTTCCACATTTTTTCTATTTATAACATAAACTCTAAGTTGTGCTATGGGAAACTTCATATCCCTTTAGATTTGTGATATTGTTCCAAATGCCATGTGTTTTATTTCGTTATCACCAATTTTTGAATATTTTTCATGCTTATTAAATGTATTTTGAGATATGATCATGGGTATATGTTTGTGTTAGGTGTAGATAAAAATTGGATGCATGTAAATATTGAGTTGATTTAAAAGTTTAATGAATCCATGGACTCAAACTAAATCACTCAAAAGCTAAGGAATCACTCAGTGAGCCCATGACTATGAAGTAATGAGAGATTTTCATGTGCATAAATCTAACTAGACATCATAAAGGTCAAAGGAAAGAAAAATGTTGAGCCTACAAGAAATCATTTTATAGGATGTCACCACGTGGATATGAGATATGTAAAGGAAAGAAGCTATGAACAAAATAAAGTATGAAGTGAAATTAATAATTCCACATATTTGTGAACTAGAAAAGGCCATTGAGAAGCTCGAAGGCACTTCGTGATTGCAAGGAAATAAGAGCCTACCACATGTTTCACTTTTAGCGGACACGATAAGGATAAGGAAATAAAGACTTCAATTTCTATGAGGACACAATACATAGGTTTTTTTCTACATTGCCATGATACACAAAAATATTTGGAAATAAAGAGTAGGTGGAAATGGAGAATTTCTAATTCAATGCATCTGTAGAAGAGAAAGTGAACACCAAAATTGAATGTCATGTCTTGGGTAAAATTATTTCATATATCATTAGTTTTTTTGTTACATCCCAATTCTCTCACTAAATTGATTTACCTATTTATCCATGGATTAATAAGGTTAATTAAATTTATTGTTACTTTTTAGCTAAATTATAAGTCATATGCTAATATGGGACAGATGTATGTTACTTAGATTTTATGAGTTCATTATTTTGAGATAATAAATTATGGATTCTGTACATAATGATTATGTTGAATTTATTGTTATAGCATAGTTTTATATGTATCATGATATTTTTGGCTAACTACTTTCTTGTCATGAGAGGGATGCAGGAGAATCTATCCCTCAGAGCATCACAAAAGGAGAGCATCATCAAAGAGGGAGGCATAGCTGGAGATAGTGAAAGATGACAAAAGAATTGACAAGACCCCTGCACAAACCATAATAGATTAAAAATGTTATATGCATTGTGTGTTTGGATCATTAGATATTATAGTTTACATGTTTTAAATGTTAGTACATAGTTATAGAATAAATCTTGTATGTGATTGCATTTTGTATGTAGATTTGGTACTTGATATTGCAGTAAGATTACATGAGGTTACTTATGTTTGACTATGATTTTAGTGAGTAAAGTAAATAATAGATATCAAATTGCTATTTTATGTGTAGACTAATATAATGTCTTTAAAAATGTCATTGAATGTTTAGTTTATAATTATTGTTATTCAGAATATCAATATAAGTTAAGCTATTAAAAAGAATAAAGTTAAGACATATATATAGTCTATATATACACTAGTAATTGATTATGACAATTATCTTGTTATTGGAATCAATTATAGATTTATCTATCTTTAGATAAAGAGACTACGTTAAAATTAGAAGAATGGATATCATTATATTAATGATTAATGTAGACTTATGTATTAGATAAACTCGAGGAGTTATAACAAAGTGATCATGCAATAATTGTTAAACATATTAAATATTATTTTAGAAAGTTCAAATTGAGAGAAATTAGGGCTTCTGGTTTGTTTAATGGAGAAGATAGCTGCAAATTGGTAGAGTTTAGAAGAAGATAGAGATCTTATGCATGGATTGTGAAATAACATGCATAATGACATGCAAATTAGGAATATAAGGAGTTCAATAAGGAAAATGAATAAGAAGGAATTGTGGGAAGGAAGGAGGAGATACACAGAATAGAAAAGAGGAAAAAAAAAAAAGCAATGAAACCAAAAAAAAGGAATTTCGAGTTCTTGGAGTTTCAAATAGGAACATTCAAAAGGTTGGTATTGTTTTTACATTCAATTATAATAGGAATTTTTGTGTATGATTATGAAACTTAGGGTATGGGGAAAAAGAATGTGTTTTCAAATAGATACAAGATTTGTCATGTGGATGGCTTGCCCATCCATAGAGCTAACACATTATCCTCAAATCCTAAGTGTTTTGTTTTAGAATTGAAAGAATGTTAGACCATAGGGCTAAATGAAGTTTTTAAAATCAATAACATACTTCCCTAGTTTAGGGAAATGTAACATGAGGGAGTAGTTTTATGCAAATAAAGAATGAGTTTTATTAAAGCATATTATACCTGCATACTCAGTTATAAAATGAAATACAATGAATCATCCTTGTTTTTAAAGAGACGTTGACCGAGTCATTAAAAGTTGTATGGATTTCTATTTGTGTAATAGGGTACTGTTGATTTTATTTAAATATATTTTAAGTGGCAATCAATACATAGGTGAAAAAAAGTTTTGTTTACACGAGTTAAATTTTTAGGAAATAAGACATTGGTATTCATGCCTATACAAGGGATAGTTTTCAAAAGGGGTTAGTTCTATGCACCATATGGACAATATGTGACTTATGAATATGAGTATCATATCACTCACACAAACACACACACACACACACACACACACACACACACACACACACACACACACACACACACACAGAGAGTAGTGTTTTGTTAAAGTGAAGATTATCAAAAAATATATAGAAAGTATCTAAAAGATAGTTGGAGGAGTCTGGATCATCATGAAATGGTTGAAGGAACATTTATAATGCCTTAGAAACATGTTTTAGATGAGGCTGTAGCTCATCTATCAAAATCCATAGCTCAACTGTCAAAATCCATAGCTCAGTTGTCAAAATCCATAGCTTGACTGTCAAAATCAATAGCTCGATTGTGAAAGTTTGTAGCTATCTACTAAGGTCTGTAGAATGCCTAAAAAAGTCAAGAGCTTCACTAGAATGATATGTTTGTGACTAAGACCCTTCCTTGTCTTCATGGGATTATATTAAGACTCTTATTTAGATGATATAATAGTTGTACATATCAAAAATAGAGGACTAAACATGCAAATAGTTATAAAATTATGTAAAGTATGCTAACTTAGACTCACATAAGCTTAAAGAGACAAACACATTCATCTTCTATCTAAGACTCGTTATAAGCCCTAATACTACATGCAATTCTCAACCTAAATGGAATATTAATGGATATGAAAGATGATAAATTATGGTTATAATGAGTTATAGTGTGGACTCATCAAACTATGTGTTTTTTATATAAATTAGTCTTAAATTATGAAACGACTTGTAACTTGTGAACATAGGGAGTCGAACACGTTATGGTTGGAAATAGAAATAGTGAAGTGGAAAACATATTCATTATGTTAAGAAAATTATTGACTATTTGTCCATAGTATTTGATAAATTAGATTATTGAATAAATGACTTAAAATTGGGAATTAATATAAATATGAAATCAGGAAAAAAATAGATCATTGTTGGATTCATTATTTCTGATGTTAAATTATGAGAACAAAGGTCTTAGAATTATGAAAGCCCTATTTATTTTCAAGCCTTTTCTTGGAAGTTTATATCTTTTAAGCGTTAAAAAGAATATCAAAAAGTTCTGATAGTAGATTAGAATGTTAATTGTGGATCAAATTATATATATAATGAGATATATATAATATGATCACATAAACATATGGAATTCATGTATAAGAAAACATAGGTCCTCTTATACATGTATAACATATATTTATAGAATAGGTAACATGCTTATAGTTATAGTAGTGAATAATAAATTTAAGTCATGAAATCCTGAAGGATAGGGGACTATAACTATACAAATGTAACCTAAGTTCCAAATAGATGAATAAATGAAAGTTTATAAATCTTTATGAAAATTGTGAATATTGGTTATTTTGAATGGTATGAACTTTGTGTTATTAAAATGTTAAGTTTTTGCTTAATATTTACTATTAGAGAATAGACTCTTAGAATGATTTGTATTATACCCATATGGTAAATAAACTTACTTGTCATAGATATTGTTTATGAGATAAATAATATAATGAAGTTCATTCATATGTTTGACAGACTTAATATATGTATAGTAATTATTTTCATAATTATCATGTGTTTATACATTTTAGTAGAAATAATTGCATGAACCCGTTGGTTATAACTATATGTTAACCAAATCTAGCATTGATGTTTCTAACTAAGTAGTGAGACAAACTTCACTAGCTTATTTAGCATCACTAATGTCAGATGAAGGAAATCTGATCAAGTGGTGTGTATGAATTTGATTGATCATAGAAATCATATGTTATTTCAATTTTTTGGCCAAAGTAAAGTTTAGATAGACATTATCATTTCATATTATGATTTACATACTTATGCGATATCATGTTCGAACATATTTCTTTATGGTCCACATCATGTAATAGAAATCTTACAGCATATAAGGTACTAAAATGTCTCTTTAGATTCTCACACCATCACCATCTACTTATCTATGAAAAGAGGGTCATTATTTATTTGGGGGATTGTGTAGGGGATCAATGGTTTATGGTGGTGTAGAAAAGCACTTAGATGATGCTCTCCCTCCCCATTATAGTACTTACTTGGAGACTACAATTGAGATTATCAGAGATACAAGAGTTAGTGTGACTCGAGCTCCATAGAACATTATATCTATTATTGTACTTATATATTGAAGGCATCATGCCTGATGGAAATGTAATTGATTATTATTATACATTGATAATAGAGGCTATGTTATTGTACTAGTCATGGCTAGATTTTATTATGATTACCTTCCTTATGCATTTATTATTTTTTACATAAGTTGTTAGTGATTAGTAAATAGAGTTGTTCATGTTTAATTAAGTTTGATATGCTTAGTTAAGTATGTTGAAAATCACTAGTTAGATTCTCATGGTGTAATCTAATGAAAGAATACGTGTTGAGTAAAATTAAAAAAAAAATTACTATATTATTCTAGTAAATCCTTGTGGGGACGTTACATTGTGTTATCAAAGCTATGGATCAAACTCTAGGACTTAATGAGTCTGCTAACATTTTCATGTTCTTATGTTACCATAAATAAGAATGGTTTGAGCAAGAGCATTGGGTGAGGGTCATTTGAATGCCAATGGTAATAACCCTCCATTTGATCCTAACCAATTTACCACTGAACAAGTAGTAAATTTATATCAGATTCTTACAACCATGAATGAGACTAGAGATAGAGTCGTAGTCCTGGAGCAAGAAATTCATGGACAAGAATAAGAAACTTATTAGGATGAGCCTGTTGAGCATCCTATTAAGTAGGAAATCCCTTAAGAGTAGAGACATGAGGAAGTACCTCAAGATGTGAGGAGAAACGATCTTATCTAAGATTGATTTTAGAGCTGAATATCATAGGTTAAGAATAAAAGATGAAGATATTCCAAATATGACATTTAGAACTCGCTATGGGCATTATAAGTTCATAGTATTACCTTTTGGGTTGATGAATGCACCTATAACATTCATGAATCTCATGAACAGTGTGTTTAGAGATTACCTAGATCATTTTGTTTTGGTCTCTTTAAATGACATTCTAACTTATTCTAAGGATGAAGAAGGGCATATTCGACATCTGGAGCTAGTTTTGCAACATCTAAAAAATCATAAGCTATATGGAAAATTATCCAAGTTTACAATTTTTCAAAAGAAATTGTAAAATTTGGGACATATTATCTCAATAGATGGTATTTCTGTTGATCTAACTAAGATAAAAGCCATTATTGAGTGGTCAAGACCAAGGAATGTGCATGAAGTTAGGAGTTTCATGGGATTAGTAGGCTATTATAGAAAATTCATCTCAATTTTTTTCAATATATCTAATCCAATTACCTCTCTGTAGTGTAAGAATCAGAGTTTTATCTAGTCAGATAAGTGTGAAGTAGATTTTTATGAATTGAAAAGAAGACTTACTTTGGCACCAGTGTTAAGAAATCCTTATCCCAATGGTCAATTTTTAGTGATCATAGATGCATCTAGGGACAGACTAGGAGGAGTCCTTATGTAAGATGGTATAGTAGTAGCTTATGAGTCAAGAAAGTTGAAACCTTATGAGGTGAATTGTGCCCCTCATGATCTTGAACTTGTAGCAATTGTTCATGTTTTGTAAGTTTGGAGACATTATTTGTTAGGAAAACTATTTGATCTTAAGATTGATAACTTGGGGCTCAAATAAATTTTCACCCAAACAAATTTGAATTCTCATTAGAGGTGATGGTTAGAATTTTTGTCTAACTATGACTTTGATATCAATTACATCAAAGGTAAAAAAAATATAATTACTGATGCCTTGAGTCATAGAAGTACATAATAGTCATGACTACTATTAGGAGTACTTTCAGGGATTGTGTGATTGAGTTCTCACCAAGAGATGAATTCTATGATCAAGTTAGGAAAGCTTCATTTGAGAATGCTCAAAATCCTAAGTATAAAGGATATAACTTTGAGAGTGATGGTCTTCTACATTATAACATAAGGATGTATGTGCTAGATCAGGGAAACTCTGAGGAGCAAAGTGCTAAATGAATTGCATAATGAATCATATTTAGGACATCTAGGAATAAATAAGTTTATGGTAGAGCTTAAACCACTTTATTTTTGGAAGGGAATCAAGAAAGATGTAGTAAACTTCATGTCATGTTGTCTGGAATGTTAGTGAGTGAAAGTTGAACACGTGCATTTAATTAGATTGCTATGTCCATATGATATAATGGAATGAAAATGGAAGGTAATCAGTATGGAATTTATCCAAGGATTACCATTATCATATAATAGGCATGACATGATCTTAGTTGTAGTTGATAAATTAACCAAGGTAGTATATTTTATCCCAAGTAATTTGATAGATGATGCACCAACTCTTGTGAAGAGATTCATAAAGGAAGTCTATCGATTACATGGATTTATAGAGAAATCCATATCAGATCATGGTCTGAGAATGACTTCTAAATTTTAGTTAACTTTAAATTCAACTTTGGGTATACAACTAAATTTTAGTATTGTATATCACCCATAGACTAACAATCAAACTAAGTGAGTTAATCAGGTGTTAGAGAATCTTCTTCATATGTATTACATGGATCAATAATATAAATGGGAAGAATACCTATTTTTGGTCAAGTTTTCATACAATAACTCATACCAATCTGCTCTGAATATGGCATCATTTGAAGCACTTTATAGGAGAAGGTGCAAGACACCAATTAGTTGGGACAGGTTGGAAGATAAGGTAGTCTTTGGCCCTGAAATGATTTGAAAAATAGAAGAATAGGTTAAAATAATTAGGTAGAGATTGATTGAGGCCAATGATAGGAAGAAAAGCCATGATGATTTGAAGAAAACAACTAGGCAATTTGGAGTAGGTGGTAAATTATTTTTGTATGTTAAGTTGCAAAAGAGCTTGATTAAATTTGAGAAGTTAGCAAAACATTCATTGAGATATGTGAGACCCTTCGAGGTTTTAGAAATGGTCAATCTTGTAACATATAAGCTTGCATTACCACCAATTCTAACTCTATTGCATAATGTCTTCCATGTATATTATCTTAAGAAGTATATAATTGATCCTTCACATGTGTTGGATTGGAATGCTTTGTAGCTTCTGGATCCTAGGGTGGTCACTGTAGAACCAATCAAAGTAATTGACACTAGCAAACTTCATTTACATAATAGAGAAGTGTCATAGTGAAAGGTCTTGTGGGACCAATACTCTAAATATAATACTATTTGGGAGGACTATGCTGAGTTATACAGGCTATTTACACATTTATTTGCTTGATTTGATGCTAGATACTATGTTTTTTATTCTGTTAAACTTTGTTTGTTATTTATAACTATTATTTGAATAATTATAATTAAGAAAATGATCAATTTTAAGGGGTAAGGAGGTTACATCCTGATTCTCTCATTAAATTGATTTACCTAATTATCCATGGATTATTAAGGTTAATTAAATTGATTGTTACTTTTTAGCTAAATTATAAGTCATATGTTGTTATGGGATAGATGTATGTTACTTAGATTTTATGAGTTAATTATTTTGAGATGATAAATTATGGATTCTATACATAATGATTATTTTGAATTTATTGTTATATCATAGTTTTATATGTGTCATGATATACTTGACTAACTATCTTTTTATTGTGAGGAGGATGCAAAGAGAATCTATCCCTTAGAGCATGACAGAGGGAGAGCATCAATGGAAAGGATGACATGGATGGAGATAGTAAAGAATGATATAGGAATTTCTAAGACCCATGCACACACCATAATATATTAAAAATGTTATTATACATTATATGTTTAGATTATTAGATATTATAGTTTATGTGTTTTAAATGTTAGTACGTAGTTATGGAATAAATCTTGTATATGATTGTATTTTGTATGTAGATTCAATAACTGATATTGAAGTAATATTCTTTTTGTAGCCAAATATTGCACCTTAGGAAAGGGTGTTCAAGCCTCTCCCATATTTGGACAACATGAAAATTACCTCTAGGTCTGTGGGTTACCTATAGTAGAGGTAAACCTCTAGTTTTTATCTCCTTCGATTTGTCTCTTAATCTCACACACTACATTAGATAAATCACTTGGGGGTGAAAAGGGAAGAAGGTAATAGAAAGTAAACCTGTACTAGTGAGGTGATACACCAAAAGATTATTCCACAAGCACACTTGCATATACACTAAGAATTAATACTACCAAAATTAACCTCAACTCTATAGCCTTCTAACATTAGTATTTCCTACAGAGGCACATTGCTATGCACATCTAAAAATGGGTGAAAAAAGGTCAGATGATAGACACTACTAGTCTCTATCACACTTCTAGATACACTCAACAAACATATACACTTTATAAGACTTGCTAGAAGAGATATCCATCACATAAAACATGCAAGGGCAACATGGAAGTAATGAGAGCATATTCGTCACTTAACCCCCAAATAAACCACTTAGCACAGTTAGGAAAAAGATCGTAGAGATCAAATCAACTTCAGATGTCTTATTCAAAGGAAAAAACAAGGTGCCAAACCAACAGGGCTTCATCATAGTAGCCGTGTCCTATGGAAGCTTGAACTTACATGAGGGCTTGACTTATTTAACCAAGGGGTCAAATTAGTCAACATTTTGGTGATTTCCTTTCGTTGGCATGCTTTCTATACTAAGGACTAGTTGTCTTCTCCTATCTTTGGAAAATGGAGTCACTTATACACCACTTTTGACACTAACAAGCCTCTGATTAGACACCAAAACACACACCAAATAGAAAATAAAACAAACACATAAATCAAGACAAAGACATACTTGTGTTCTCAAGAATACTTAGGGAAAGACACAAACTAATTAATCAAACTAAGTATGTAAAGACTAACCTGAAGAAAGTTTATCCTCCTAGATCAAAGGGGAAATTGTCACCATATCTTGTTCCATGAGATAGAGGAATGCATGAGATAAGTTTCCAATTTAACATGGGAGTTGATGTCTTCAGGTTTTGTATGTTTACCAACTTCTTTGGCATGACCTTCAATGTAATAAAGGAAGCTTCAAATAGATCACCTATGAAGGTGAATTTTTCAAGCACTTCAACAACTTCAACCTCTTGATGAGACTCAACTTCAACTTTCAATGGTGCTTCAACAAGAAATGTTTTCTTGATCTCCATGGTACTCTCAATGGGATTAGGTTTCCTATCAGCTACAAGTTCCTCAAGCTCATCAAGGAGCTTTGTGTATTCAATCCAATCTTGGTCATTGTCCTCCATGAGGACATCTTGCTCTATCTTCTTGTGCACTTGACCTTCATTATTGCAAAGCTCTTCAAATTATTCAAGTAGTTTAATCTACTGCAACCAATTATCTTTGCTCTATTTATCCTTAAGATCCACCACTTCATCAAAGTCATCCTCTTCAAACTCATTCTCTTGACCATGTTTATGACTATCATAGTCATCATAGATTGCCTCAAGATGTTCCTCAATACATGATTGTCCAATAGGAACTTTGCATTATTTCTCAACAATCTCTTCTTGCTCTCTTTCAAGAACAAGATTCTCAAGGATTTCATACTCATTGAACATCTCTTGATAGGTCTGCCACATACCTTGATCAATCTCCTTGTGGACAATGCGACTACATATATATCTTCTCTTTATTAACTAAATAAGGATGTATTAGGTTTCTTCTCACCAAATGGGGTCCCTATGATGATCTCTTCTTCACCATCACTTGAAACATCTTGGTCTATTGTACATTGAGCTTGTTCTTCTTTGATGGCCTCCCATAAGATGGGTTCTCTTTCAAGAGGGGATGAGGTGGGAGGGTGGTAGATTGGTTCATGGTTTAGAGAGAGATAGAAGGAGGTGTAATGGAGGGATCATGAATGGGAATGGGTATGAAAGAAAACACCTGAAATAACTCTTGAAGGGAGAGAAGATTCTGCTAAACCATAGACATGTCACTTTCCTTAACAAGTACCTCATGATTCACATTATCTTCTTGAAACTCCTCTATAGCTGTAACTTCAATATCCACTTCCTCCACCAAGGCTTATCTTTTTTGTAGAAACTCCTCTTGGATGGACTTCCAAGATGGTGTATACGTACATTTTTGAAGAGAAGGTAATGGAGTTTGATCAAAAGTAGGATTTTTTTCAAGGACATAAACCTCTTGGTTCCAAGTTGGGACTTTGAGGCTACTAGGTTCCCTTGAGGATTGGATAGGCTATTTTAGATATTGAATGGTAATATGAGAGGTCTAGGACAACACTTGAGGATGTGAGATATATAATTGTTCTTCAAACAAACTTTCACTTCCTCTATAGCTTTCATGAGGCTCTTTAATAGCTACAAGCTGCCTCTCAACTTCTTAGCTTTCCCACCTTGCAAGCCTATGAATCCACCATTGAATTTAATATCTCATTTCATTTAAGTCCTCACTGATAACATAGTTGGATTCTTCTTCAACCAACTTCCACTTTTTCATCAAGCATTGGACAGACTTTCTCATTCTTTCTATGAAATGCATATGGATTACTTCAAGCTCTTGATCCCATTTCTTCATCAATCTTTCTAATTCTAAAAATTTAGGCATGAGTGCTAGCAAGGAATTTGCTTGAGGTGGAATTAGAGGAGGATAGGATCTTTGGTATTGACCTTGAGGATGTTGCATAGGAGTTTGGTAAGATGGATAAGGTTGTTGGGGAGGAATACTTTTAAAAACCTACCTCCTAAGAGCTTGTATCTCTCCTTAGAGAACTTGCATCCTAAAAGATTGGATATCTTATTCAAGGGACTTGAATCTATCTCCTTGGTATCCTTCCTCATATGAATCTTGAATAAATTTGTGAAAATATGGTGGAGCAACAAATTGACTATATGGTGGATACCAACTTTGATAGGCTGTGTATAGCAAGAATTCTTAACATATCCAACCATATTAACCTCATCAGTTAAATGAAATACAATAATTTGTCAAAATATTTTGAATAAGTACTGAGATATAATTAATAACTAGAAGATGCATTTAGAGTCACCATTGATTTTTGCTTACATGTTTCTAAAAAGTTGATAGTAAGAAGAACACACCAACAATTCTTTTACTCTTTTGGACCTTGATCCCACTAGGCATGCTAAAATTGTTATAGTCAAATGTTGCACCCTAGGAGAGGGTGTTTAAGCCTCTCCCATATTTTAACAACATGGGATTAAATATAGGCCTGTGGGTTGCCTATAGGAAAGGTAAACCTATAGGGTAAAGGGCTAGCTTCCTTGATTAGTCTCTTAAGTTCACACACTACACTAGATCAATCACTTGGGGATTGAAAATGGAATAAGGTAGAATAAATTAAACCTATAATAGTGTGGTGATACACCAAAATATTAGTCCACAATCACACTTGCATATACACTAAGAATGAAGACTGCCAAAACTAACCTCAACTTTATGGCCTTCTAGCATTAGTATTTATTATAGAGGTAGATTGTTATGCATATATAAAGGTGGGTGAAAACAAGTTCATATAATAGACACTAATATTCTCTCTCACACTTAAATATACACTCAATAAACATATACACTTTATAAGACCTGCTAAAAGAGATATTCATCACACAAAACATGAAAGGGTAGCATGAAATCAAGGAGAGCATATTCATCACTTAACAACCAAGTACACCACTTAACACACTTAGGAAAAATATTCTAGAGATCAAATCAACTTTAGATGTCTTATTCAAAGTATAAAACAAGTTGACAAACTAGCAGGGCTTCTCCATACTAGGTGTGTCCTATAGAAGTTTGAACTTACATAGGGGTTGACTTATTTGACCAGGGGATCAAATTAGTTAACAATTACATGAGGTTAATTTATGTATATTTAACTGTGATTTTAGTGAGCAAAGCAAATAATAGATATCAAATTGCTATTTTATGTATAGACTAATATAATGTCTTTAAAAACATCATTGAATGTTTAGATTACAATTACTAATATTTAGAATATCAATATAAGTTAAGCTATTAAAAAAATAAAGTTAAGACACACATAACACACACACACACAGGTGCGCGTGCGCGCGCGCACACACACACACACACACACACACACACAGAGAGAGAGAGAGAGAGAGAGAGAGAGAGAGAGAGAGAGAGAGAGAGAGAGAGAGAGAGAGAGAGAGAGAGAGAGAGAGAGAGAGAGAGAGAGAGAGAGAGAGAGAGAGAGAGAGAGAGAGTCATAATTGATTATTACAGTTATCTTGTTATTGGAATCAATTGTAGATTTATCTATCTTTTGATAAAGAGATAATTACCTTTGTTTTATTGTATTCAAGGAGAATGAACTATCCTAAAAATACCAACCTAGAGTTAAGTCCAATCTAAAATTAGTCTTTGATTATCATGCATGAGACTATGTTAAAATTAGAACTGTGGATATCATTATCTTAATGATTAACATAGAATTATGTATTAGATAAACTCAGGGAATTATAGCAAAGTGATCATGCATTGATTTGTAAACAAATTAAATGTTTTATATTATTTGAGAAAGTTTGAAGTGAGAGAAATTAGGGCTTTTGGTTTGTTTAATGGAGAAGATAACTATGGATTAGTGGTGTTTAGAGGAAGATAGAGATATTATGCATGAAATATGTAATAAAATGTACAGTGGAATGCCAATTGGGAATAGAAGGAGGTCGATGAGGAAAATAAATAAGGAGTTGTGGGAAGGAAGGAGATACATAGAATATAAAAGAGGAAAATCATAGATAAATGAAGCAAAAAAAGGGATTTTGAGTTCTTCGAGTTTCAAACGGGAACATTTAAAAGGTTGGTATTTTTTTACATTCAATTTTAATAGGAATTTGTGTATGATTATGAAACTTAGGTCTAGGAAAAATGAATGTGTTTTCAAATAGATACAGGCTTAGCCCTATGGATGGCTTAACCATTCATAGACCTGACCCATTATCATCAAATCTTAAGAGTTTTGTGTTAGAATTGAAAGAATGTTAGACCGTAGGGTTAAATGAAGTTTTTAAAATCAATACCATAGTGTCTTAGTTTAGGAAAATGATAACCTAAGGGAGTAGTTTTATGCAAATAAAGAGTGATTTTTATTAAAGCATATTATACCTACATACTCAGTTATAAAATGGAATATAGTGAATCACCCTTGTTTTTAAAGATATGTCGATTGAGTGATTAAAAGTTATATAGATTTATATTTGGGTAATAGGGTAATGTTATTTTATTCAAAGATATTTTAAGTGATAGTCAATACATAAGTGATTTTTTTTTTATTTGCATGGGTTAAAGTTTTAGGAAATAAGGCATTGGTATTCATGCTTGTACAGGGGATATACTCTATATCAAAATTTAGAAAATATTGAATGGGTTTTCAAAATGGGTTAGTTCTATGTGCCATAGGAAAAATATGTGACTTATGAATCTGAGTATCATATGAGACACATACACACACACACATATTGATTGTAGAATTTTTTTAAAGTGGAGATTATAAAAATATATATATATATATAGAAATTTTCTAAAAGATACTTGGAGGAGTCTAGATCATCATGGAATGGTTGAAAGAACATTTTTAATGCCTTGGAAACATGTTTTAGATGAGTCTGTAAGTCAACTATCAAAATTCCTAGCTCGACTATCAAAATCCATAGCTTGACTATCAAAATTTGTAGCTCGACTATCAAAATTTGTAGCTCGACTGTGAAATTTTGTAGCTATCTACCGAGGTCCGTAGAATGCTTGGAAAAGTTTAGAGCTTTGCTAGAATAATAGGTTTGTGACTAAGGCCCTTACTTTTCTTCATGGGATCATATCAATACTCTTCTTTAGATGTTAACTGTACATATCAAAAATGGAGGACTAAACATGCAAATAGTTAGAACATTATGTAAAGAATGCTGACTCAAACTCACATAAGTTTAAAGATACAAAAGCATTCATCTTCTACCCAAGACTAATTATAACCCCTAAGACTACATGCAATGCTCAACCTAAATAGCATATTCATGGTGGTGAAGGATGATATATTATGGTTATAATGAGTCATAGTATGGACTCATCAAATCATGTGTTTTTTTATATAAACTAGTCTTAAATTATGAGTTGACTTGTAACCTATGAACATAGGGAGTCGAACATGTTATGGTTGGAAATAGAAATAGTGAATGTTATATTTAAGTGGAAAACATATTCACTATGTTAAGAAAATTATTGACTATTTCTCCACAGTATTTGGTAAATTAGATTATTGAATAAATTGCTTAAAATTGGGAACTAGTAGAAATATGAAATTAGGAATAAAATAGAGCATTGTTGGATTCATTATTTTTGATGTTAAATTATGAGAATAGGGGTATTGGAATTATGAAAGCCCCATTTGTTTTCAAGCTTTTTCTTGGAAGTTTATATCTTTTAAGCTTTAAAAAGAATATCAAAAAGTTCTGTTAGTAGATCAGAATTTTAATTATGGATTATAATATTTATATATATATAGTTTATATCTTTTAAGCTTTAAAAAGAATATCAAAAAGTTCTGTTAGTAGATCAGAATGTTAATTATGGATTATTATATATATATATATATATATATATATATGATCACATAAATATGGGATACACATATAAGAGAGCATAGGTCCTCCTATATAGTATAACATATATTTATAGAATAGGTAGCATGCTTATAGTTATAGTAGTGACTAATAAAGTTAAGTCATGAAATCCTGAAGGATAGGGGACTATAACTATACGAATGTAACTTAAGTTCAAAAATGGATGAATAAGTGAACGTTTATGAATATTTATGAAAATTGTGAATATTGGTTATTTTGAGTGGTATGAACTTTGTGTTATTAAAATGTTAAGTTTATGCTTAACATTTATTAATGGAGAATAGACTCTTAGAATGACTTGTATTATACCCATATGGTAAATAAACTTACTTGTCATAGATATTGTTTATGAGATAAATAATATAATGAGGTTCATTCATATATTTGACGGACTAAATGTATGTATAGTAATTATTTTTTGTAATTAGCATATGTTTGTACTTACTAGTAAAAATAATTGCATGAACCTATTGGTTATAACTATATGTTAACCAAATGTAGCATTGATGTTTCTAACTAAGCAGTGAGACAGACTTCACTAGCATAGTTAACATCACCAATGCTAGATGAAGGTAATCTGATTAAGTAGTGTGTATGAGTTTGACTGATTCTAGAGATCATATGTTATTTGAAAATTTTGGCCAAAGTAATGTTTAGATAGACATTGTCATTTCATATGTATGATTTACATGTTTGTGCAATATCATGTTAAAACATATTTCTTTATGGTACACATCATGTAGTATAAATCTTATAGCACATGGGGTACATGTCTCTCTAAATTCCCACACCATCACCATCTACCCATCCATGAAGGGAGGGCCATTCCCTATTTAGGGGATTGTGTGGGGGATTGATGATTCGTGGTTGTTGTGAAAAAACACTCAGATGATGCTTTCCCTCCCCACTGTAGTACTTACTTGGAGACTACACTTGAGATTATCAGAGATACAGGAGTTAATGTGACTCAAACTTTGTGGAGCATTGTATCTATTATTGTACTTATATATTGAAGGCATCATGCCTGATGGAAATGTAATTGATTATTATTGTACATTGACAATAGAGGCTATATTATTATACTATCCATGGATGGAATTTATTATGATTACTTTCCTTATGCATTTATGATTGTTTACATAAGTTTGTAGTGATTAGTAAATATAGTTGCTCATGTTTACTTAAAATTGATATGCTTAGTTAAGTATGTTGAAAATCACTAATTTGATTCTCATGGTGTAATCTAATGAAAGAATAAGTGTTGAGTAAAAATTAAAAAAAAATTACTGCATTATTCTAGTAAATCCTTGTGGGTATGTTACATTTTCACCACTTGTGCCCTACTTAGACATTTAACACTCACCCCAACATATCACACAAATGACTTTTGCACTCATTTGAGGTGTAGAGAGAATATTGAGTGATAATTAGGTTAGATATGCAAATATGTCATATCTCAACTCTACCTACTTATATAATAAAATCACAAGGCTATACTTGTTTAATAATAACATAAATAAGGATAACATTATCACAACAAAATTCATAATGAAGTTTTAGTTAACACTAATGCATTGTAGTTAAAAAAACAAATACCATTATTAAATTGAAATAGTATAACACAAACACCATTGTTATTTATAAACCATTGACACAATGATTACCATAAACAAGCTTGATCTTTCTTCATCTAAGTCCACATATTATATTTATGATGATTTTCTCTCCACAATGAAACTCAAAAGTTTAATATAATATGTGATAAGCATCACACTAATATTATAAGTAATAATGATTCAAAAATTTAGTATCATAATGGTATCAACTCACTATTTACATCCTTACAAAAGAGGCAAGGTAGGATTTTATAGGATTCAATCACCACCTTGTAGTTACAATTCATTATATGTGCCCTAAATGATATTTAAAAACTTCCTATAAATAACAACTCGTAATTGCTTTACATTGAATGTATTCACCATACCGACTCCTAGATATGTACCATACTATGATAGATTTACTAAAAGGTCACATATAAATGTTCTTATCAATGGACTCCCTTTTTTAGTGTGGTTTATATCTCCTTATTTTACACTATGTGGTCTGCATAACCTTCTTCCTATTCCTTAAGATCCTTGGGTTATATAGACCAATATGTTGTCACTTGTGTATTTCAATACTTGGCCAATATTCTTGTTGAATGCTCTTGAGTTTCTTGGTACATCTATGCAGCCTCATCCTCATACATCTCATGTAGTTTCACACACTCTATTAGAGTTTACCCAAAATTAGGGATTTAATTATTATTTAGTTCTTCCTTCATATGTGAGATTCATTGAAAATATGCATATCCTTTGAGCCATATGATATTCTCATACAATAGTGTGCACTCCTATACTTAGCCAAAATTGGGGCCAACATTACCCCACACTAGCTTGATTATCCACCTTCAAAAAATCCTTATTTTGTTATTTTTTACTCCAAAAACTTGGGCATGTCCTTTTTGATCTCATATTCAAAAAATTACCATCTCGATAAAGTAACTTGTATTATTTTTGATTTGATACTTATAACAATGGTTAAATTTTTTTGTGCATCTGATTAATCTACCTCTTTTTGTACCTTTGATTTAATGACATATATTTTAAGGGTTATTCCTTCACATTTTTTACACAATATGCCTAATTAATCCATTACTTTATATTTAAGAACTTTTAATATCTTCTCTAGCTCCCTACATTTTCCCTTAATGTGCTCTCTCAGCTCATCTATTTCCTTGAGGATTAAAGTTCGCTCAGTTCTATCCTCGATTTGAAAGACCTTGGCCTCAAGTTATTTTTGTTTCAAATGGTTCTTGAGAAATCACATATTTATAAAAATAGTATGTGTGAAAAATGTTGACACACATTGTTTGATATGGTAGCCTTGGTTTAAAGTTCACTCAACAAATTCTCATAGTTTTTTAGCTATTCATTAAACTATATTTGTGCTGTTAATTTTTCACTCTGCTCTTTCTTTGTGCACTTGCTCATATTTTTATTATGTGGTAGGTGATCAAACTCAAAATTAAGTTTGTTAAAATATTTTATTCCTTCTAGATTAATTCCATCCACTAAATTTTTATGTTCTATGAGAATCCACTAATAGAGTTTTAAATTTTTTAACTCCATTACTTTTAGCTTATGAAACATTTTGGCATGTTCACACTCAACTTCATTCAATTTTTATTACTACTTCTTGTGTCTACATTATTTATAACATTTTGGTGGGTTAATTTGACAACCATTTTTACTAGTGCTCACCCATATTAGACTTCTAAAAGTTTTATTGAGACCATATGCACCATAGTGCACTCCTTATTTGTGGCATATGGCTCACCCTTTTACACATAATAAAATGGTGTCTCAAAATATGGTTCATCCAGATGGGTGTCAAAAATGAAAGACATGTGATGACATGTATAGATAGATGCACTATCCTCATGCATTTTATCTTTCATGAATAATTTTTCATCATTTATATTTTGATGTGTTTTTCCCTTGTATTAAATTCTTGCTCTTTACCATCATTTGGCATTTGTCCTAACCCTTGTGGGTCACTAGTTCTTTGTTAATCATTTTTAGGTCCTTTGTCTTCTAAAATTTAAATATGAAGGACTTATTTCTCTTATAATTTTACTTACTCCTCCATTTATTCATCTTATTGATCCTCCTTTTCTTCTCTTGCTTCTTCTTCCCCTCTCTCTCTCCTCCTATTTCTTCTTCTTCTTCACTCTTGTCTCTTTCCACTTCTAATTCTTCTTCCAAATTTTATGTATCCTGAGCATTGAATGCCTCATCATCTTGTTGTGCGATCATTTCCACACCCATAATTCATATTCTAGTGTGACCTCTTTTTTCTACAGTCCTTTAAATTCAAATGCCTCCCCATAGTTATGCATGACAACATCTAATGGATTTTATGTTAAATCTTGTACTTCAGAGGCTCCTGGATCATCTTCTTATGATGGTTGCATAATGTTGTCCTTGGTTGTTTCTATTTGTTGTTGGAAAATTCATTGAGGTGATGGAGGCACATGTTGTTGAGGTGGAGATGGTAATAATGTGGGTTGTTTTGGTGGAGATGAAGGTGGTGTGGGTTGCTTTGGTGACAATGTGCATATTATTGAGTAGGCTTATTTAGAGGGGATTTAGTTTAAGGTGTAATTTATTATCTCTACTCAAGAGATAAATAATCCTCTTATCTATTATTATGTGATATGAATCCTTTGTTTTGATTTATTCTTGCATAACGTATTTATTTCCTTGCGTTTCCCTTGTTCTGCTAAATGAAGCCTTGAACTTTGGCTGGCTATGGTGCATTATTTTTTGCTTATTTTTATTAACTCAGACTTCCTCTCCCTCCATTTATTCATAATTGGTTCAACACACAAGTTAATTTTTGTGGAGACCAATTCTCATTCATATTATTTCCTCTACTCAACCTTGTGTGTACCATTCTTATTCTTCTTTGGATTCAATTCATATGATATTTTAAACAATTTCTTCCCACCTTTTAGTCAAATATGAGTCGATCATAGTCAATTCATATTTTGAATTAGTCTCATCATTGGTTGATTCCATCCATAGATATATAAATATTTCTTTGAGGAATAAAATATAACCATCGATCTGTGTGTCATTTTATGTTTTCTACACCATCTTTGGTATCCTTTGTATTGCACTTTCAAAGTAACACACAAATAATCCATATGGCATCTTGAGCCACCCAAAATTATTGTTATTCTCAAGGTAGATCTTGGTTAATGAATGGTGATTCATAAAAAAAACTTTGCATAGTACTTATAAGCTTTTGAAAATGTTCTTGGGATGTGCCACTCATTCCCAAAAGCTATAACCATGTTCTCAAACCATTTATCCATTTTGATTTTATAGGACTTTTTGTAAGGGCTAATGCACAAATGACTATGGTGTATTTTATCAAGGGATTTATCCATAGTGGATGGGACCAAATGTGTTCACTATACCTATCAAAGATTCCATTCTCATCAATCATCAACATAATTAGGATTTCCTTATTTGAATGTATCATGCATTTTGGGGGCTCATTTAATGCTCTAATGATATCATTGATAATAAAATTTGAAATATTGAATTACACATTTTATATGCCCATTCAATGCATAATGTAAATTAATATCTAGTTTATGTTATCCCATCTACTAGTTTCACATATTTTTTTACTTACAAGTCATGTGACTACCCTTATGACTCGACCCTACTAGTTCACAATAGGAAACATGCATTTATCATTTTTGTATTTTAGTAATTTGGCCACTCTCTCAATTTTTATTATTGTTGGCCAATTCTAATTTCATGTCATTTCCCAAGTAAGGGAGGCCTATATATATACTTATGCACTTAGAAAATATATTCATGAGGCACTTAACGAAGTAAAACTTGTCTTCATGTATGTGTGAGAGTAGGAACAAGACCGATTTTCTTATAGAACAATAATTTTATTGTAAAACATGAATTTTATCTAGCACCACCTTCATGTGCACATTGGATGTCATTATTCCATATTGGGTCACCCTTGTACTCTCCACTACATCATATTTCTTCAAATTGGATTCATTCTTTCCCACTTGGTAGTTTTTGTCTTCTATTTTACACATGCCCACCTTCAATATTCATTCCTTGGCACATAAATAGAAGTCAAGAAATTACATCTATATAAATTATATTAATGTGTCATCCTACTTGTCTCATAATTTTTCCTCTGGTACCTCTTTAATGAGGACCGCATCACCTCTTAATAGCTCTGTGACCCATTTGTGCTTATTTTTGCTCGATGCCATAGCTTTCAAATTCTTCTTTAGCGATATCTTAGTCCTTAAGGTGCTTTGGAAAACCCTTGGGATATTGATCCAAATATAATCCCTAATTTTATCTTCAGATCTTAGATTTATGATGTGTTAATGGCAATTTTAATACCCTAAAACCCTAATTCTTTAATTTCATTTTTTTCTTGTTTTATCTACCCAAATTTTATTTAAAATGATTCATGAACTCTTATGATATTGAATTCAAGCCTCAAATAACTTAAATCCCATGAACGCCATGTAAATTAGCTTGTTCTATTTATTTTTAATCGCTTCACACTTTTTAGCTCCAAATCTATTTGATAGAAACAAGTAATGAAAATGACCTATGAAGGACAATATATAACATCTATCAATGTTTTAATTTTCCTAAAAACACAAGTATTAATATTAGATAATCATTTTTTTCAATTATGTGCCTTCACACTAACTCTTGGTGATGTCATCCCTTACAATACTTCCTTTAGGCATGACCTATGCATTTTACCTCTTCCTTACATTAATGGGCACCACACATATACCAGTTCATTCATACCCATGTAACCCTTAAACATCATGTATGTAAATACTTAGTTGTTTTTTCATGTACATCCACCATCATTTCCTTTCTTAAATGTTTGAGCCTTTCCCCTTTATTTACCCCACATTAAGTCTATGCATGCTTATCTAAAACAACAATTTGTATCCTCTATTTTTTATGCCCATGTGTTTGCAAGATCCTTTTATTATCTTATATTTGTGCACTCATATTTTTTAGTTTAACATTTATGAATCAATATTATTAAGAAGTAGATGATTGGTAATGTGATTTTATTGTTGAACATTAATCTGTAAATTGGATTTACTCCTTTAGATAAATCAAATAGTTTTTGAAAATAGATACTAAAAACTCTCAATTCCTTAAGTGAAATGGAATTGGATGAAAAATATTCTAGGAATGAATAGAAAGTAACCAAAAAAACTCAGTAACTCATTTCCCACATTAAAACTCTTGATTTGTGTCACTTTATAATTTCCCATAATTAATCTATGTGTCTCATTAATTCATTTACAACTGAATTAAATAAACTAAAAGCTAGAAATAACTAAAAGGAAAAGTGACATGAAAACTTGATAACGGAGTTCACCCATTTCGGGGCTACATCTCTAGGTTCGTAATCATGAATCGATCCATTATAAATGATGTAAACACTATAATTAACAAATTTACATCAAGAATGGATTTTGGACCTGTACATAGTGCTAAAATTGACTTTGAAGAATATACAATTCATCTCCTCAAAGTTCAAAGCACCTCTTTATCCTCTCCATATAATCAGACATGTTTCTCCATTAAGAGTATATGTAAACTCTTATAAAATGGGCATGATGATAGTAAGGAGTGTCTCTGGTTTCTTCATAGACCTATAACTCCTTAAAAATAAACCCTATAACATAGAAATAATCATCCTCCATGGATAAAGGCCTTGTAAAATAGAGGTATCATAATGTTACAGTCTTGGAACTATGTATTTGTCCTTACAATTAGGATTGTGTGTCTTTAAATTAAACAACCACACATTAAACATCTTCTATTGTATCTTGAAAAATAGAAGAAATTATAAAACACAGTCATATCTCACATATATATTCTATTATGGCCAAAGGCCTTACACAATAGAAGAGAAGTGTGATCACTAGGATTGGGTCCATTGGTTCAATGGCCTTTCATAATAGGTGAATCAACCCTACATCCATTCAGGACTATATCGGGTTTATCAACACATTCACCCCCACCATAAACTTAGGTCTACATGCAAGCTTGAGTCTTCATATATATAAAGTCACCCTCTATACAAAAATACAACTTTACATTTTATATTACTACGAGCTAGTATAATGGACTTACAATAAAAATGCCTTCCAGAGGCTTGATTCAGTTCCTGCACAAATACACAGTTACCTATACTCTTCCATGGCCTGACAAAAATTTTCTAAATAGAAGAATATGCAACTATAACTTGGGTATGTGTATTTATATAAGATGATACATATGCTATGAGATACCTCTAATTTGTGTATTGTAATCTTCTTACAAATGGAGAAATTCCTTTTATAAATAGACATATTTAATATCCCCATTCAGGACTACATAAGTCCTATGAGAGATAATACCTCCTTTGCCATTGCCCATGACTATGTAAATAGATATAAAATCATGCCATACTATATTCATGATTGTGAAAAATAAAAATCAACACCTTCTATAACCATGTATTTGTCCTCTATTCAGGATTGCATGTACGTCATGCCATAACATTCACCATCACCCAAGGCTTAGATAACCTTCCAAATAGGTGATCTGCATAAATAGATAGGCACATTTATTCATCATTCTACCATAACTCATTCAATGGTGAACTTCCCTCTTTACCATAAGGAACTATATTAAATATAACTCATAGTCTATCTCTGCCCAACTGTGATTCACTAGCTTTTGCCAAATAGGTTTGAATCCTTCACAAAATCCGCCATCACCAATTCGTGCTCCAGTGATAAAATTTTTCCTATTTTACAAAATGGGGTTTGAATCCCTTAGAAAATGGCATTAGATTTATTTTAAGGGATTAATATCCCACATTTATTGGAGAAATGTATGAAAAGGGCTTTAAATATCCTTACATCCATTAGGTGACTCATGGCTTTAGTCACATATCTTGGCTTTTACTTGAGTTGTTTTCAGTGCTAAGGTGGGAGATATGGACTTGGTTTGGATGGTTGTTAAGCTAAATATGATTTGGTTATTGAGTTGGACATAACATGTAACTCAAACTTACCATAACATTGTGACTTAAAAAATGTGAAGGTTGTGGTGACAGGCCATGTGGTGGCCGGAGGACCCACCACATAGTCCTCTTGAATATCACCACTTAAAATACTCCTTCATCTGCCACTTGTCAACATGATAATGTACCAAAATAATATGGTATTGAACTATAATGTAATTAGAAATATTAAAATTACATTAATATACCATAATGACCAAATCCTTTCTAAAATAAGAGGGGACCCCATTCGTAGCTAACCTTTTGTAACTACGATTGATGAATACTGGTGAAATAAACATCCCCCAGATCAAACCTCCCCATAAAGAGGATTTTGGTCTCCAAAATTCACAATAATTCAATGAATCTGCTAAACATATCTCTGCATCTCATCTATGTACAAAAACTAGAACATAGTAAATGAAGGTGTTGTGAAGTTAAGCAATGCAAATAAACTCCATTTGAAAACACCAAATTTACTTCATTAAAATAAGGCATCCTTAAAAACTTCCCTATAGGAAATCAACTATCCAACTGCAAATATAACCTGATTATGGAGAGTAGACCAAACTCTTTACTCATTTTGCCAAAATGACCTATCACCCAAAATAGTCATAACATCTGGTGGATTCTCTCAACCCCTACACTACATGAATGTTAAGGTATTCTCCTTGTTATCAACATCACACAAGGGAAATAAAAATATGCTTCATAAACTTATAGGACTTGTAAACACACTGTAACACATGTATACTTGCATTTACAAATGTTGCCCATCTATGGGCTTTTGAAAGTACATCACTATGATGTGAATAATAAAAATACATATGAGTGTACACAATTTTTTTAATACAAACATTACCCAAGATACAATGGGACTTAAATGTATATGTAAAGTATAAAATCATGTAATTAATTTTGTCTATCCTAAGGTTATAATGAATAATATGCACAATACATGAAAGAATAATCAAGGGAAAATAGATGTGATCCCAAAAATGGATTATCAATCTTTCCCTGTACTTGTTAAAATCGAATGTCTCAAATTTTCCTCACTATTGACTATTCCCTGATTCATATCTCTAGAACTCCTCCAACTGAGTTAGTCTCCAAGAAGTTTATCACAATGAAAACTTGAAATAAGAGATAGCAAAAACATCCTTCCAAACACAAGTTTATCGAAAATTCCTTCCCTGGATCTAATAGTTAGGAATTCTTTTGAAAATAGCATTTGAAATGAATCTAAGCATACTATTTAATACCATAGATATATTTGTCCAAAACTATTCATGTTAACCATTTTTATCCCTAAGGGTTGTTTCCTCTTCATGGTTTCAACAATTGAATATGAGGTTTCATCTTATCAACTCTATCCACTAAGAGTTAGATGATCCATTTTAATTTTTCAAAAGGCTTTCAAAGACACTTTCAAATCAAGGCATATCTTGTTTCCAAAGCAACCCACACAAAGATTATTCAGATTTAAACCAAAAATTGTGCCATATAGTTACATTAAAAATAACTCATACCTCTTTGAGAACTTTGAAATGCACTTGTTGAACAATGGTTGGCATATTGTCAGTATCTTAAATAATTTCTTGTTTGTTTCTTGCAACTCATGGAACTAGTCTTTTCACTTGTTCCTTAAGCTGCCCTCTATGTAAGAATGATGATAGGATTGCAACTGATTCCTCTTAGATGTAAATCACTAAAAATACCTTGCATTTTATCTAAATGTGTCCCAAAAAAGAAAGGTTGATCTTTTCACAACACCATCTCAAACCTTCAAGTGATAATGTGCTTGTTCATCATCCATGTTGATCTTGTAGAACTAGTGGTTTTAGAACCTTGGCTCTTATAAGCTTGTATTCTTCCAATGAATTGGAACACATTCTAATTTTTCTTTGCACTAGCCTTCCTGCATGGTCAAATCAAACAAAAGAACAATACCAAAAATTTGGTATCTAAATTCCAAAAACAAAGTATATCAATAACTAAAGCAAGTCCTGTATCAACCTACTCTGATAGCAAAATTGATCCATAAATTATATTTACTCCTTTAGATAAATCAAATAGTTTTTAAAAATAGATACTGAAAACTCTCAATTCTTTAAGTGAAATAGATTTGGATGCTGAATATTCTAGGAATGAATAGAAAGTAACCAGAAAATCTATGTAACTAATTTCCTGCACTAAAACTCCTAATTTGTGTCACTTTATACTTTCTCATAATTAATCTATGTGTCTCATTAACTCATTTGCAACTAAATTAAATAAATTAAAACCCAAAAATAACTGAAAGGAAAAGTGACACCAAAACTTGATAATAGAGTTCTCCCATTTAGGGACTATGTCTCTGGGTTCGTAATCATAAACGAATTTGTTATAAATGATGTAAATACTAAAATTAAAAAACTTACATCAAGAATGGATTTTGGACCTATACATAATGCTAAAAATGACTTTGAAGACTCTATAATTCATCTCCTTGAAGTTCGTAGCACCTATTTATCCTCTTTGTACAACCAAACATGTTTCTCCATTAAGAGTATATTTAAACTCATATAAAATGGGCATGATGATAGTAAGGAGTGTCTCTGGTTTCTTCATAGACCTATAACTCCTTAAAAATAAACCGTACAAAATAAATAATCATCCTCCATGGCCAAAGGCCTTACAAAATAGAGGCATATTAATGTTATAGTCTTGAAATTTTGTATCTGTCCTTATAATTAGGACTGTGTGTCTTTTAATTAAACAACCACACATTAAACATCCTTTATTATATCTTGTAAAATAGAAGAAAGTATAAAACATAGTCATATCTCATGTATATATTTCATTATGGCCAAAGTCATTGCATACTAGAAGAGAAAGGTGATCATTAGGCTTGGGTCCATTATCTCAATGGCCTTTCACAATAGGCAAATCAACCCTACATCCATTCAAGACCATGTCAGGTCTATCAACACCTTCACCCACACCACAAACTTGGGTCTACATGCAGGTTCAAGTCTTCATGTATCTAAATCCACCTTCTCTCTATAAATATAACTTTACATTGTATATTAATGCAAGTTGGTATAATGGCCTTGCAATAAAAATGCCTTTTAGAGGCTTGATTCCATTCCTATAGAAATACATAGTTACTTATACCCTTCCATGGCTCGATAAACTTTTTATAAATAGAAGCATATGTAACTATAACTTGGGTTTGTGTATTTATATAAGACCACACATAGGCTTTGAAAGCCCTCTAATTATCATATTGTAATCATATTACAAATGGAAAAATTCCTTTTATAAATAAATGTATTTAATATCCCCATTCGGGACTACATTTGTCCTATGAGAGATAATACCTCATTTTTCATTGCCCAAGATTGTGTAGATATATAGAATCATGACAAAATGTATTCAGGACTATGTAAAATAATAATCACCACCTTTGGGGGCCATGTAGACATCCTCTATTTAGGACTGTGTATACACCATGCCATAACATTCACCATTGCTTAAGGCTTAGACAACCTTCCAAATAGGTGATCTATGTATATTGACATGCACGTTTATTCATCATGCTACCCTAGTTCATTCAACAATAAACTTCCCTCTTTTCCATCAGGAACTATATTAAATAGAACTCATAGTCTATCTTTGCATAACCGTGATTCAATTGATTTTACCAAATAGATTCGAATCCTTCACAAAATCCTCCATCACCAACTCGTTCTCCAATGATAAGATTTTTCCTATTTTGCAAACTAGGGTTTGAATCCCTTAGAAAATGGCAACAAATTTATTTTAAGGGATTAAGATCCCACATTCATCAAAGAAATGTATGGAAGTGGCTTCAAATAGCCTTACATCCATTAGGTGACTCATGGCTTTGGCCACATATCTTGTATTTTACTTGAGTTGGTTTCGGTGCTAAGTTGGGAGATCTAAACTCAGTTTGGATAGTTGTTAAGCCAACTACGAGTTGGTTGTTAAGCTGTCCATAAAAAATAACTCAAACTTGCCATAACATTGAAACTTGGAAAATGTGAAGGTCATGGTGGTAGATGACGTGGTGGCCTAAGGAACTTCCATGTGGTCCTCTCAAATATCGCCACTTAAAATGCTCCTTCACCTACCACTTGTCAACATGAGAATGCACCAAAATAATATGGTATACAACTATAATATAATTAGAAATATTAATATTACATTAATATACCATGATAGACAGATCCCCTTCTGAAATAAGAGGGGACACCATTGGCTATGGTCTCCATATCTGACCTTTTATAACTATTATCGACAAAGATCAGTGAACTAAACATCCTCTAGATCAAACATTGTGAATATATTTAATTGTGCATGTCATTATATTATTGAACCAATGCAAGTGATACCTGTAACATGAAGGTAATGCACAAAAATACTAAAATATATCCAAATTATTAGCAAATATCTCTTAAAATAAAAATATGGGATTTAATATTTACAATACAAAAAGGAAATAAAATATTATCCCATAAATACTTAGGTGTTTGGCATAGGAATATTAAATAAATACCTTACTTAACTCACTCGACTGGTCTTACAAGTTGTGAACTTTATTACTAATCCTAATGGCACAACAAAAATATTTTCACTTATTTTCAAGAAACAAACCTACAACTAAATAAAGCATGAAAGAAAACTAAAATATGGCATACACCTTATTTTAAAATGGCTCATTACAAATTACATGTGATAAGGCTTTGAGCCTACGTACATTAAAATTCCCATAGAGTATTTCACCATCTAGAGTCATAATTTGCATGCACTATTTTGAAACATACTAGGAATGATAAATGGTCCCAATCATCGAATATGTAACTTTCTCAGATGTTTGGTATGATTGGAATCATATAGTAGCACCTAAGAACCATTAAATATTTTTTTCCTTCAATTATTTACCATGCTTAGCCTTCTACCTGGCCTTCTTTATCTCTTAGCTCCATCTTACTATGGTTCATTTCTCATTTAACTTTAGAATCTCTTCCAAAAATGCAACAAGGGATTATTTGTTATTAAGCTATTCGACCTGTGCAATTCACAAAGAGGTAAACAAAAACTCTACTAGTAAAAAAAATTCTTTCCCAAATATCAACTAGAAGTGTGTGGACTTGTTGAGACAATTTTAGGTGGGCTCCATAGTACACATAGACCTAATCATCCCAATATTTTCACCCTAAATCACAAATTTCAGTTAGGGTTATCCTTAGGATTTTGTTTAAATTTTTGATGGTCTTATTTTCATATGGGTGATATGGGGTAGTCATATGGTGGGTAAACATGAATTCTATAATAGGAATGTACACTATGTCATTGAGAAAGAGTGGACCCATATTTATTTTATGACAAGGATTACCCATATTTGCTTATGATATTCTCCTAAATGAAATGTCTACAATAGTTATAATGTAGTCCTTTTTTGGTTCCACCTCTTCCCACCTTATCAGATAGTGTGTGGTTGTGATAATATAATGCACATCAATCCTTTGTGTGGCTAGAGAAATATGTCTCACAAAATTGATTACCCACTTTTAAAATTACTTATGAGTAGTGACATAAACCAAAGGCATATAATCTTGTTAGTTTGTCTTATTGATCCTCTATCAAATATTGCATTTCTACAAGTATTCCTTCTCATTTTTTAACAAAATTGGCCACCATAGGCCAAAAACCAAAATATTTCACATGGTGGCCTCACCCACATAGTGGACACTTGCTACCCATTCGTGTCCCTTATGAAATAATTTTATGCACTAATGATCCATTATGCACCTACATGGAACTCATCTCATCCCATTTTATATAATTATCTACTAATAAATTGGTAGAGAGCAATGCGTACTACTAGTTTTCCTCTTCTTTTGAATTTAATTCACTAGGATCAATACCTGAAGTGAGAAAGGTAGTGATCCCAACTAGGTCCTCGAGGATATGACACACCTTGTAAAAATACATGTTAGGTATGCCATCACCAATATTACCATCTTCTTCTCCTAATGTGATCCATAAAAAATGGTCTGAACCATAATTTTACTTGCTAGTCTTCATGACCACATAGAATTGGAATTCTTAAAAAATAAAAATCCACCTACACATGTGCCCACACAAGATCAATTTATTAATAATGTACATTAATTCCTCATGGTTCATGAAAAATAAAAATGGCATAGAAATAAGGTATTGTTATAACTTTTGTAATGTTACACCATTACAAGTGCTTCACACTTGGTGGTTGTGTAGTTTTGCTTAGTAGAGGTAAGTTTCTTGCTTGTGAGGTAAATTATATGGTCATCCTTGTCATCTCTTAGATGTGATAATATGTTTTCAATGGTTGATTCAGATGCATCAATATGGACATGTAATGAAGCATTATAGTTTTAGAATTGAAGGATCGATGTGCTTATAAGATTCTCCATCAAGGTGCTGCATCATACTTGTTATCCATCTAAATGAACATAACATTTTTTAGAATAATTATTATATAGGTGCTTCTATAATCACATAGTTATAAATGAAATTATGATAGTAGCCTATATGTTCCAAGAATGCACACACTCTTTGATACATATTTGGTACTTCTAATTGGAATATGACAACAACCTTAGCTAGATCTACGAGAAGTCCATCCTTACGAATGACATGGCCAAGTAAGGTTTTAAATTGGATTACAAAGATGAATTTATTAATGTTGAGTGAAATTTTGAGCTGTAAGCATGGTTCAAACATTAATTGTAGATTAGTGTGATAGTCCTTCACTAATCCATAAATAGTCCATTCGTCAAGGTATACTTGGAGGAAATGATAAACAAAGTTTTTGAATGTTGTAGTCACAATTCATACAAATATTGTTGATGTATTATTAAGTTCTAAGGGCATCATGTTTTAAGTAAAGGAACCCCATTATTTTACAAGCATTTTCCATAGATTATTTTCTTCCTCAATACATACCTAGTGGTGAATTTGCAAAAACCATTGGTGGAGGTATAAATCTCATATCCTATTACTTTTAAAATCTCTTCAGTGAAAGGAGTTGGAAATAGATTATTTACACATGCCATATTGATTACCCTAAAATAAACACACATTCTAATGTGCCCATATTTTTTGATACTTATCACCATGGGGCTCACCCAATAAAACTCTTTAATAGGGTAAATAACACTAATAACAAAGATGTTGTCGATTTCCTACTCATAGGTTGGGGTACATTCTACATGGTCTCTTCTTAATATTTTTTACTCTATCAATTAACTTTATTTTCATATTTTCCAATAGGGTGCACACTTTAGTCATTCAATTTTGGTCATGAATACTTGATAATGTCATTTTGGCCCACTTTTAATTTAATTAACTTGAGCACTTAATATGGACCTATGTCACCACCTCACTCTATCCTAAGCATTTTTATGGAATTATCCCTTTCTAATTTATTATCTTACACCTACATAAATTTTATTAATAACTAAAATTACCTCTAATCATATGTAGAGACATCCTAGATCCCAAATTTCACATGTTACCCTTTAAGATAAATTTGATCGGTATGGGTCAATAGTGGTAGTCGATCTTGATCCCTATGGGAAAATCTTGTATTTCACCTTAGTAATGACTAATTTTTAAATTTATATCCTCACTTATAGGTTGGTACATATTTTTAGGATAGGTAGCATGAGGGTTTCCCCTTTTTGGATTGTTATAACAACACATCTAAGTCACTTATTCTACCACTTGGCATTTACTTACCAATTTAAATATTAAGGCACACTTACACTGTTGAACACTGAGAAAAAATTCTCTATTCTTCCCAAATTTAGTTTTAATAATTTGAATAGGTCCTTAGCTAATTCAAGAGCCTATTCTATCCAAGTCAAAATAAATCATTATTAAGTATTGAAGCCATCTCTGGATGCATACATGTAGCAAATGGATCACAATCACATAAAACACTATAAGTGAGATAACTACATGGGCTTGATTTCCCTCTTAAGAATATTAGACATGTAGGAAGTGATTAATCATCATGAGGGTAATCGAGTTAGCTCATCCCATTATACTTCCCCTTTCTATTTGTAGGTTTTCAGCCATTGTAAACCCTATTAAGTTTTTAACTTTAAAGAAGTCATTTGTAGGTCATTTGCATGCATCTAAAGGCCAAATTTATTCATACATACATGTTTTAAGTAAGTGCATGTGTCTATACCTTTAATTTTATTTATTTATAATAGAACTCAAGATCGACTCACAAGGACAATATCAATTAATTGGTCATGTACCCTTCCTAACAATGACCTTGATCAATTACAATCATAATTTATATTGTGTGTAAATACTTCAGTTTAATATGATCTTTCAACCATGTATCAGTCAAACACAATCAACCTACAAGCATAAAATAACTAAGTCTTATTATGTTTTTCATAGGTAGTTTATTTCATTCATTTTTGCTTCATCTATTTCAATGCTTTTAATTTCATTTTGCTAGTTACAAGTGATTTATAACATTTTCTATCATTTCTATTCTTTTGAATTATAGTTATACACCAATTAATTATAAATTATGATAAAATATATTGGTGAAACCACACATTTTATTCCAACATTTCTTCAGAAAAAATTGTCATAGAGTTTAGATAAATTCATAATATCTAACACTAAACAAACTTTATTTCAACCTTAGATATAATATCTGACACTATAAGAATTTAAATTCAACCAAAAATTTAATGGATAATATTTAAATCACTTTATTTTGACATTATATTTAAAATAAATTTGCTAATATCCATACAAATTTCTTTTGTTTTTTTCTAGAATATAAATTTCAAATTTTTATTACTTGTTTTTAATGAATCCATAGACTAGCAAAGCAAAAATATCAATAGGTATAAAATTCAAAAATTACATGAAAGAAATATTATCTACTAATTCTAATTAAATGAATAAATAATTACATAAGATTCTTGAAATAATCCTCAACTCAAAATTGGAGTTAACATTTACAATTAAAAAACTAAATAAATCAAAAGCTACCTAAAGCTAACTGATCCATGTTATTTTTGGCAATTAATATTTTTAATAAGTTTTGCATGCAAGATCGAATGGACCTATAAATATCCACATATCTTCTACATAATAAATATACACTAACAAATAAATTTAACTAAAGTTCATGTTCGGTTATAAATATATCTAATCTCTAAGATTTTAAAATTCCCAAAAAAATACTAAAATATAATTTCAGACCCTTAGATGATCACTTATGGCCCTAAAAAATATATTGAAAAGTATTCTAACTACATAGTGGAGTTAGGGACACATTATCCTTTTTTATTCCAATGTTTTGGTGCAATTGAGAGCTCAAACGGAGTTATGGATCAAAATTTATGGTCTTTGGAACTTTGGTCTCTACATCAAATTTTCAATTTGCTAAGAATATATGGCTATAAAGGATGAACATTCCATTTTATTTTCTTTAAGATTTCCTAGTTTTCATTACATGTTTTCTTCCCATAATGAAAAACATCATTAACAATCATGTAATAAAATTAATTAAATAAATTAAGGATGAAACAACTAATGAAAAATCTCAAGATCTTTTACTTTCTTGTTATAATGAACAAAAGACATGTATGACTCCTTTCATTATTCCTCCTCTTAGACCTCAAGGTTGTCATAGCTACCATCATAATCTGATTATTCACCCATGACTTATAATGGATTGCATAGTTCATGACATTAACACCTAAATAGGTATGCAACCACATGATAGAGATAACCAACATGTCTTTGCTCAACCCCATCCACTTCCCACATCTCCTCTTGATAGTGTTTATATGCATATTCAATTAGAATTACCTAAGGCTTATTTTTGTGAATCACTTCAAGCTCAAATATTCACTAGGAGAAATTCAAAACAAGAATTTTAAAATAAAAATAAATATTTCAATCTAAGGATCACATCATTTGAAAATAAGATCACACACCAAAGAATCGAGAACATGCTAGCATTAATCATATATCTACATTTTCGTCTATTTGTTTTATACCTCAAAATATATCATCTCAAATATGGGTTAAAAATAAACATTTACATCTAAAACTATTGATATATAAAATATACAAAAGGCTAATAAGACTTCAAGTGAAATTCTAAGAGAAATATTATGAAACAATTTGATCACATTAACTCATATACATCCTCTAAGGAAATAAAAATACTATTGTGTATATCATAGAATGCGTGGGCATCATATAGATAATTGTTGGGATTTAATAAAAATATATAAAATATCATTCACCTATAATAGAGAAATCAGCCAACCAACCTATTCACATTATGATTGCATCTCCTAAAAAATAAGTGAAAATAACAAAAAAAGTAGGAAATGAGACAAGAAAAACATAGAGCAAGAAAAGTTACAAAAGGAACAAGATGAAAAAGCAAGGCTATAAAAATAACAATTAAATAAGTAAATGGAAAAAAATTAAAAAAAAATACAAAATAGAATAAAAAATAAAAGAGAAGTTGCAAAACAAGCTCCAGCTAAGCTAGAAAGCATCTTTATAAAAGGGTTTCTTAGGAAGAAATTTCAAAAGCAATATGTTGCTAAAAAGTCCAATAGTAAAAATGTGGTTTTTAAAGGATCAAACATCATATCTAATGCATGCATAGAGAAACAAGATAAAGCCAACAATACAAAATCTATGGTTACATCTTCAAGTCAAGAAGTCAAAGTAGAAACCATTTTCTTTCCTAATATTCAAGCAATGATACCTTATTCTTAACCAATTTAGAATGCGATGCAACATTTTGACAATGATGAACATACTAAAGAGTAATAAAATTTAAAGTATACAATTTTAATATATGAATAAATTGGTTTTTTATATATAAATACAAAGATGATCAGAGTGGCATATCATAATTTCAAGAAAAATCTAAGATATTAGTTATCTACCAAGATGATGATTACATTGAAAATTATGATTTTGATCATGAAAAATATCGGTGTGATACTAACAATGACCAAAAACATACATATGGGCATCCAATCCATGAGATTAATAGTTAGTACTTTTCAATTTACAAATTTCAAAAACATTCAATTTATAAAAAAAACAAAACTTTATTGTACTTGGCTTCTTGATTACTTCATCATTCCATTCTTACACGTTTTACACATGTGATCAATTTGATCAATATTCTAGACCTTAGTTCTTCATGATTTTTTTGCCTCTTACCTCTTATTTTTCACTTTAAAAATATAAATAGTCCAACATAGTACCTATACTACCACTATTTACCATTTACCTTGTCATTTTCATGGTTTGAATAGATCAAACTGCATTTTTCCATCATAGACAACATCAACCAGTAACAATCAAGATCAATTGTTTATACTGTCTTGAGCCACTTGATTATATCATGTAGTAGTATTACATATCCAATTCTAACTTTGAGAAAGTAGAGCCTTAATACTTCCATTTTTTAAATATTTACATTCAGTTATAGTTTACACAATGGTACTTATTCATCTAATTTTTTTTTATGTGCTATATTACTCATTTATGTGATTACATACTTTGACAAGTGCATTTTTGATGAGACGAGGATGTAAAAATACTCATCCATATATGTTTTCTACCCCCCACATGGTTTTTAGATACAATCACTTATACATTGGGTACATCTTTCTCATACATGGTTATCCCATGATATTCAGTACATACTTTACATCGACACATATTGCAGATTGTTCAAATCTCTTCCCTTTATTCTAATTTATAACCCATGTTTACTTACTCTCTTTTGTTCTAAGTTGAAAATTTAAAAAAAATTACAAAAAAATCAAATATTTCAAAAATACAAAAAACATTGAAAATAATATAAAAAATCCAAAATCAAGACTTGAGCATGATTAAACATCTATTTTATATCATTATCATGTTATTTATCTCATGATTGATAAATAGAATAATATTTTTCTATCACACATGTATTTCACTGGTATTTATGAGTGTTATTCAAGACACACAAACTTCACATGGACTAAGATGTTGGACTTTCCTATACCTAGTGGCCATGATAAACTAGAGGCATATTATCCACATGTTACATTAATAATTTACAGGTGTTACTATTATATAACTCCTATATTTTTGAGTTATTTACTCTTAAAAAATGTATTGATAACATCTCTATCTTACAATGTGTACATGGATATGCTATTATTTAGGATATGATCACATTACATCTACATGGTGTAGAGTATCTCTCTAATTTCTATGCTTCATTAATGCTATTAATTATACATAGTAGATTATATGTTGTTTGTCTATAGTGTATTTCCTTTGGCCCTTGTGTGAAATTTCTTGATCATCTCTAAGAGATCATTATTTGGTATGTGTGACATTTGAACATATACATTGCTTGTGGTCCTTGGCCCTTTATTTTGTGCAACATTTGAACATGTCCCTTATTTGTGATATTATTAATTTTATTTGCGTGTGGACCTTGGCCTTATATGTGCAATATTTTATTATAAAACATTTAAACAAGTCCCTTGTATGCATCTCTTGGCCTTATTATATGACATTACACTTGTGTTTGTGTGCTTGTTGATCTTTTTACGTTTTATGAGTGACATGATTCATATCATATACTATCTATTGTGTATGATTATATTACAATTACTAACATGAGTTTCATTAATATATTTATCTACATTTTGAAACTTTAGGACTTGCCTCATTTGTTAGATACATGATTAAAATGATATATATATATATATATATATATATATATATATATATATATATATATATATATATATGTCAACATAATTCTCACATATGTTATAATATTTAATGATTACATCTTGATATCAATTAACATTTGTTTTGAGATGAGTGACTTTCAAAATACATCCTTCACCTAGAAAAGGGGTACTTAACTAGATTTTTCATAAAGAGATAAGCCTCTATGAGCAAAAAAATCAATTTTGGGTACAAAAATAGTTTCAAAGAATGCAAAAAGCTTTAAAAAATTAATCAATGGTATAGATTATGGGAGCATATGCCATGCATATGCACCAATTTATAGGAATAGGTTAATAACTCATACAATTTTGGCTGGATGATATAAATTCATGCACAAACTTCAAATATAATTTACAAATTTGCATCTACATATAATTACAAATTTTACATTTATTAATGGGGTCATGGTACAGATTCATGTCATGTTCTCAATAATATTTACTAACTGCAATCATGATAAAAGAATGTATGTTCTCTATTATGTTTTGATCATGAATATAGAAACTAAGTAATAAAGTGACAATTGAATATAAAATCTATCTGTAGTGGTTGATTTAGTGAAATTGAATAGTGCATAACTTGGGGATTTAGTTATCTCCAACACTATAGCTTAAAAATTCAATATATATTCCAACCCATTTATGGCTTGGGGTTACAAATACTAACAATGAAAATTGAGGTTTATGCATCTCTCAATGGATCCTATTTTATATACATGTTCAATCTAAATTGGGGCTTGATCACCCTCAATTTTGCATTGGTTCAACTACGGAACCAAATCTCTCCAAGTGTTTCATGAGAAACACCAATTCTTCAATGCTTCAAGGAAGCATAAACTTCAAGAAAATTTACAAAAACAAAAATGATTTCATAAATACAGGTGTATTCCTCCCTTATTTCTATATTAAAGTTCTTTAATTTTCAAGTTAAATCTTTTTCAAATTTCAAATGAACAAAATGACTACTTCATGAGCTATTCTAGGCCTTGCCAAGTTAAAGTGCTTTGCACAAATGAAGTATCCACTCAAAAGAAAAGTGTGTTGTACACACTCAGGTATATCTTTCCTTTTAATCTAGTAATTTAATTTATAAACTAAAGGGGTGGGGAATTAGTCACTTAAATTGGTCATGAATACTTGATAATGTCAATTTTGGCCCACTTTTTCTTTAATTGAATTGAGCACTTAATTTGGACTTATTTTACCACCTCACTCTATCCTAAGCATTTGTATAAACATTTATATTTCTTAGTTTTTTATTATGCTTATATAAATATTCTTAATATTTAAAATCCCTCTAAACATTTGTATAAACATCCTACATCCCAAATTTCACAGTTTTATTCATTCATTTGTGCTTTGTCTATTTCATTGGTTTTACTTTCATTATACTGGTTACAAGTGATTTATAGTGTTTATTATCAATTATATTAATTTTATCTTAATTAGTGTTAATACACCAATTAATCCCAAATTATGATAAAACACATCCTTCATCTCTTTTAACTGCATGGAAATTTTCCCTTGTACTCACATAATAACTCAATTATTTTTGCTAGCTCTTCATTGGACTAGTAATATCCCACTATTATGATATTTAGTAATTCCTCTATCCCAATGTGGACCTTTTTTATTTTTATCGGATCATAGTAAAACTTTTTGTTGGTTTCCTTGTGAGTCTAAAACCTTCTGCTATCCATAAGAAGTCTCTACCTTTAGGTGATCCATAACATCTTCAAGTTGTGTTTCATCCACCATATACACTACCTTTTATTTTCCTAATTCATATCATAAATTTTGTTTTATCCACACATATTCATAATTTTTTATTAATTAACTATTAACATTATACTCTTAAAACATTTTTTGGTGCACAATCCCCTTTTCACTGTGCATTTTTTGGATGTGCTCTTCCACAATTGCTTCATCCTCCATAATGGCCTGATATACCCATAACATAAGTTAATAGAGATCAAGCCTCAAAGAATAAAAGGATAATATATGAATAAAGGTAGTATTTACCTCCTCCTAATTAGAATTATTTGAGTGTGTATTGTAAATGAATTATCATGTATGTGTCCAACTCCTCAGTGTTCTATAAAATGCATGGACCCATAACCTTTCAGGAATCCAATGTGCACTCCTAATCCACACTTCTTTGTAGATGTGTAGATGTATTACAGTGGATGAATAAATGATGTAACCTAAGTATTTTTAACTTTTTATTATTATATTCAAAACAAATGCACATGGCCTCTTTCACATTAGATGTGTTGGCAAGTTTGGCTTGTGTGTTTCCCACCTACACCTGGCTATGCTCTTCAAGGTATAAATTAGAGTACTAAAGCGATCCTTATTCTTTGGGACACATGTTTTCATATCATTCACAAAGGTAGTGACATTGTAATATCATTCATATCATGTCACAAGTTTTCCTTTATTGAGGTGGAGCATTTACTTCATTCTCAAAGTGGCATACAAAACCCAAACCTTGGTTCTTAAAGTTGAACAAAACTTGGCCCTAATATCCCTCAAGATTTATTATGCCATATATGGATTTTTATTTTAATTTATTGTGACACACTTATACCTAGTCACTTTTTAAGATTACTATACCCAATGGTCATAAACAACAATAGTAGTGTCAAAGATGGAGTTGGCATCACCCCAATTGAAAATTCCTTGACTACCTACATCTATACTATGTGCCCCATGCTTAATTATTTTATAGATGTAGTTTATTTACTCATCCATTTATACATTTTCAACATATGTTGGTCTATGGTTATTATTAAGGGGAATCATCACACACTATTCCCAATTTTCAAAGCTCATTTAGGGATTTTTAAAGTACATGTATGCATTATTCATGTAACATCATGGCCTACCAAATACCATTAAGTAGTTTTCACCTTTGGGTATCTCAATGAATTTCAAGTCTGCATTAAAATTCACTCCCATTATATGAACAATTGAATTATTTAGGATCATCAGTGGTTGTGTGCGAGTTTTATTTGCCATGATAAAAAGTGTGGTGATAGCCTCGATGGGGGATCCCCACCTTGCATGAAACATTATATGTTAGGATTTTACTTTTGTTTTCATCTCAATTATAAAGTTTCACATCATGAAACCATATATATTTACATCAATCAATATCTCTTGGTCATATCCAGTATTTTGCACAATCCTTACTTTGTACCCTCTTGCTAGGCAAGGTGTGGGTTCTTTCATGGTTCCTACAACATGATGCACCAACAAATTATTGATCATGGGGATAATTAATTTTGAGTGAAATAGGGATAAAATATCATAAATATCTTCCCATTTTGATTCTTGGGTCTTCTATTGGATCCCTTGTCTAGCCTTGGCATCTAAATCTCGAGTATGTTAGAGCTCGACCTACAAATAATCTATAACATCTATTGATTATTATAATATTTCATTTTATAATGAGACATTAGGATACTAATTGGTGTATGGATCCATGCAATATAATTTATCCTTCATTATAGGTTCATATCTTCGTCTAACCTTTTTAGTTGGGGTAGATGATGCCTTGGGTTGGGTATTGGTGTCACTTTGTGTCATGACATTCACTGTTATCTTTGTGGTGGTTTTCAACCTCCTTCCTTTAACACATGTCAATACCCTAAGCACATGATATTTATCATACTTTCCCCTTTATTATATTTATCAATTTGCATCAACGTGGGATAAAGGTTAGATTATTCTTCAATTTGTGCTTGCCTCAGTAATACCCATAAGTTGGAAACTTAAAAAAATATCTTTGGTAGTGGTCTAAAGAAACACACTTATAAATGCATAGGGGAAACCTTAAACATGCACTCCTACCTCTTCTTTCATGGTATGGTCACTAACCACCAAAGTGATCTTGGTTCTAATTTGAAGGGTCAACCATTATTTGTCATGCTCCTTGGTTGTGTGCCTCATAAATATCATATATCACCCAATAATCCTCTATGTTGTGGGTGGAAGATTTATATATCTTAAAGTATAGTGAAACTTTTATCTAGGTTTCCATTTGAAACAATGGGAATGGACACATGCCATGGTCCTCATGACATATTTCATAGGAATTAAATAATACCTTGATGTTATGCCATAGATAATTATTTTTGATGTAGCCTTTGACTTTACAATTAGTCACAATAATTCACTATGAGCATCATATCCACCGTTTACAATTAGTTTTATCATTTGGACACCATCGAATAAATATGTGCCTCCATCAACTGGTTGACACCTATTTCCATGCTCCCAATGAATTCAACTCTTAACATTGCTTCCAACGTATCATGTGGATTTTTGAAGGTCTTGATTGAAAGGCATACATGAAGGGTAGTAGTGATCCTCCCCTGAACCATTTTGCATGTTACACTAGATGTATTGCATATGAGAGTTTTGATATCAAGGATTTTAATCTTATGTCATAAACTTAGGCACTCTTAGTCAATTCATATTTGATTTCCTTCAGAATATAAATACTCTATTATTAAAATTCATAAATATGAAATTGTTTAAATAATGCTACCTTCAATTGGTCATAGTCTAAACTAGCCTAATTTGGATCATACTTTCGATACTAAGTATGTCCACGATCTAAAAATGTGGTAGTAAACTAGCTCACCTTCCTTTTTAATGCATTAATTCCCTTCATATGCCAAATGAGTTCACATTTATATACAAGATTTATGGTGTTTCCTACTCCCATATACTTTGGTAAGCTCAAGGACATTTCATATATGACTTACTAAGGAAATGGTTCTTCTATCAATTCCACTAGTGTAATTGGAATCTAAATGTTGCTTGGGAACTTGAGCTTTGGCCACCTCCTGGGTTTCCTCCTCATGTACTAACAACATGTACTCCTTGTATGGGAAGTTATCTGCCAATAATAGCACTAGGATGGACCATAAAAGGATTGGTTTTTTGGGTTTTTGCTACATCTCTTAAAGTTATCATTCCTCCTAAAGTATTTCTACTTATCTATGTGGGTTGGTTACCACCCGTAAGGTGGCATTCCTAACATAGATGGGGTCTTCATCTATGTTGGTCATTATAAAATAGGTGATAAAGTCTTGTTAGGTATTAGCCACTGTAGAACACTAGTTTATTCTTCCTATCTTGTGAATTATTTTATCTAAGACAAATCACTCTATTTTCATCATTAATTTCCATTGATGAATCTAATGCATGAACTTGCACTTTTGGTAGACCATAGGTGGGCACCTTCTTATTTGCAATGTTATACATGTCATTAGGGTCTAAAATACCTAAACTCCTTCCCCAAAAATTTCATTATGTTCAATGGATTACACATCTCCCTAACTAGAGTGCATCTCCTTAGTGTAAGAATCTCTTCATACCATCCACATCTTATGAATGTACTTATGACATTATCCTTAATCAACTTATTCATCCAACTAGGTCCATATAATCCATCAATTTTAGTTTTTATTCATTATAATTGTGCCATTTTAAGTTCATAAGTGTTAGATTAAGGGATTATATTTTTCCATATTTATTATGGGTTTTTCCCTCTATTGGAGCTTTCCTAATTTTATGGATAAGCTTGCTTAGGTTTACAAGTTGACTAGATGACTAGGAGGTAACTCCCTTAATCACCTATTTTTGGTATGGGACTTACTCCTCTATTCTTGGCTCTATTTACCACCTTTTGTGGAGGAGTTACTATTCTATTTCACGAGCTTGTTGACCATCTTTTGTGGAGTTACTCAACACTCTCTTATTTGTACTTCTCACATTTATGAGCTTTGTTAATGCAAGTTTGGTTTTGGCTCCAATCTCTTTGTACAATATTCTCACATTGTGTACTTAATTTGCTTTTAGCTACTTCTTATTTTGCATTTACTTGGCTCGTGTATTCACTCTACTCATGTATTTGACTTATCTGGACTTTGGGCTCAACCTCAATATGGTACCAAGGCCACCTTAGCAATCATATGTTTGGTTATGATACTAATATTATTTTAAAATCTAAAGTTTATTTGCATATATTTTGAGGATTTTTTAGAGGGTTTGGAAAACAATTGGGTGTTTTTATGAATTATTAAAAATCTCAAGGATTAAGTCTGTTCATAGCTTCTAGGGTTCTATGGTCTTTCAAGGTCTTGACCTTGTCTTAGAGTTGATCACCATTCACCCTTGGCCTACATTCAAACTTATAGCATTCAATCATTTGGATTACTTCCAAGATCTATGACTTTTACTCTTTCAACATTTGTTTGCACGGTGAGGCATTGGTGCTTCCATAACCTACTAGTTTATCGACATTTCCTCTAGTTCAAGCCTACAACCTACAATATTTTATGGTTTGACATAGAACTATCTACTATATAGCTTGTTAATGGTATTCTTGAGGCCGTCACTATCCACCAATCTCACCATGGTCCTTGTAGACTTCTTGCTACCACCATTGGTCATTCTATCTCCATTCATCATCCTCCTTTGAGTTGAATCAAGAAGTCATTATGCTTGTCTACTACATAGGTCAAAATCCTTCATTTTATTTTCAAAACCATCTTATTTCTCAATTTATGGTTTTTCAAATTAAAATTTGTTTTCAAAAAAGGAGGGAATCTTTTTGAGTAGTTTGGGTAAAACCATATGTTTGAAATTATTATATAATGACATTCATTTGATATTACATTAAGCCCATGGTACATCTTATGAGTAGCAGACATATATTTTAGGTGGGATTTTCTTTAAATGTATCATTAAGGGAGATTTGGTTTAAAGTGAGAATGGTTTAATCTAGTCTCTTTTAATTATTTTTTGTAAAATAATACATTTGGGGACTATAACTGCTAAAGGACATTTTTTTGATTGTTTTAAAAAAATATTGTGAGCATCATTAATTAAAAATCAAAAAGTTATTTTTTTAATGAGATCTTCATTTCCTCACTAGACGAAGACTGAAGGGTGAGGTCCAATTTTACAAGTGGCCAAACCATCTTGCATTAAAAAAAACACTTATTTTTTTATTTCTTGTTCAATGTGTACTCATCTTTGGATGTATTTTTGGCTAAGGCCAACATGCTCATTTTGACTTACAAATCACATCTTTTCAACATTTGCACTAGTTACTCTAGATACATTCTTGGTTATGCCTGATGTCTTTTGAGCATGCATTATTTACAACATTCAGGAGGGTTTCACCATTTCATAGTTTAGGGGATGTATTATTTTTTGAGTCACTTTCCATTCTATTATGCACTTTCATTACTAAAACAACTTCAACTACAACCACTCTAATTTATTTATACACAATGAATATAAGTTCAATTAATCCTCTAACTCCATTTAGATACTATGAATGGAAAACCAAAATGAAAATTATATTAAGGAGAAAGGGTTTACATCATATTACAATGGGCATTGAGACTAAACCTAATATAGAAGAAAAAAAGTTAAGTAGTACAACCATTGTGATGAAACCTAGGGTTGTGTCTTTCTATGTCTCCTAATCTTGTATTTCACTTAGAATATGCTATATCATATAATGAAGTGTGGACCATCTTTAAAATTATTTTTGGGAAGCTAGATGTGATGAGAGGTCATGAAATTGAAAATGAGCTAATCAGTCTAAGTCTTAGCAACTTTGAACCCCTTTAGGATTTCTTCACCAAGTTCAAGCCTTTGAGATTATAGTTGAAATAATGTGGAATAGATAAGAAATATGACCAAATTATTCTTTATATACTCTCTAAGTTAGGTCATGATTACTCAGTCTTTGTTTCTACTTTCCATGCCACTAAAAGTGCTCTATGCACTACATGGAAAATTCCTTCTTTAGATGCCTTTGTTGCTAGTTTGAATTAGGAGTAAAATAAGTTAATATATATAGGCACATTAAATCCTCAAAACATCAAGCCCTAATTTATGGGAATGGAAAAAAGAAGGCTTATAACAAATAAAATTAGAAAAATAAAAGGTTCAAGAAAATTAGAAATAATCAACCTATGTCAAAACAACAAGTAAAACCTCCTCTTACAATGACAAACCTAAGAAAGAGATGGTTAAGTGTGCCTATTGAAATAAAAATGGGCATGATGAACACAAGTGAATTAAGAAACAAATTAATCACCTAACTCATCTTCTATAAAAGAACAACATGGGTTTTCTTGAATCTATCAAGCCAAATTCATCAACTCAAGATTCTTCTAAGGTAAAACAAAGGTAAAGAGAAATAAAAAGTCAAGGCTCTTATAGAAGTTGCAACTCCAACCTCTTCATGGGTTTTCAAATTGAGTGCTTCCCACCGCATGGGATCTTCACAAATTGAGTTTTATTTTTTAGAACCTTTTAACATGTATTCTATCACTTTGGGTGATGACACTTAAATAGAAGTTGTAGGGAAAGGCTCTATTGAAATGGATGAAGAAACATTCAATAATGTTCTAAGTGTTCCATCACTTTCAAATAATATCCTATCAGTGTACTAAATCACTCACATTAGTAAGGGCATGAGGGTAGAGTTCTCCCCACATTTATTCATAATCAGAGAGTTGTATAATGGTTATATAATGGCAATGGGTAGGGCATATCACCAATCTAGGTTATATACTTTCTTACATTTTGCACCTGATTCTTCTCTGACTACAATGTTAACTCATTAAGATGGAGTTAGTAAAATTTGGCATGAGAGGTTTATCCATCTCAAATACCACTTCCTAGAATAACTTAGTAAGAATTATATGGTCATACACTTACCTTGTGTCCATTTATCTAAGGGTCTTTGTGAGGGTTTCACCTTTGGGAAACATCTCAAAGATAAATTTGATAAAGGAAAAACTTGGAGGGATTCACATGCATTGGATTTAGTACACAATGATGTATCTAGGACTTTTCCTAGTCTATCTTTCACAAGGGCTAAGTATGTCCTTACATTCATTGATGATTTCTCAAGATACACATGGGTTTACGTACGCAAAAATCTAAAGTTTTTCACAAGTTTAGAGACTTCAAAGTTCTTGTAGAGATATAATTTGAGAAATGCATCAAGGTTCTTCAAATTGATAATAGGGGTGAGTATGTCAACAATAATTTTAATTAGTTTTGCACCATAGAGGGAATTATTTTATAGTATATAGTTGCTTATAGTCCTCAACATAATGGAGTTTTAGGATGCAAGAATAGGTCCTTGAAAGAGATGGTGAACTGTATGATTCACTCTAATTCATTAGAATCTCAGTATTGGATTGATGCCATTAATTATGCTTATTATATTCAGAATAGGGTTCCTCACAAAGATTTAAAAAGTATAACTCTTTTTTAATCTTGGTAACATAAGAAACCCATAGTTGAGCACTTTATGGTTTTCAAATTTTCAACTATGGCATGCATACCAAAGAAGAAACATAAGTCTATATAACCTCAAAGTAAGTCTTGCATATTATTAGGTTATCTAGATGGTGTCAAAGGGTACCGCCTTTTCCATCCAACCACACATGATCTATTTATCGAGAGAAGTTTTCACTTTCAGTATTGTCCTATAGACTCAATACTTGACACTTCTCCCACTTCATTAGACTCCATTGCATTCAATTTTTATGATTCAGATCAGCCTAAGCACATTCCAAATTTTGAGGACACTTATTCTAGTTTTGATAGTGATAATAGTGATGGGGATGCATCTCCATCCACATTTGGCCACACTTCAGAGGATGATTTTCTATACCTGATTCATCTAATTCTGATTCTCTTTGGGATAGGCAAACACTATAGAGTGAAAACATATGGGTTGGGGATACTTTATATGATAGGCAAACATGTTCAAAGTTTCATAGTGGTCCACATCCTTTTTATGCCTCTGCCTTAGATCTACATACTTTTTAGGAGGCATCAAGTGTTCTTGAGTGGGATTCTACCATGCATGAGAAGTATAACTCCTTAATCAGGAATCATACTTGGGATTTGACACTTATTCCTAAGGTTATAAATATGGTTTGATGTAGATGGATATATCAGACCAAATAGGTAGTATATGGGTCCATTAGTAAGTTTAAGGCACGGTTGGTCATAAAGGGTTTCTCACAGGTGCTTGGCATTTACTACATAAAGACCTTTGCACCAGTTGCCAAAATGAACTCCCTTAAACTCACACTACTATTGCCATATATAGATGTGATGCGTTCTTTTATTCATGATGATCTTATGGCAGATATTTACATGGGGCACAACCTCCAAGATTATTCCCTTGTATACAGATTCCATAAATCCATCTATGGTCTCAAACAATCCCCTCAAACTTGGTACATGAAGATGGATTCCTTCCTTCTTACAACACAATTCAACAGATGCCATTTAGATCTAAACATCTATTTCTTGCAATAGGATGATTCGATATTGATTCTAGCTCTTTATGTTGTCGATATTTGATCACTAGTATATCTTCTTCATCTATTGCAATAGTGAAAAGAGATATTTAGGATAGATATTCCATGATAAACTTAGGCTTGTTACATTACTTATTGGGATTCAAATTTCTCAGTTTGACTTAGGGATTACTCTTATATAGCCTAAGTATGCTCTTGATCTACTTGATTGGTTTCACATGGCTAATTATAATCCATATTTAAATCCATTTTTATCTATAGTTGAGGTTAATTTAGATTGTAATTCACCTTTGGTCGATGCTACCTTGTATCAAAAACTTGTGAGCAACCTTATCTACTTGAGACATACTAGACCTGACATATCATATGTAATGGTCCTATTCTCCAAATTCATGCGAGAACCCCATGATTTAAACTAAAAAACAACTAAGAGAAGGAACACATATATTCAAGATTAAACACAAAGCTAACACTAACATTGAATTGAATGGCCATACTAACTCAAACTAGGCTAGAAATTTTTAGAATTGTAAGTCCACTTCAGGTTATAGTTTTTCATTGGTTCAGGTTCTATTAGTTGGTCAAGAAAGAAGTAGAATGTTATTACTTTATCATATATTAAGGTAGAGTATAGAAGGATGCCAATCCTACCACTAAGTCCATCTACATTCAAATGATTCTCACAGAGTTTAGTATCTAGTTCAGATGACCTACCATCATCTATTATGATAACCAAAGTACTATTTAGATTTATAAGAATCTAGTCCAACATCAGTGGACCAAAAACATAAAAATTCATATGTAATTAATTAGATAGATCATTCATGGGGACATCATTGATTTGAGATATTTCTAGATGATAGACCAAACAACAAACATATTCACCAAACCTTTCACAGAGAATAAGTATGTTCACTTGTGGGTTTTTATTGAGGTTCAAGATATTAGAACATCATATTCTAGGGGGTTTTCTAGCATCTTATTTTTATTTATCTCTTTTGTAGGATAGAGTTGTCATTCATGTTTTCTCCTTTTCTCTAATTTATGATATATTTATTTGTACAGGGTACCTCATTAGGCCTAGTTATTGAGACTCATTTTTTAAACTACCCACCTAAGTTGTGCTTATTGTGGGTGTTAGAGTAGGGGTTTACTATTTTCCCATATTTAATTATTATGGCATTTTTCCCTCACTTAGAGTTTTCCTACTTTTATGGATATTTTTGATTAGGTGTATAGGTTGAGTGGATGAATAGGAAGTAACTCCCTTGATTGACTATTTTGGGTATGGGAGTCACTCCTTTATTCTTGGTTCTGTTGACCACTTTTTGTGGAGGAGTTACTATTCTATTTTGGGGTTCTATTGACCATATTTTATGGAGGATTTAATTAGAATTATCTTGTTTTTACATATGACATTTATAATATTTTTTAATGTAAGTTTGGTTTTGGATCCAATATCTTTGTGCAATATTCTTGCATTGTGTATTTCATTTGATTTCAGCTACTTCATGTTGTGCACTTACTTGGATCATGTGTTCATTTTTATTATGCATTTAGCTTATCCAGGATTTGGAATTAACCATGATAATAATCACTTCGGATCTCCATTTTAAATGCTTTTGGTTCTCTTTCCTTCACATAACTTTCATGCAAAACTTTCCCACCCTTCACTATCTACATTTCCTCATCCCATGCATGAGAGGACTTCATTTTACATTAGTATATTTTAAATTCCTTAGTTTTCCATCAACTTCTTGATCTACAAGGGTAAGATTTATATGAATGATCCTCTATTTTCAAGAAAAAATTTATTGTCTAATTCCTTAGGATAAGAATATGTGGATATTATAAATTCTAACATGTAGTTGTTCAATGTACCCTTCCACCACACATCCAAGTA